>CM065052.1:6670000-7262500 GCA_032883995.1 Coronaproctus castanopsis | reverse complement strand
AATCAACCGATGATTTTATGTGCAAGGGGAAAGTGAGAGAGAGAGGCAGTCAGAGGCAGAGATGAGTCTGATTACACCTTTGGGAATATGTGAAAAGTTGAATGGTACGCTGTACACGCATGTATTATTATATATAGGTATGGTCGTGGACTGAAGATTATGACGTAAGTTTTTGAATATAAATATTCTAAAAATGCGGGCAATGAACAGGCGTTTCAACGGTTGTGCTTCTTGAATATTAAACCAAAAGTCGTACACGTAAGAAAAGCAAAACCCGTAAACCTAAACCCGCGGTACTAAGTTATAAGAAGCGTTTAAAAGCAGGAAAAAGTTAAAAAGTTGTTATCTAACGCGAACAAAAAAACCCGCGCGAGAAATTATCTTCACCTCCGAATCGAAGTTTCGCGATGGCGGACGGGTTTGTTTAAGAAAGTTACGATGACGACGAATATACACGTGTGTACCTTGTAGTATAAATTAAAATTAATTCTTCTTCCGCGTAATATTTTAACAAGTAGTTTGCGAAAGTTTTCATACGAAACTTTTCATAATTCAGAAAAGTTCACGCGGGGAATTTCGCGAAAAAGTGCTAGTCTATACGTAGTGTAATTTAACCGACGTAATATTAATAATGACAATAATAATAATTACCATTATTATCACGTGTTCGATAATAAATATTTCTTGGGTCATATTTTTTTCATCTCTCGTTTGTGCGGGTTTAAATCTATATCAAGTCTATCTTACACAGTGTGGATATAACGAGTGCTCGTAAAATGCGCAACAGTACGTAGCTTTTTGTACTCGCACCTCGTAAATTTTAAATTTATATTTAAATCTATCCTTATATTAAGTTTGTGTTACATTCTTCGTCTGCTTCTTCTTCCTTATTAGGAAATGTAAAAATCTTGCCCACGAGTAATGAAGAAGCACTCTATTTGTGCTTTCAACAATCCGAAATCTTCTAGTTCATAAAATAATTATAAAGCCGGTTTTTAGACATACTGTTTAATGTTTTATGGAGTTGTGCAAAAGATAGCACGTAAGTAGGATACAACGGTTTCAGAACAATAAGACTCATCACCTTGGTACGACGTTACATCGAGACTTAAATATCTCTTACGCGAAGAGATCAAACGTGCTGTTAAGCATTATGTAAGCTGTTTGGAGGCGCACACAAACGTATTGGCGATCAATATAATTGATACTAGTCTAGATGTTTGTAGGTTAAAACGTAGTTGACCGTTTGGGCTAATTTCTCAGTGTGGTCCATCCCTAACCCCTAACAAGTTATTTCGCGTTTCAGTTCACTTGCTGGATGGCTACCCGGCCAGTTGTAATTTTGCAAAAATATACTTAAAAAAAAAACTATTACACGCATATTTATCTTTTGTGTGTTTCTTCTCCATTCTGAACGAGCAATCTGTAATCAAGGTATTTTTTTTTTGTTGAATGTTCTGCTATGACATCGTTACGTTCTAAGCTTTTATCGTCCCTTTACCATTTTAATAATATACAATTATTCCCTCGTATAGCAACATTTCTGGAGAAGTCAGCATCTTTGATTAAAATATAAATAATCCCCACAGTATCACGTTGGATAGTCCGTAATGGCATCCTCGCTTAAAATATATATATATATATATATATATATATATATATATATATATAAAATATAAATGACAAGTATTATGCGGAAATTCGGATGACGAACTAATAGAAAGGAAAAAGATTTCCGCCGGAGCGTATCCTGGTTATCGGCGGATAATTTCACTTTATACGATGAGTATTAAGATTATTATTATTATTGTTGCTATTATTATCGATTATTATTTCTATGTATATATCGACTACGGTCGGAGATTAAATTGAAATTGATCTGTTTAATGTGACGTAAAAGTAAACACAAACTACCATCCTGCATTCTTTTGTTCCTGTCCGGATTAAATAATAGCCGGTCCGCCGCTTCTACCTTATTTCCTTTTTCTATTTTTCGTCTTTGTTGAATAGGCTCGCGCGTCTTCTACATTCTTCGGTATCCGACGATAATATCGAATTACACAGCGAATAATTGCTCTTCCTCCATTCTTAATTCCGGTCTTACCTTTTGCCCGTGTACTATTAACATCGTAACCGGACCGATGTTCCATGCGGTCGGAGGAAAGAAGTCTCCGTTACAGATCCAATACTAAAACGTGTTTCTTTGAACATTTTCCCCTTAAATTCCTTTACTACGCTGTAATAATAATTAAATATTGTATTACGCCTCACCTATGCGCGATGGTTCTTTACCGCGATTCAAACGATTCTTATGCAACGTGTTCGTAAAGATTTACCGATGGTTATTCGTACGAAAATAATATCGAATTTCATTCCGAAACCGCGAACTTTTATTATTATTATTATTATTATTATTATTATTATTATTATTATTATTATTATTATTTTTACCATCACGATTATCGATCGAAAATTTAGACATATTTTTTAGTTGTTTTACTTGTGGCATTGCAATCTCGAGAGATGTTATTTCGAAATATGTTTAAATAATGAATTTTCTAATACTCGCGATGGGCTAATATGCGGCTGAGCCAAATCTTTTTCTATCAAACATCTTCATCGTCTCGATCTTACATTATATGAACCGATCCGGAATGTGGTAGTCGCCTAACGCATTAGCCCATTGAAATATTTAATACATTTCGAAATAACATCTCTCTAGATTATAAATCACTACTAAAAGTGAAACAATTTTACGAAATATATTTGTCGAGCATTTTGTTTCACATTGATCATAAATCTGTCCAAATAAGAGAAAAAATACGACAAATGTACGGGCTCGTTGGACGGCACTCTAAAATGAAGCCGGAGAATAAATTGTTAATATATAACACCATCATAAGTCACATATGGAAATATGGGATACAAATTAAAGCATCGAATCGTAAAATAATCCAGACAGCTCAAAATATGTTTCTTCGACAAATTACCAATGCTCGCTGGTTCCAACGAAATAATGCACTCTATGCAGATTTACAGATCAAACAACGAAGTAATACAGGATTATGTTGACTAACACCACAGAAGACTTCATTATCATCCAAATCTGGAAGCTTTGATACTTTTGCCTACAGATCGTGACTTAAAAACGTTTTAAACCTACTGACTTGGTTGTTACTAAGTTAACAGAGCTTAACCATACCTCTGCACATGTTGAATAATCACGATTGCTGCTTATTTAAACTAAAGTTAAGATTGCAGAAAGGAAGTAAAGTAACTGCCCTTTCTTAGAGCTACATTAAAAAAAATCTAAATTTTCGATCGGAACAGAGCATATTGAATTCGCCCTAAATGCAATAAATACCACATATTCGTACACCGTATTTGTACATGCAAAAATGTTCAATTCTTTACCATCTCTTTTAAAGATGGACTTAAAAAAAGCCCAAGCGCCGTTACAAGTCGCTTAGGTATTTCGTTATAAATGGAAATTTACGAAATTCGAATGCATTAGTAAACGTTACATAAATCTCGCGCATAACGTAATTCTCTAGGGAGTGCCCTTTTCCAAGCTATTCACTAGTTCACTCAAGCGTATTTGTGATTTGTAGAATTGAAAGGTCTATTAATTTCTGTCGTTATTTGCAGTATTACATAAGTGCGTGTATTTTAATATATTAGATAGGCTATTGCTCAACCAACGAACTAATACATTCGGCCAGAAACAGGACCAGTACTCATTGTAGCCAACCTTCGTTAACGGAGATGCCACTATGAAGAAGAAGAAGGCTATGACGTAGAAATATATTTGTATTAATGTTAAGCGTAGATTTAATAAATAAATTTGTAGTATTGTGCGTTTTTTTATTACTTATGCGCCCATTCATCGCGAAAATTTATTCATAATTACGGTGTTTTGTGATTATTTAATAATACGAATGTTTATCTGTATTTTAATTTTTTATATAATGTGGAATGTAGTGATTTTTTATACAAAATCAATTGAAAATTAGTTAAACTAATATTTATTTTCTTATAGAAAACACAAAGCTTTTCGGCATTTACGCCATTATCAAGTGAAACATTTTTAAAAAATTATAATTTTAAAAATATAAATTAAATCTAAGTACCTAAAAATATTTGATGGTGATTGTGAAAATATACCCCAAAAATGCTGTTCTGTCTATTTTTTGAAAAAATTATGATTTTTTAAAAATGTTTCACTTGATAATGGCGTAAATGCCGAAAAGCTTTTTGTGTTTTCTATAAGAAAATAAATATTAGTGATTTAACAACTAATTTTCAATTGATTTTTATCTGTATTACTCGTGTAGTTTGCTTATATTATATACATTTTTTTTGTTGCTCCAGTTCGTAATATATACGATGAGGTGTGTAAATGTATTAGTAAAATACAAGGGGAAATTATATGTAATAAACTGAAAAGAGCCCATCCATTAAAGTTTATTAATTAGTTTATTTGATAATAATGGTAATTTATGTTATTAATTAATTAGTATAATTGCAAATGCATTTTTCGATAGTTTATTTCAGCTACTGCAAAAGCATTAAAGTTGATAAATTCGTTATTGACTAATTCAGTAACACAAGTATATAACAAAGTACTACTACAGTTACATTCTTATTATATTGTATACGCGTACATACATGTGTGTGTATATGTGTACAGGTGTGTATTTGTGTATATACACGATTCCAAACGTCATAATCCGATGCGCGTACCTGTATCATGAATATGAGTATGTATACTGTAACTCGTGTAAAATATTTGAATGTATGAATGTATCTATAAGGAAACGGTCTAATTATGTACATATCGTATTAATGCTTTGTTTTACATTATTAAGTTTACATTGTTACAATTAAAAAACGTGAAATGTACCTGATTTCAAATAACTGAAGTATGGAAGGATATTAGTTTTAATATTCGAATTCCATCTAATTACTTATTTTCTCTTTAATTGACGTAAATGAATATTGTAATATATATATATGTATATATACCTATTAATAGTAAATTAATTCTAAACGAAAACCCCTTTAAGGTTTAAAGGAATTTCTGTCGATGACTGAGAATTTTTCCGATTAAGACTGAAAATTTCTAGCAGCTCGTAGGTGTGGAATGGAAGATAAAAATATTCCGGCCGAGTACAAGGATAAAGGTAAATAAAGAAAGAAATGTATAGTTTTTTTTTTTTTGCAAATTCGTCGGGACAGCCTAGTGGCTAGAGTACGGACTTCCATACAAAAGGTTCTGAGTTCGAATGCGATCGGCGACGCAGAAATTATCACCAGAAAAATAAAAATATAAATAATCGCAATGTTATCGCATGCAAGGCAATGACAAATCTATGCGCGCTAGTAACAATATAGTACATTACAAAAATACGCGGGGTTGCATTGTGACGTGGCAACAAAACGATTACGATCAATTGTGTCTATCTATAGTTCCAGATTAGTCGCTTATCTCCGATACGGAGGCGGCACTTAATTATGATGATACATTTTGTAAGATATAAATTACTAGAGAACGGGAAAAGATTATTTTTTCCAGACATTTGCAGGATTTAGTGTAAAAAAAAAACCAACAGAACTGTTCATCCATGCTGGCCGATGATCGGAATGATTAAGAAAATATTTAGATGGATAGGTCGATTCAGCGCGCGCGGTGATACAAATTGCGTGTTGGTGCGAAAAAGACAGATAGACGAATTAAGAAGATGGAAAAGCTCGCTCGAAAAGTTTTATGAATTGATTTATTGTTATCGTAGAAATATAATACGCGCGTGAGACAGAATAATTTAAGTTTTTCCTCCTTTTTATGAGATTTATTGACTGAACGTTTTTCTTCTTCTTCTTCTCCTCTTCGAATTTGGCCATCTATGTGAAAACAACAAACTTTTGCTTTTCCTTTCTTCCCAGTATTTCTTCATAGTTTCACTTAACGTTTTTATTATTTATCTCATTTATTTTCTTATTAGTTTTCAACTGTTATCATTTTTATATATTCCCCATCAATTCGTAAGTTTGTAGTGAACCGTTACCCAAAAGGTCAAATGGGAGATTGATGATAGAGGACCTCTCAAACAACGCGTCTTAGGTAAACCAATATATATATATATATATATATTAGGGAACCAAACAAAAATCAGTGTGTGGGATTTTTTTACCCACTAAAAACTCCCTCCCTCTACAAACCAAATGGGGTTATTAATATAATGATGGAGTTCACAGCACTAAGGCAAAGAACTCCACACTTAAATTAACTTATTGCGATGGAAGAAGGGATGAGATAACATAGTCCCTTGTTCCGTCTAATATAAATTCGTAGAGTTTAGGCTTATAATTTAAACTCAAGTAAATAAGGATTAAAAAAAAAAAAAAAAAAGGAAATTAGTGTAAAAAAAAAAACCAAAAAGTATAAACAACAAAAGAAAATGGTAAAAACTTATACCAGAACTTAATTACAACTCAATTAGTAGATAAATGTCAAACTTATAAAATTGAATTACATAAACAGAAATCAAATTCTTACATTATCATAAAAACTAATTACTAATAATCAGGAACTTATTTATAAAATTTGAAAAAAAAAAGAAAAAAAGTGGTAAAAACTTATACCAAAATTGAAGTACAAACTCGATTATAAAATATATCAAACTTGTAAAAATGAACTACACTTACATAATACCTACAGACTAATAATCAGGAACTTAATCACAAAATTATAAAATTGTAATAATCAATTATAATAATGTACTGTAGATTATGAACAGTTGACTACACTAACAGAAACTACACCGGTCCCGGCATCACGATTGATTTAAGCGTTAACTAATAGACAAAATTCTTAAACTTAATTCGCATAACTTGTTCAGCATATATAAGGAAATTTTCAACTCTTTCGCCTAATGGAGAAATTTCTGTCCTGTTAATACCAAATTTACGATGTAGAACAGAAAAAGTGGGACACACAAATAATGTATGATTAACATCATCAATATATATATATATATATATATATATATATATATATATATATATATATATATATATATATATATATATATAGGCTGAATTATCATTACACCCTTCAGCTTGTTTATTTTCTCGAGCAACGAGCGCAGCGGTGTTCATTCCAGCTCTCAAACGATGCCAACATCGTATTTACTGTCGAATGTGTAGCAGTACTACAAGGCTCGTCAGTTTTAAATGGACTCGTACTTTTGTGGGAATTATTTTGCGATTACCGATTCGAAAAGCACGATGAAGGACATATAATATAGACAATAAACGGAATATGTCAGATACGTTAATTGGGTTAATTATGTTTTCAAGTTTGACAATTTGAGACGTGCAGGAATTTCTGTGTCCTTCTTGAGAGTGACGAATCTTAAAGATATTCCAAATAATGTATTTGTTTAGTTTCTCGTAAGACATCATTCACTCTTTACTGCTGCAGCGTAAGGCTCATTAGACATTGATGTACGCTGAAAGTATTAGTCGATCAGCTCTCGTCAATTACTATCAACTTCAATCGTCGTTCCTTAAACTTCCGTGGTTCTATTTCGTGTAAGAAGATTAATTCGCGAAAGAATTGTGCTCGTCGGTAGATTACAATTTGGGCATAATTTGTTACCCGATGTAATTTAGAGAAAATCCTTTCAGTCTGCTCCATTCCGAACAGGTAAATCCCGATCGTGTTTATTCTTTTAATGTTCTGCTGTGGCGCTGTTACGTCCTGAGTTTTATCCTTACTTCGTTCTGCATATATTACACCTCCGTATAATGTACTGTCCCTTCTCCATCTTGTTTATCTACAATTACTCCACATTTCTGGAGTGGTTAAAATATTTGATTAAAATATAGTCATTCACAGTATCACGTCGGGTAAGACATAAAGGCGTTCCAATCTAAAAAAACAAAATTATGGGAAGAAAAAAGCAAGAAGAGTGCTCATTTATCTACCAATTGGATGAATATCTGATTTGGCTAGGGGTTTTTACCGTGAAAAATTATTTTCCCTGGTAGGATCCGAAGTGCCATCACAGCTGATAAACGATATCCTTCTACATACATACTTGTTATGTGCGAAATTTTATATATAGTGCTATGCGTTTATTTTTACTGGATCGTACACTTTTCAATTTCCTCTCTTATTTTTTATATATATATATATATATATATATATATATATATATATATATATATATATATATATATATATATATATGTATTAAAGTGAATTTTAGTATATACTTAAAGAAATAAGATGTATAATATGATTAATTTTAAATTTTAATAATTGACGCACTTTTTTACGAAATACTTAATTATAGTGTTCATTTTTTAAGCTGCTTGTGTACGTTTTTCGCTTAATCACAAAAAGTTACATTGAGTAAATAGGCTATTCGTAATTTTTGAAAATAAACAATGAGTTATTAAAGTAGAAAAGACGATAATGTATTAAGGGGTATTGATTCTATCGGTTCCAGGCAATATAAAACGGGTGTCTGTGTGTGTGTATATATATGTGTGTAAGAGTGTATATGATAAATGTTTCAAACGTAAGTTGACTCCGACGGAATAGCGTTAAGATTAAAATGTTTAAATAATCGTTATTTTTTTGGAATTTTTTTTTTTAGGCGGTGGTGGAAAATCTAAAGACACTGATGATTAAAAAAAAATAGTTTGTTTTTATTAGGGGACCAAAATTAGTGTGTTGGATTTTTACCCACTAAAAACACCCTCCCTCTACGAACCAAATTGGATTATTAATATAATGATAGAACTCGCAGCACAACCGCATGTAGCTCCACGCTTAAATTAACTTACTGCGATGGAAGAAGGGATGAGATAACATAGTCCCTTATTCAATCTAATATAAAATTTGTACAGTTTAATAACTTAAACTGAAGTAAATAAACATTATAAATAAGGATTAAAAAATAAATGAAAGCAATGTAAAAATAAAATAAATAAGAAATAAGAAAATGGTAAAAACTGATACCAAAACTTAAATACAAACTCAGTTAGAAAATAAATAAATCAAACTTATAAAAATTAATTACAAATTAAATATAGAATTATAAAATTGTGATAATTAATTATAATAATAGAAAGTAGATGATGGACAATTGACCACGCTAACAAAAACTGCACCGGTCCCGGCATTACGATTGACTTAAGCGTTAATTAATAGATAACATTTTAAAACTTAATTCGCATATCCTGTTCGGCATATAAAAGGAAATTTTCAATTATTTTACCTAGTGGAAAAATTTCTGTCATGTTAATACCAAATTTACAACGCAGGGCATCGAAAGTGGGACACACAAATACTGTACGATTAACATCATCAACCTCGCCTACAGTACAACAATCATCAGCATGCCTGAACCTATAAAGATCCAAACCAACACCTGTGCACTGTACAAGTTGATATCGAATTTTAATAGTTTTAATCTATATGCTATATCTGGATGAATAGCATAAGTCTTTCTGCCGGTAACTGCAGTATCCCAACTATCCTGCCACTTCGTGATTAATAAGGAAAAAGTATGTTTTTTAAAATTTTGATTTGTCATTGGTTGAACAGAGAGATATCTTCAAGCAGGTTAGAATGTTTCATTCTTGAACAATCCCCCCAACAAGCCTATGATCGTCAGAGTATCTCGGGGTTATTTTGTTCTTTTAAAAGTAAAGTTGGAATGGTATTATATCTTTCGTTAAATAATTTTCGTGTACGTCTCGAAACAAGCAAAATCACGAGTAACATATCAAGTTCGAACATAAAGGCGATTCTAATTTTGTCATTACTGGAAATTTATACATAATTGCGTGTCGATATTTAATCGGGGAAGTTTTATTTCGTTTCAAATTTTTTTTTTATCAACAATTTGTTAACGTGGTGGATGTATTTTATATCAATTCGACCAAAATATGCATACGCATATATAGAAAGGATTATAAACTATGATAGAAAAATTAAACAGAGTAGCAGACAAATATGGAACGGAAATAAATGTTGAAAAAACAAAGGTAACACGAGCAAGACTCCAGAAAACCTGAATATGTCAATAAATGGAAAAAATCTAGAACAAGCCGGTTACATCAAATATTTAGAACATATAATAATAGGAAATGTATATTGTGGCAGAAAGATCCAGGGCGAAGAAATACAATCGCTAAAAAGCGCGTTTAAAGAAAAACGACGCAGAACACGCTCTCTATAAGACCATACGAAAAACGTATTGTCAAGTTGTGTATACTAGCAGTAGCACTAACAAAAGAGATTGAGAGAAAAAATTAAGACTTTCGACGGAACTTGGTGTTGACGACGCGTGCTAAAAATGTCCTGAGTTGATAAAATTTCGAATGAAGAAGTTTCTAGCCGAGTACGAAACGGCATGTGTCATTCTTGAAAACGATTAGAAAAAACAGGAATGAAATGAATAGGGTGCGTGTTAAGACACGATTGTCTATTGAAAGATATTATAAGAGGAAAAATACCCCCGTGCAAAGAAGCATCAAGACAGAACACTGATGGACACAATCGAGAAAGAAGCGATTATCAAAAATTACATCGAATTACAGTAGGACGAAAAAAATATAGCACTCGGATGATAGGGGACTGATATACGGAATAATTGATCGATACATATGTATATGTGTATTTTGGACGCTTTTATGATTGTCACGTGTGGATTTATACAAAATTATTGCGTACGTACTTTTAATCAATTTATCTACTTACCAAGTTATTTAATAAATAAAATTTCATTATTTTCCAGTAAGTCTATTTTCGACTTTTTTTACTTTTTAAGATGATAATAACCACCCCTTTATCTTCATCGGTAGTTTTGTACGACGTCTTTTAATCGGGTCTTTTAATTAAAACCACTTTCTGACGAATCACCACGTCTAAAACCATCTTCTTTGTTTTAAAGTTACCCCTCTGTCTGTGTCCCGTTTTTTCTCCTCCATTATCTATTCAGTTCAATTCTCTTTTATTTTGTTCTTTCTAATTCGTTCTATAATTCCACGGTTTCCTTAGCGCCTCTCCGTTAACCAACGTAACTCTCAGCACCGGCATCGGCATTGTATTTTCTTTTTCTTATTTCGTCTAATTTTTCTTCGCTTTAAATTACTTTTCCATTAAGCAAAATGTTAAAGTCTTCGAAATTCCTTTTAAAAACTGTTCTTTTTCCTGGTTAGGCTTTTATTCTTTTGAGTTATTATCGACTTTGTCCAATGCGATATATATATATATATATATATATATATATATATATATATATATATATATTTAAACAATGACCGAGTTTTTAACGTTTTTTTTTTTTTTAATGAAGCAGCGTGTTTAACTACTTTCAACTTTTAATTTCGATTCCTGATCGGCTAATGTCAGTTCGGGTTAACGTACACGTCTGAGCTTTGTTTTCGATATCCAAGAAAATATCTGTACTTCGGAATGTAAGCTGAAATGATATTTTCCGTTTTGCGAAAATTAATCTTTTCAGCGATTTATTTTAATTATTTTCGATAGGATAAATTAAAACATAAAACGAAACTTATTAAACCGGATACGTCGATCGTAACGATATAATAAGAAGTTAATGAGAATATCAGTACATAGGCAGTAAAATCGACCGAGACGGTAGATGTGCTCGAATGATGTTGAAGAACGGATTAATATAATCGGGCAAAAACAAGTATGTCGTGATCTGCAAATGAATAGAAATATTATTATTTTGTACTTTTGTACTTTTAATGAATTTATGTCAATAAATAAATTTCTTCTTCTTCTTCTTAACGAACAACGAGAAATAACCGAACTCATTTGTCGTGTAATTGCTTACGGACGTGGATGTGACGTGAATTAACGATTATGAAATTGCGATTTTATTGGAAAATGCTGGAAATAAGACAGACGACCTGTGAAGTAACGACTGAAGAGGAAATTTTGGGAAAAGGAAAAATATCATTACGGATCGAAAAATCAATACGATCGAGCATATTCTGCGGCATAACTCGGAGGATGAATGAAGTGAAATGAAAAGAAAAGACGAAAACAATGCCTACAACAGATAGCCGAATATACTGTGGAAGCGCTGGATATGCGGTCACGGAGAAGAGGCTGGTAAAGAATTGTCTACTACGGAGGAAATTTCGGTAAATCAGTTTTAGGAGGAAATGACAAATTAGTAATGATAATAATTGATTACGTTTATGTACATGCGTGTGCGTATCATTGACAGATACATAAATAGATAGGTAAGCGCAGTCATAGATTGACAGATCGATAAATAAAGAAAGAAGCAAAGAGAACGCTAAGAAGTGGCGATTTGTATGATTTTATTTATATTGAAACAATTTATATGTTTATATATTTGCGTTAAAGATCGACTTACAATTGCCTTTATTTCCATATTTTAAAACATACATTTACTATATTACACATGCTAGTTGCTTAATGCTAATTTGCTATATTAAATATGATAAAAGTATATTTATATTTGAAAAAATTCTTCCAACCATCAGACGTCCACATAATTTTCTCCCAGTTGTTCTGTGTTTTACGCATCCAAAACTCTCCGGCGTGTTTGGCAATGTCGTCCCTGTATCGCGTTTTCGATCTCTTTCCCAATCTTTTCCTGTCCAGTAGTGGTAACCATTCAGTGAATTTCTTGGCCTCTCTATTTCTTTTCATTCGAATGATACGTCCAGCCCAATTCCACTTCATTTCACGTATTTTTTGGAGAATATCTTAACCCTTAATTTTGTTATTGTTTACTTTGTCCAACCTTATTACCCCAATATATCATTATTCTTTCCATTGCTCTTTGAGCTACTTCTATTTTTTTACTTTGATCCTCAGTAAGCGTGTTTAGAAATTTGGGTAATTTTAAATCCTGTGTGGCATTAAATCAATGTTTAAACCAATACTTCATCATTGCATCACATTTAGTCTAGACCTTTTTTTGGAGGGGAAGATAAAAATCGAAAAAGAATTCGTTTTCTAGAAATTTATTTTTGCTTTCCCGTTCTTCTAAAGTTTCCAAGATTGTCTGCATTGAGTTTGTATCTTATTTGAAATTGTTGCTCGTCTGTCTCATATTAATAATTCATCCTTCCTATATTGTCGTGTTGCTCTGTTATAAACGATTGAAATCAGTCAGTTTATATTCTAAGTTACTCCCTGCTGTGGCATATACGAAGTGTTGTATATATATATATATATATATATATATATATATATATATGCGTAATTATATGTATATAATTCCATATAATGCTTGCTATGTTTGTACGCCTGTTTTAAACATCTCGTTTTACCTTAAGATGTCAGTTATTAAATTACGTCCTAGATGGTTTTCTTTCGACTATATCTCTAGTAGTCGTGTGTCATACTCTTGTCCGTAATGTTTACCAAAGATTACATTTATACGGGCGAGTTTGACTTAAAACTACGACGACCGTTCTAGGAGATGTTATCTGACTTGTGATCTCGTTATTCTGAATCATGCTGTTATTACTTTTTTGTTTTAAACGTGTACTGTTGAGTTATGATCATGATGATGATGATTCATTATCATTATTATTATTCCTTATGATAACAGAATAATCGGATTTTTAAACTCACCGGCTAGCGGGCACGAACAGAAACATGTTTCCCCTTTCGTTAGCAGTTAGAAGGAATTACTTTTAGTTAGATGGTTTGTGTTTCGTCAAAGGGTTATATATTTTTGAAGCTACTATTTCTTTTAAACCTTTTGTTATCTGTTCCGTCTGGCACATTCATACAGTATCTATCTCATTATTATATATATATATATATATATATACGTGTGTGTGTGTATATGCGGTCTTCATCGTTTATCACGGGTTTGATCATTCGACTATATTCCGAATGTCTTTTTCGGAAATTCTTACATAATAGGCTGTCGTTGTGGTTTTGCATATGCCTTGTTAATATTCGAATAACCTGAAACGATAATTCTCCTTAATAAAATATTGAGATTTTTATCAGTTTGAAAACCTCCGCCAATATTTATATACGAACACATGTATACGAATATCTACACTCGTATGTACATATCCAATTTGCATGTAATTTAATCTACTTCTTAAGGAATTCTTTCAAAAATTTCATTGTTCGTTGAAATAGACTATTTTATATATATATATATATATATATATGTGTGTGTGTGTGTGTGTGAAAGGAAAGAAATCGGTTTCTTTGTTCGCAGTTTATGAATATTTGATTTTGTTTCGCTGATTTCACCGAATATTTTATTTTACTTCTCTGATTCACTGGAATAGATAGATAACCTATTGTCATTGATAGATTTCGCATCTTTATACCCCCGTTATGGTTATATGCATATATAGAAGAAAGAACTATTTATTAATATAGCGGTAGTAACAGAACGCGCATCGACTGATCCCTTATGAATAAATATTATGAATAAACGAATGAAAATTAATAGTCGATAATCGGAAAAAAATTAAAAAAAAAAAACACTCGATTCTTGAAGTAAAATTACTGAAATGGAAGCAATTAAATTTAAAAAATTACAGTTTAAAAAACGAAACAAAATGAAACTTTTAATCGAATTAAATTTAAAAAAAAATAAAGTAAACGGAGCGAATCTTGAATATCGAAATACATTTTCGATAGAAACTTGTAATGAACGAAAATTCACCGTTAAAAGTATTGGAGAAATCTACGCTTTCATCTTATTTGTTTATATTTAGGATACATAAAAATTGTAGTTACCTGGAATCATAGTTGCTCGATAGCGTTAATCAGGTGTACCGTAGAGCAAACTATTAGGCTCGCATCTATTTTTATTATTAATAAATGATATACCTAAGTTACCATATGTTGTAGGTGTTTTATACGCTGTCGATTTAGCGTTATATTGTAAATCTTACATGTCAAATACCGTAAGTAACAGATTACAAAAGGCTGCTGGCTAGATTTTTAAGTTTTATAGACGGTTGGGGTTAAAAATAAACACTGATAAAATTGAAGTTGTATCTTCACATGGCGACACGATTACCTTCGGCGGAAATTAACATCGATGGCAAAAGTATTCATCGGCCTAAGCAAGTTCGATATTTAGATATCATCTTGGAGATAATTATATTAGTTAATCGATAACAAAGCAATCGGTGTATAGTCTCAACAGCCTTTAACCGACGATCGTATTTATCTGTGGTTAAATCCACGCGTGTTCTGCTTAACTGACAGTTTCAGACTGTTGCAGAATTATACTAAATCGTCACGGGTGTAGAAAAATTACTGATATTCACTCGGAATTGAACATCTTATGGTTATCTTATAAAAGTTGCGCGATTTTTTTTTTTTGTGGGATACCTTAAGACTCGCGTTTACGAAGAAATTTCAAAAATTCAGCGGACTATGCTCGAAACAATCTGAAAATGTTGTAAAAAGACTGAATGAATGTATGAAAATGGCGGTCATCTCAGCGATATTGTGTTCCACAAATGATTGTAAACTAATCTCTCGTTTTTCTATTTTTAAATAAAATTTCTTTCAAAAATTTTGGTCGAGTAGTTTTTGAGTTATTAAAAAAGTAACAAAATCGTCGTATGTCCCCCTATAGTTATTATTTGTCATAACGCGTACGTCAATTACGTCGTACTAGGTTAATTATTAATTAATCGTGAACATATTGATTGTTATCATCATATATAAGATACTAAATCGAATCTTAAAATTAAATCAAATCACGAAAAATTAACAAAACGATAAAAAAGAGTCTTCTTTTAAATCGGCATTACTTTATTTATCAGTAACTTTACATGTTTTTTTTTTTTTTAATGTTATAATTTAATTTTTTTATTATAAACTCGAATAAGAGTAATCTTTTATTTATTCTTTCGATTAAAACGGTTTTTAACGATTTTATTGAATATTCTGACTGTCGGTGGTACAATCTGTTCTACTTTGAAGAATATATTTTTTTTATATATACTTCAGAAGAGACTTATGACGTGAAATATTTCAATTCGCTTTCTCGATATAAATCTGTTTCGTACGCGTCAAGACAGCATATTTCATACGTTTCGCTATATTACGCGGAATCGTTAGGATTTATCAGCGTTTTCAAACGTCAGTATTAAATCGACTCGTACGGAATATCTCTGTCAGATGTCTTTCCGAATGAATTGTCCTCGTTAAATATAATTGTCGATTTATATTGCGTCAATTATTTATGTCGGCTGTTTATCTTAATTAAAACGAAACGCTAAACATTTTATATAAATCGTCCGCAAAACTATTAACATTATTGCAAGGGATGTTTAAATTGGCTACTTAAATATGTTTTGTAATAATAAATAAGATAAATATTTAATCTCTACTTTTTTTTTTTTTTTTGTTTTTTGCTTATGGGCAAGAGAACCCGAAAGTAATTATTGAATATTATATAAAGTTGATCATATCTATATTTTGGAGAAATAATTATTGAAGAATTGCTTGTACTGTAATTTGGTCATCGGTTAAAACTTCTTATAGTGAACTGCAATTGAACTTTTGAGGTCAGTATTGTAGACACTCGAGAGATAAATGTCGGAGTGTTAGTCTGGACGCAACGAGCGCACAATGGTGGATCGATTTTATTTTATAACGTAACCACTAGTCAGTGATCAGTTCGAAGAAGTGATATAACTATAAGTGTTGTAAAAAATGATATTCGAGGAAAAGGATGAGAACGGATAGCTCTAGTTGTAGGAATAACATTCCATAGATCAGAAAATATTTTGTTTGTTTCTTGTTTGATAGAAGCGATTGCACCCGGTTCAGATGTAGGAGAGTTAATGGATATGGTTGAATATCGGCTGATTTTTTAGCTGTTTCTCCTGCTAGTTCATTTGGTGGAAAACCTGTAGGATCCGTAATATGATTATATTAACCAGTAGGATTACCGTATAAGAGATTCGAGATTTCTACGGCAACAGAATGTAATTTGGTAGAGTTGCAGTTGAAGCGCATGTTAGAAGAGAGAGAATCGGAACATATTAGAGCGAGGGCAGTGAATATAGCGATATATCTCTACTTCTTTTCTATACATTAAATACAAAATTATTCTTTTAAGAAAACTATATATATATACACTAATTTTTTTATTTATCTATTTATTACGTCGGTCGTCGTACGTATTCCACCCATGTAAATTAATTTTAAAAAAGAAATATATTAATTAAGAATTTTTGTGTGATAGTTGAAAGCGTTGATTTCATTATAAAACGTTCCAGAATGTATTACGAACGGTATATTATATACGGATATATGTATGTGTGTGTGTGAAAATCTATAAAATCGAACATATATATAGCATTTGAAAAATGGAGACAATACGATTAAGCGCAAAACGTATCTGTGATTAGGGTTGATTAATCGCGAATATAGATTTAGTTCTAGTTCCGCGGCTGATGGCGGTGATTGAAGAAATATATGTAAATTTAATCTCGATCAACTGACGATAAGCTTAAAAATGAAACTAATAAGTAATTTAATTTCGATACGATTTTATTGATTAAGAAGTGGTGCAGCGCGGACTAAGTATAATTTGAAGAAATTGAACAGATGCAACTGCGAGAAGTTCGGGGGTCATGATTACCTATTCAATTGTTCCTTCGGTGGTAAATACGAGCCGGAAAGCCTATATGACGTAATTGACGACAGATTAATAGTTTTTTCTTGAATATTGGGCATCGTTTGGGATATGAGTTACCCAGTTTATAGTTTTTACGGTCATTAAATTGTAAATTAATTCATCTTTAGCCGAATTATTACTCTCAGAAAAAAGAATAATTTTTCTTTTCGGCGTCGAAAATAATTCAAATAAACAACAAAAAAGTTAAAATCACTAAAAGTTTTTTTCTTTATAAAAGCTTTTCGGCTGTTAGACCATCATCGAGTGAATATTTAAAAAATCACAAAGCTTTTTCGGCTATTACTATTGCCGAGGGAATATTTAAAAAATAATGAATTCCATTTCCGACCGAGCGAAAATAATAGTATTTGAATATTTGCACGCGATCGGTAATTACGTTTAACCGGACGATGAATACTTTTTAAAGTGTGTATTTTTTCTTTCGATTTTTATTTAACGAACGGAAATAACGTATGTGTGTCGATCGGTTAGCGATATGGATAACAATGAAAAATTAAAAAGTGCTTTATAATATATTCGTGGATAGAGTCTAGTATCTGAGTGAGTCGCTATAAACTATCGAGATTGACGGAACAGATATTTTTTAATTATTAAACGGAAAGAAACGATCGATTATAACGAGAGTGATGTTGACAGTTTTCGGAAGATACTTTTTTATATATATATAAGATGGCATTGAGTATTAATGACAAGGTGGATTATATAATTTCCATTGTATTAATTTCTGATATAACCTATGATATGCGATTATTTCAAAATTTAAGTGTTATTATTACTATTATTATTGACTCTGCTATTATTATAAGTTTCGAAGGTGAAGTTTCACTTTTCTGGTCGTGATCTAAAATGTAGCGCGTTAATTAAGAAAAAAATGGATAGACACTTCTTTCTTATAATTATCTACGTTGTAAGTAACGCTTGTTTAGAGGAAATTCGTTGTCGCACTTTCTCCAAACGACTATGATTAAAGATTATGGATGCGTTAGATTAATCGTTTCCTAATTTCCGAGAAAAACTGAATATTGCGAATAGCATATTTTAATTGAAATAGTTACGAAGCAGTTAAGCAATGAAAAATGGAGGTGTGGGAATTTTCCTAAAGTAAAATGAATATTGCGTATTTTACATATAAATAAGAAGTAGGCGAAATTAATTGAATACATGAAATGACAATTTATTAGTGTATACGTAATCTGAGCAATAATGTAGAACTATAGAACTACAATATCCTTCATAAGTATCTATAAAAAAGAGTATATATATATATATATATATATATATATATATATAATTCTTCTTTATAGTCATCTCCGTCAACGAAGGTTGGCTACAATGAGCGAGAAACTGGTTCTGTTTCTGGCCGAATGTATTAGTTTCGTTGGTTGAGCATCCCGTCCAATTTTCCAAATTTTTCATCCACGACATTCTGCTGCGTCCTTTTCGTCTACATTCTTCTAGTTTGCCTTGTATAATTAACTGTATCAACTGATACCTATCGTGCATCATAATGTGGCCCAAATACGCTCTTTTTCTTGATAATGGTTAATAGCTCTTTATTTTGCCCTATTCTTTTCACAAGTTTTCTATTCGATATACGGTCAGCCCATGATATCTTCGCATTTCGTATGCTTCTAGATTTTTCATCGTTGCGCTTTTTAACGTCCACGCCTCCGCTCCGTATAATGAAACCGCGTATACAATAACACTTAAAACCATCCTGTATCTTAATTTCAGACTTAAATGTTTATTACTGAACAGGGATCTCATTTGGATAAATACTGATCTTGCCTGTTCGATTCTTATTCTGATTTCTTTATCGGGGTTAATTTCGTCATTCAACCAGCAACCGAGATATTTAAACTATTTGGCAACTTCTATTGGTTCCCCGTCCACTGTCATTATTGGGCATGTCTTCTTGGTATTGCTGAATATCATCGCTTTCGTATTCTGTGCAGTTATGCGTAGTCCTGAATTTTTCATTGCGGATACAATTTTATTCAATAATATTTGTATATCTTGTGCCGTGTTTGCTATATATATATATACTTCTTTTAACCGCCACTCTAGCGACAGTTACGTTAATGCCCTTGAAGTCGCGTCTCCATAAAGGTTCGTCTGTCTAATCGTGTTGGTCATTCTTTACCTGTTCGACTTTAGAGATTAGTTAGAGTACGATAAACAGGATGAAGGTTTTGGAATTTTGGCCGATGAAGATATTGCAGTCCGATAATGATAAAATTGACGACAATTACGAAGAATTCGAGTCACTCGGAAGATGAAACAATGTTAGTAAAATGTATCGATCGGCTTGAAAAATAATAAGAGGCAAACTTTACACAGATTTTAAAAAAAAAAACAAAATAAAAACGAAACACCATCGTGAAGAAAGTTCGAACTGCAAAGGAACAGAAGAAAATTAGAGATTTTTAAAGACGTAAACAATTATGACGATACAGATAGTTTTCCTATGCGCTATATTGCGCTATGTTGTACTAAATCTCTAAATAAAAATACAGTACTCTAAATGTTGTTCAATTAAATGTAGTTTTTTTTATTTAAATTTCATCCCTAAATGTGTTTCAAAAAAGCAACACTGTTCGGTGATCATACAATTTTAACTTATAGTTAGACGTATATAAGTATCTTTGAAACGTTATTTCAACTTCCGTTTGCCAGAGAACTGACAAATAAATAGAGAAACCGAAAGTTAGCTCATATAAAATTTTTGTTGAAGTGTTAAAAAAGAAGTAAATATGTAGCCGAAAAATGTCAAGCTAGGATCTGGACAACATGAATTAAACATTATTTTTTTTTGTGAAGGCAATAGTTTAAGGAGAATGCAACGCGTATCAGAAACGTTCGTAAAAACCGATGGGTGAAACTATTGAATCGCTCGACAGGAATCAATAACAATCGTGCACGAACGTAAGAAACTGTGTAAAGACCCTTCGATATATAAAAAACTGGCTAATCAAGTTGCATACCAACGGATACTAAATGACAAGCCAATAAAAAGCAATACGAATTAAAAAAATGAACTAGAACACAAACGCATGGACTATGCTGATGAAATCTTCAGAGCATCAGAACTTGACGAGCCATTAGTACAATGAAAAATAGTCAAACAGCCGGAGTTGATGGCATAACTGTAGAATAAATTAATCTCCTTGAGTCAAAAACGCGAATGTGGCTTTTAGAATTGTTCAATGACATATTGGGCAAATAAGCCGATACCTAAACCATAGAAAGAAGCCAAGGGAAAATTCCCTTGCTTAATGTTGCTAATTATCGACCAATCTCGCTCCTTTATCTACACTTGATTTAGCTTTAATTCTACAACAAGCAGGTTTCAATCTAGGAAGTGGTTAACATACTTAACGTAAGGCAACACGTTGAACATGGTCTCGAGAAAAAATTAAATTTATAGTCCTAACGGCCGCTTATTAACGGTAGTCCACTGATCATTACTAAACAAACCTTATCACCGGTGATTATAAATTTGCAACCGTCATCGCAAAATTACTAGAGATTCGAGGATTAAATGTCTCCGTCGATGGAACAAGTAGCCGTTGATGAAAACAAGAAAATGGGCTTTCACAAGGAAAGTGTGCTGGCGCCTGCGTTATTCAATCATTTTTACAAACGACTACTTTATTCTCAAAGACAGATGTCATTTTATCTACACTGATGATTTAACTGACACTTGCCAATGAAAGTCTGTTGAAACATTTGAGGAAGGACTTTCCATCACTCTAGAGAAACTTGTAGAATATTACCTACAGAACCACCTGATACCTGTGGAACTCAGTGCCCCGCGTTTCATTTGAGAAACAGAGACGGTAACAAACAACTAGAAATAACTTAAAAAGGGACAAAAATGAACTTTAATGAATGTCCCATGTACCTAGGAGTTATCCTTGGAGAAAGCTAAAAACACTGTCTGAACACAAACATGAAAATTGCAACCAGGAGTAATGTATTACGCAAACTAGCTGGCGGTTCATAGGACGCCAGTTTTCAGAACAATACGTACATCATGCATGCCTGGTATGACTTAACTCTGCATACATAAAACATATTGACATCGAACTGAAAGAAAACTGCCGCTTTGTTACGGGGCGACCAAAACCAACACCCATAGAAAGAAAATTCATGTGCTTTCCTGTATGATATCGCCTGCAGATGGCAAATAGCTGTCAGCGCTGAAAAGAGCAAATACGATGCTCCGATATACACCAGTGCAACAGAGATTGAAGTCCCGCAACAGTTTTATGATACAACTTTTCCAGCGTACGTGGTCAGGAATAATCTATTCAACAATGATTTTTTTAAATGTTTCCAAGAATTCTTGGTCGCCTATGAAGCGATCGACTACGAGAATGTAAAATGTTCTGGGTAGACTTCTGTGTAAAATTCGTTCCTATAGTTATCGACAAAAATGTTTGCGATGACCATCGAGATGCGCGACGGGATGTGATACCTGGTTGGCTGGACAAAGATAACTATCACTTGTGTGATCAACAACTGATACTTTGAGGTTTAAAGACTCGATGGTTTTAAAACGCGATAATGAGTTTGAAAAAATTACGTAGTGGTTATCCAAGATCTGAAATAGACACCGAAGGATGTATCCACCCAGCTCAGCCGAAAGGATTCACTATGAAAGATTTTATAAGGCATCATGTATTTCATTGTTTGGTTCATTTTTTTTTTATTTCTTCTAAATATTAGGATTAATACTATTATTAATTGTTATTTTTTCCTCGGTTTAGATTATCCTTAACTTTTAAAATTGTTTTTGCTCTATGAACAATAACATCTTAAACTAACAATTTATCCATTAAGAAAAATGAACGCAATAAAAAATGACTAAACAACAAATTCGGTACAATGAGTTCATATTTATAACATGACGCAGGCGACAATTTTTTCTATTGTAGACTTTTCGATATGTGTAGCAGTATGAAATTGCATCCTTTGAATTTCGATCATATAGAAAAAGTAACTTTTATCGAAATATTCTACCGACATATATTTTAAAATACCCTCAAAAATTTATACCTGCAAGACCACGCGATTTTAACGTAATCTACGATTAAAGTATAAATTTTATTATTTCTAATTTCTAATGTTCACGCGCATTACTACTCACGCGCCCGGTAGAATTTAAAATTTTACATAATTATTCTTTTTATATATTTATTAAAACTTTCGTGGTTGTTTTCCATACGTCTAGAATTATTTTCGGTGAAAACCACGTCCTGATTATTCAAAAAACTTAACGTTTCGAATGGGCTTACACCACTCATCATCAGAAACGAACTAAACCACAAACCCTTGAGTTATTTCCTTTGAGATATGAAGTCCATCAATCAATTTTTGAAGTATTTATACCGTTAAAGAAATAATTTAGATTTCTGTATGTATATATATCTACGTTTGTGAACTTTTATATGTCGCGGGAATGTTTGAATATAGAAGTTATTTATATATATGTATGTATGTGTGTTAAATATACACATAGTAATATATATTAATTCTTTGTTGAAGAATGCAGTTATTTAATATGTAAGGATATGTTTTATTATGGGAAGTGTTTTTTGTTTTATTTCATTTCATTCTCAAAATTTCTTCTTCACGAAAGATTATATAATACCGGATGTAGAGTATAGCGCGTGTCTACGTCTAGGCACTTTCCTTCAGGTTCGGTAAAAGTTCCTTCGTTCTGAAAATCAAAGACGAGACTTATATAAATTCCGTACATAGTATAACAATTTCAACAACGACCTACTACGTGTCTTTCATTTTGACGAAAAACGGAAAGATATTCTAAGGATTTAATCATTTTAATCGAATTAAAGTAAAAGCTACAAAATTGAAATGTTTTCTTTCATGCGTGTGTATGTGTGTGTAAATTGTGTGCGCATTACGTAGTAAAGAGTGAATTTAATGAAATTATTTCCACACGTATGTATACATATATATTCTTGTTAGTGATATGCGCGTGTACATCTTATACATACTTGGTTTATATTCTTTCGATATAGGTTATTAATCGGTACGTATTACCGTGATATTTTATTAAATGATATTTCGCATTCCATCTGATGAATTTCATCTATTTTTAATCTTCTTTTCATTTTTAAATACTATTACCGCTTGCATCGACATATGCATATTTGAATGAAAATATATTATTTGTGCGATTATAATTACATTTTACATACCTACAACATTTATACACCATCTTAAACACATATATATATATATATATATATATATATATATATATATATATATATATATATATATATATGCGTATACTTGTATTGCATATCATCCGTGGAAATCATATATTAAATATACTAACGAAGATTCGCTTGTCGCGATTGGTGTACGCGTCTTTGATCTCAGACTTCGATATGTTTATTAATAAACTGACTACAATTAAAACTAACGTAAAAGATTCACTCTATTCTCATGTCGGTTACGATGTATAAGTTAAAACGTTATCTGAGTGAACAAACACTGAAAGTAGCATATAACGCGCTATGGAAATCACATATAGAATATGGTATATTAGTTTGGGGCCAAGCGGAAAGAAGTAAGTTTAAAGGTATAAACTACTTACAAAAAAGGTGCTTGAAAATTATATGTAATAGTAATAAGAATGAAGAAATACCTATAAAAGATCTTCTGGTAAAGTTAAATACATTATTACCAAAAATGTTATATTTTTACAGAAAACTGTTGTATTGTAAAGTTAAACAAATAGAAATAAATAGTAAACAGAAAACATACAATATTAGGAAAACTAGAAAATATGAAGAACAATGCTGGACAAAGGGGAATAATAACTTTATATATAGAACAGAGGAGTACATATTGCCTATATTATATAATAAAATACCAGCCGAAATCATGAACGAAATGAAACTAGGAATTTGGAAAAAAGAAATTAAAACATGGTTGATAAATAATGAGGGGATAACAATACCTTATGATGAAGAAGAATTTGTTTTTAGTAAAAAAAGAAAGAAAATCGCCGAATGAGGGGGAAGGAAAGAGAAAACGGAAAAGAACAACGATAGCCGATTAAAATGTTTATTAATTTGTTTTTTCATTTTACTTTATTTTTTTTGTTGGAAGTGGAGAATTAAAAGAACGGGGGATGATATTGGATTAAGAGATGTATGGAAAGGGTGAACAAAAGAGGAAAAGGAGAAAAGGGAGGAGGGGAAAAACAAGAAGCGTAAAAACTGGAACAAGATAGCTTCATTTATTTAGGTTGTATAATTTCATATTTTGAATATGCATGTATGTATAAATTAAACTTATATGTAATATGCTCGTAGTATAAGGAATTATTGTAAAATTTGAAAAATTGCAATAAACGGAAACACCCTTTATAGGTCGGTCTACCCGTTCGCAGCAATAAAATAGTAGTAGTACATAAACACATTACACACAATAAAAACACAAACCTTGGTAATAAACACAAGAGGTCACATAACATATCCACACTTTAATAACACCACAGTAACATAAACATAAAAACACAATCATAACACACAAGTGAGTAGAGTAGCTGAGAAGTAATGAGAATTTTCATTTTTTAATAACATAACATATTTCACGCACACCATGGTAGCACACACACGTGAAGAAGAGGGAAAATAATTATAACAAAGGGTTGTCTGCCGACGGGTAAAACCGGCGGAAACCCATAATGGGAAAGGGATTGTTTAAAAAAAAAAAAAAATTACTAAATTATAATTTTTCTAATTGTAAGAATTCCTTTATTAATAAAATTAATGTAATAATATTAGAAATATGACAGAATAGACGGATTAATCGTTTGCACGGTAGAACAACTTTCAAACTTTCTTTCATGATATTGAAAATCTGCGCTTAATTTATCAGTTCCATTCGCAGACTTCGAGAAATATACGAGATTATGATTATCTCAATTATGGCAATGGCATTTCTCACCAACATCAAATAAACTATGATACATTAAATCAAAAATAACACCTTAGAAGACCCACATAAAATATCGTAGAGATAACGTAGTTATCGGCAGACTCCGATTGAGCCATACTAAGCTAACGCATCGATATCTTCTTAGATCAGAAGCTCCGTTATGTACAGCCTGCAACGTTATGCTATCTGCTCAACATGTACTAACAGAATGTCCTCGATACAACCTACGGAGAGAACATACTACGGTCTTTCATCTTCCCTACACAGCTACTTCTTGATGACAACATTTCTACGCTGACCAGATTCATCCTGTTCCTGCAAAATACTGGACTATATCGCTTAATTTAATACTTATTCACCTTTGTGCATCTAGCCATTAGTCGTTGTATATGGCGCATTAATTTAAATAGTAATAAATAATAATATATAAACAATATATATAATATATATTTATATATCTGTGTGTATTCTATTATTGTTGTTACTATTATTATTATTATTGTTGTTGTCATTATTCTCTATCGAAAAATATGTTGTTTTTTGTGCGTTTAATGCGATACAAAGCGCTTCATATGGAGTGGGGTTTTTTACATTTTTCTCACAAATTATATCTGTCACGCTAATATGTATACTAATTTTTATTTTTTATTTATATGAAATATTATAAATAATTACACGATTCCACGACACACGTGCATAAAAGAGATAAGCACAGTCCTTTTCCAGTAAGCCAGTTATAAACCCCTAATGTCAATAAATAAACTGAAACTGTAAGATACTTATAAGTTCATTTCGATAGGAAAAGTGTGCATACACTTTGTTATTTTCAATTTTAAATTTTTCCAGCAATGTTACATATAAGTTCTTTCTTTATAAATATTAAAATTTCATTATATTTTTATTAATGTGTTTTCTAGAGAGCATGGTTATAAAGTTCGGTACAGAAATATTTGTATTCTGTATTTGTATCGTTGTAAAACGTAGAAACAAATTAATGGTATTTTTCAATTTTCATTAAGAAATATTACAATAAAGAATTTAGGTTATCTCAACGGCAAAGATATTATAATTCCTGTACGCTGCAATAATCTAGAACCTACTAATGCACAATATAGATTATTCTTAATGTTCTCTGGCTAACAAATACGGCTGCTAACCTACTACTACTACTGTTTTTTCTCATAAACATATATTTTCTTATAATAATAACATACTATACATGCACACGTACGCTGCCATAAAAATAATTTTTACAGTTTTTTCAGTCAAGCTGTATGCTTGTCGACAGATTTACTTCATTTACAATTCCAATTTATATTCTATTTATTTATTATCTTTTATATATTATTCATATTCTTGCTCTCCCATTTGCCCCGATTCACAACCTTATTTTGTTTCTCCTACTCGCACACATTTGTTTTTTTATATCTTTTGTAATTTTTGTAGCAGCATTGTGATTGTAAGCTGAAAGGGATTTTCTCCAGCACTTATATTTGTTTTTTTTTTTTTTTAATTTTATTTTTCGTAACCACTCTTTCGAATTGTATTTTACCGTTATATTTTTTCCACGATGTTTTCCTCAATTAGCCAAATTTTGATTTGCTGCTTCAGTTTTCTAGAACACTTCTGTAGTATTTGTTCTGGTATGCAATTTAAAATTTTTGTTATTCTGCTACCACTATTACTACTGAGAAGCGTGTATGTCCGCTATGATCTGTTTTGCATAACGTTTTGTAACTTGTTAACGTTTAATTACGATAAAAATCGATAATTTAAATAGAAAATTATATTAACTCAATTTAAAACTATATTGTTCGGTTTAAATACCGAAAAAAAAAATTAAATAAAAAATTAAATTTAAAATGGAAAACCGTTTCGGTTCACACTTCTTTATTGGCGTAATCGATAAAAATATTTCACATTACTGACAGGAAATATTCACCTTTAATATGGTCTTATTTAAATATTATTAAAGGTTTAGAAAGTAGAGATAGTCAAATAACATGGTTAAGTATTCGGCGATATTATGGAATTCTTTTAAAATAACATCGTTAAATATTTCGCCATATTACAGAATTATTTTTCGGACAATTTTTCATTATGCTTACATTCCTACGGCCATTATTTAAATAGTTCGGGAAAGATGTAGATGTATTACGTAACTTTTATTTTCATTCTGAGACTCCTGTGTATATACATACATACACACACACTCACGCACATACACACAAGCACACGCACATACATATACATACATACATACATATATATATATCAGCCATATACTATGTTTGTCTTTCTCTCTCAAAGAAATAAACGTAAGCATTATACGATTTAATTTTGTTGAAAAAAAATAAATAATTTAAGCGATACTTTCATTTTAATCATTTCGTAACATCCATTCTCACTTGTACACACACACACACAACGAACAAACGAATGAATAAATATTTTATTAGAAAAGTTACACACAATTTATGTAGTTATCAAGAAGTTAATTGTGTACCGGATACATCCTTACCACAATAAATAAAATTATCTTATAACTGAAAGTTAATTATGATATATATATATATTATAAGCTCGCTTAACCTTAATTATTATGATGTAAATTATTAACCTTTCCACTTTTATATATATTTTTTCTTTTTATGCTGCAGGTTTTTATATAATTTTTTTCCTACGATTGTGTATATATATATATATATATATATATATATATAAACCTGCAGCATAAAAAGAAAAAAAATAAAAGTGGAAAGGTTAATAATTTACATCATAATAATTAAGGTTAAGCGAGCTTATAATAAATTATGCTTAATCCGTCTATGTTTAGTATACATAAATTTCAGTTGCCTGGAATCTTAATTATCGATCGAGGAAACAAGCATAATGATATCAACATTTATTGAAAAAATCACTGGATACTTTTAAAATAAAATTCCTAATATGGGTGGTAATTTTAAGTAAACGTGCATTTTATCGACTTGTGTGTAACGAGGCACGTTTAAAATACATCTTAAACGCCTATTTTGAAGGATTTGTAGAGGCATAGGCTGGTCGGATTAATGACTTTTAGATTATCATCTTGTTGTTAATATGAAGGTAAGATTTACGATTAAAACCCGGGTATATGAAACAGATGACTTTATTTGTCTTCAGACTAGTATTGTTTATGTGTTTAGTAAACGTCAATATGTTGTCTACCTAGATAGCGTATACCGGGTCACTTTAATCTATTTGAGCATTTTGAACAAATCTGGAAATGTTGATCTTCTACGGGTGAAAAAGACGACCTCAGTTTTCGTCGGATTTATATTAATTTGCAATTTATTGTAATAATTAATTATGTGCTTTATTGCGAATAGTGTTGGGTCTATACGAGCTGAAATATATTGCAGCATCATCTGTAAAAATTGCGACTTGCATATTAGGCAAAACAGGAAAGTCGTGGAAATACAATGAAAATAAAAATGAACCAAGGACGCCACCTTGCGGTACACCTGCTAAACAGGTTTTATAAAATTATTTGGCATTACCTATGAAAACATATTCGCACGTAGTATCCTGGAGCGTAAGTCGATATGTAGTGTAAATAACATATATATACTCATTTGCGTATAATTTTGGAAATGGCCGAAATTTGTTCATATCGAAATATTTCCGATATTTATTGTAACTCACGTGTAAAATTTCTCGCAACTCTGACAAACTATTTTAAGTAAGCCTATAATAATGTATAAATTTACAAAACGTGTTATTGAGGAAAGTGTTTAACTTTTGAAAATAAGTGTCAGATTCGCGATCAGATTAGACGACATCCGGTATGCATAATATGTAAAATATTTTTAACGAATAAAGTTTGAATTTTTGTAGATTTGTTAATCGGTTATTATCGTTCTTCTAAACGGAGTAAGTTTTCATCGGAGTCTATTTCAAATTCGTGTTAGTTCCAGATAATACGTTTGGTTGTGTTTTAAACCAAATAACGACCTCCCGTCTATGTTTCGTTTTCCTCCAGTTATATTTAGAATACTTATAATTTTTTATTTCCAGTTACATAATGTTGGTATAGCGGTCGATGAATTTGTGCGGATATTCAGATATTATGGATAACTCCCTTGTTGACTCGATAACTACTTTTATTCTATGCTCTCCTTATATTGATATATTTACTATGATCAAAACTGCTCTGATGGACTATTGGGGAGCGCTATGATCAGTTTCTTACTGCACCTACGAGCTACATTCATTAATACTTGTTCTTCCTTCTCTACTTTACTCTCATCCATCCGATGTCGACAAGGTAGCCGATCGCGTCTTTTTCCAATATTCATACGTCCTCAACGTGTCAGTTTTTTACAACCCAGTTGATTTCCTTACATATTTCTTTCCTATCAATATACCTTACTTAGTTTCTCTAAATAATACACGAATTGACTCCGTTTATCGTATTATTTTACTGCTATTATTATTATTCTGGTTATCGAGACGCCATATAAATATAAAATACGAAGCGTAAACGTGATATGTATATGAAATTACTCTGTAATCCTTTTCTTTGATGGTTGTTGGTATCAACCGGCATCGAACGGGAGTTCTTGGTTCTGCCGTTGCAAGGTAGGAATCTCTACGTAGTGCTTGAGAAATAATGATTACTTCGATGTTTTCACACGATTTTCGACTATCGCTAACTGATCCTACCATCGACACGCCGAAGAGACGGATTTTACTGTTGATAGTAACATATCTATTTAATGTGTTCAGCTTGTCATATATTTTCTCCTACTTTTACGTATATCACTTTTTACTTATAAAATATTTATATATAGTTTCTCTGTATAGGGTAGATAGCGGTTAACATATTTAATAGATAGGATCGATGAGTAAACTAACGCGGAAGCCGAAATAAAAGTTTTATACAAAAAACACAGATACAATATCGATTAGAATATTAAACGGACCATTTATAAATGGGAGTGAAAATGAGGAAATGTCGTTTGTTTAACGAATATAGAAATGCGTTTCTTCTTATGCGTTTAAAATTGAAATTTTGTTTAACGTTCCTGCGTCGTTTGGTTGATGAACATCCATGTTTTAACATAATCGCATCATTTACACATTTGCCACTAATCCGAATAATAGCGGAAGTTAATTGTATTCTACGCGAGTATTAGTAAAGGGTCGTTGTTAATTTTGCGTAAACCGTACTTTGTTCATCGCGATTTATATTCACCCTGCGTGTATTTACCCGGAGAAGAGTTTTTCATATACGCAATAAATATACGCACACACACACACACACACACACACACACACATATATATATATATATATATATATATATATATATATATATAGTTTTTATTCTTGCTGAATTATACGTTAAGGTTTACAAAATCAAGTTTATACCGAACATACATAAGCAATTATACAATTTAGAACCTTTTTTTTTGTGTACCGCATCTTTAGTCATCAACGTAATGACTAGTAATTACATCCCGATAAATGAAGCCGCTCCGGCATTTTTTTTCCCACAGTCTTCTGAACGGATTGTCAAGAAGTCCACGGGCTCCAAATTTTTTGCTGAATGCATTATATATTTACCGCTATCACCGAGGATGACATCCTGATTATCGTGAATTATACTGTTAAAAGTGTAGTACGACGTATCGGTCAATATCAATTGGAAATAGTTCAAAAAAAATTATTTTGTTGACTGGTAACTCTTTTTCGAATACCACTGACGTATATTGCGATCAAAACGTGTAGCCCTCTCATTCATTCGCTGGTTAGAGTGCTCGATTGATCCAGAGACGTGAGAATTATTTAACGTAAGAAATGACCCGAATAGCAGATATTTATTAGGTTTTATCGACAATTTAGACGCATTTTGAAAAAACAATTCGGGTTATATTATTATTATTAGTTCGCACTCTTTTTTTCTTTTTTTTTTGAGACGAGAGCATTGCGTGAAAATTACAAAAAAATTATACGAGAACGTGATGCCTTTTACCGGAGCTACCAAATTATATATACATGTGTAAGAATCGAGCTACTCATCACCTCACAACGCGTCATTAGTAGATGGTACTCCATACACATGGACAACGAGTGAACAAATTGATTATATATATATATGCGTGTGCTATATATATATATATATATATATATATATATATATATATATATATATATATAATATTCAAATAAGTCAGTGTTGTATAACGCAAGATTAAACGATATTGGAAATATAAATTATAAATATAATCTCTTAGTTTTAAAATACACTTAATAATATAAACAATAATAAGCCGGTATATATAATACACTCAGATGTACAGATTAATACGTAAAAACCAGTTTACCAACTTATACAAATAGAAGCGCCTATGTACTAATTTTCATACTAGATATATCACGTTGGAAGTTACAATGAAAATAAAAAAAATTCAATTTTGATAATCGAAGATAATTTAAAACAGTTGTAATAATTAATTAAATCGTAATTCGAATATAACACGCGATATTACAATTTATCCGATGTATTTACAATTATTTACTAATAAACTCATGTTTGCAAGAGCGGGTGTATAAAATATTTTTGATAGAACATTATTATGCATTCGTCGATTCGCAATGATCCAGCATAAATGAATGCATAAATATACAAACTCACACATACGACAACAAGCGCACACATACTTACGAGCATTAAAGGTCTGCGTATGTAGTAGTATGCGCGGTGATACACACTTGCCGTTCAAAAACAAAAATACGTCACAATCGTTATTAACAATAATAACGATAATAATTGATAATAATCATTATAAGGCAACGATAGTGATGTAATAATAAAAGATGTAAGGCTTGTTTTATTTTTGTTTCCGAGAGTCGCTATTTACTACAACAAACGCACGTTTGCAGTACTATAATAATGAAAAGGGTCCGATTAATAAAATATGACGCTTTTAACGAAATTATAAATACGAAAAAGCTTCTTTTTTATTCGGTTTTTTATTTTTTTAACGCTGGTTCGATTTAATAGTAATTATTGACCCCCTTTCAAAACAAGTTCCCGAAGGAGGAACTAATTCGTAATGGACTACTCTGTATTAATATAAATTATAAATATCATCGATGAATTTCACATTTAATTTCGTAATTTCAAAACTGACGTCGGACGTTACACAAAACAAGTAAGCCGAAATTCTGTACGCAATTTTTTCGATTATTATTAAACAATTAAAAGTATTAAAGATTAAATAGTCTGATAACCAAATCCTGGTGTCGAGTGTGGAAGTCTAATCAACAAAACCCAACTCCTTTCAATCAAACCTAATCCACTATCTCAGCTGCCATTTCCTTTCAGAACAAGAAAGAAAAATGTTATCCTTACCAGACTTCGAATATCCCACTCAAATCTTACCCATTCCTCTCTTCTTCAAGGAATAGACCCTCCACTTTGTCCCTTTTCACAAGTGTCACAACTGCTTATACCACACATACTAACATCTTGTCATGTTCTCACAACATTTAGAATCCAGCACAACCTTCCTCCTTCCTTACCTCAACTGTTATCTGAATCTGCCGACCATATTCATAATGTTTACCTGTTCCTGGATTCATTGAACCTTTTAAATCAGATCTAGGGCCGCAGTGGGCCAATAGGTATAGCCCGCTAGGCGCTCGTATTATAAAATAATAATAATAATAAAAGATTAAATATAAATATCGTAAAATATATATATATATATATATATATATATATATATATATATATATATATATATATATATGAGTTCTACCCAAACCTTTTGATAATTGGAAGTTGCTACCCAAGAGGATGTTACCTTTTTTGGTCTCCGCAAGTGGGATGTCTCTATACTAAACTAAAAAATAAAATATTAAAAAGTAAAAAAAAATTTTAAATTTTAGATAACCCATCAGGGCTTTTGGTGATCAAAGACGAGTAAAATAAAAAAGTGTTTATCAAAATCCGGTCATTTTTGATTGAGATATCTAAAAAAATGCGCACTTGTCTCTTTTTAACATCGCGCTTAATGCATGTTGCTGCATACCTTTGCGGGTGCTGGATAGGTTACTTCGATTTACATTAAATTATCTGTATAAATATTAATTGGAGAAATAAATAAAGGGGTAAATTAATTTTTTTGCTGGAGACAATTTTTTTTAAAATTATTTACTTTTTTAATTTTCAAATATTTTTTTGTTGATTATGTTAGATTTAGTTATCAAAAAATTATTTTTTTTTGTTATTTTTTGTATATTTAGTTATTAAAGAATTAATTTTTATATTATTTCTTTAATTTTTGGATTAGTTAAATTTCTTGTTTTTATTTCTTTGTATTTAGCTATTAAATTAATTTTTGGGTTAAATAATTTTTTCTTGATTTTTTGTATTTAAATATTAAAAAATTAATTTTAACTGTTTATTTTTTATTTATTAAAAATTAATTTTTGGGTTAATTAATTTTTATTGTTGCGTTTTCTTTGCGAGGGCGGCTCCTATTCTACTAATAGGAAAAAACGATGGAAGAAAATTTTGATTGCCCTGAAAATTTTTACGTGTTGAATCGACTTCGGTGTTCAGAACACGAGGGCTTAGTTTTTCTTCGGTCACGATTAATTAAAAACTTCGAGGTGAGGTGCCACAATGATGGATTGCCGAGTCGGGAACTATAAATCGGTATTAGTAGTGCAAAAACTAAAAAAAAAAAAATATGAGCCGTTGTTTGTACCGGATCGTAAAAATAATGATAATAATATTAATAATAATAATAATGAACCGATAATCGAATATAATAAAATCAGATATATTTTTGGAATATAAACACGAGTAGGACATGATAAGGAAACTAGGGCAATCCTAAAACTGGTCCATTGCTACAATAGTAAACTTCCATTATACGGGGATGATTTTATTCGACGTAGCGAAAGCTTTTGATACGACGTGGCATAAAGGAATTATCTATAAAATGATTCGATTCCATTTTCCCCCATACTTAATCAAATTAATTTCGAATTATTTAAGCAGCAGATTATTTTATGCAATAGTTAATAATGACAAATCCACTATGAAGACGTGTTTAGCAGGAGTACCACAAGGAAGTGTATTGGGGCCCTTTTAATTTATTTTATATCTTTCCGATTTTCCCACCTTTGCAAATGTTCAGGTTGCTCTTTATGCCGATGATACAGCACTTTTCTGTAGCTCATACAGGCCTACTGCAATACGTAACAAGCTGCAAATAGCAATAAATCGTACTGTACGTTACTTTCACAAATGGCAAATTGATATAAATCCGGAAAAAACAGAATCCATATTTTTCACTCGTAGAAGGCCTTTACTTCCCGCGATGCTCGAAGTAAATTCTGCATCAGTTCGATGGTCAAACTATGTTCGCTATTTAGGTGTTACTTTAGACATGTGGTTAACTTTTTCAGAACACATAAATCGAGTCATAGTTAAAGCTAACAAAACTATATGTACGATTTATCCCTTGTTTAACCCCGCAAGTCGCATGTTAACATTAATAATAAATTAATGCTATACAAAACAGTTGTTCGCCCGGTGATTACGTACTCCTGCCCAGTTTGGAGCTCAATTTCTGTTGCTACTTACAATAAGTTGCAGCTTCTGCAAAATAGATGTCTACGATGTATTCTAGATGCACCCAGGTACAGCAAAATTGTTGACATGCACGCTGATCTTAGAATTCCCTATATTAGAGATTTTGTACTTTATTTAGCAAATCATTTTTGTGATAAATGCTTAATACACACTAATGAATTAATTGCGTAGATAGGAAATTACGATTCCAAGCAGCTTGATTTCATGTATACCAGATATAAACAACATAATTTGCTTTAAATTTAATGCAATAACTAGATTTATAATAAATATTTGTATACCTAGTTCATACTTTGTCCATTTTAAATATGTTTAGGTTCACTTATTAATGTAACCCATATCATTTGTAATTCTTATTAATTATGTGTAATTTCACAATGTATTACCTTAACCGTAATAATACTAGAAGAAGTGCTTGGTTTTTATATTTTCCTGTTAGTATGTAATTATCATTATGCTTAAGTAATTAAAATTATTTTTCTGTTTACGTAGATGTGTGGTAAGCTTATAGCGGTACACATTTTTTCTTTTTACTGTTTGTCATAAGTGTAAATTATTCAATAAACTGTTCTGTTCTGTTCTGATAAATTGTTCATATTATTCTTCCGCAGCTTTTTTCGATTCAATTCCTTAACCCGGTGTGTCTTTTAACAGTTTTGTTGTTATAAATGCGGTTCTCCTTCTTTCGTGTGTTCTTTTTCCTCGAAATTTATCTTCGATAATATTTCGAAACAATTCTCGATATCGAAGTGTGTGACCGATTTAAGTTAATCGTGTTTTTCATTTAATAACGACCATTTAGTACCCGGTTCATTTTGAATTTTTTTTACCCAGCTTATAACATCTGTAACTTATTCGTCCGGGTTTCGACACCGATAAAGGGTTATGGACCGCGCGTACACGACGGTATCTACTTTTGTCTTAATACTCCTCGTTTTTCTCGAAATGAACATTTTGCAATTCTAGAAATTAATTTCAGTATCGCGATAAAAATCTCGCAGAAAATATATCTGTGAAGACTAAACAATTTCATGAAAGTAGATAAGATAGTGCGAAACAAATATTCTAGCTTTATATCGTATGGAAAGACACAACGACGTAGTTGTATGCTGAACGATTGTAAGAAAACAATCGTACCATAAATATACACAACTGAAAGAACATTGAAAAATGGACAATATAAATATTATGCCGGGTTAAAACTGCCTTAATTGATAGAACGATATAATATAAATAAATCGGATTATATTATATCGATAGATGGCAAGAGTAAATTGAGCACTTCGAAGGTAGCTCTAGCCGGATAATAAAATTATCGATAAAGTATACGAAGATAAAACAAATAAATACGAAAAACAAGGAACAGACGAAACGCACACACACGGTGAGAAATATCGAATAAGAACGAAGAATTTCTTTACCGGGAATTTGCACCGTACGTATTGTGGATTAGATATAAAAATCGATAAAACGCATATATCTTTCTCAATCATCCAGACGAGTGAAGTTTATATTGGCCTTCGAAGAACGTTATACCAGCACAGCTGTGATTAATAATAAAAATAATTATTATTTATAATTTATTTTTTGTTTAATCGTACGTCTCCAACGATATTCAGCATCATATAAGCGCAGAAATCAGCATCCGGTGGCCAAGGATATAATCGGCAACCGATCTTTCCCCTCAAACATTATTTTTATGGGCTCCAAGTCATACTGGCATTGCTGGGAACGATCTTGCTGACACAGCAGCTAAAGAGGCGGCTTATATGCGGCCTATTTATGAACTTCCAAGAGATCCAAAACATATCCGCTTAATAATAAACGAACAACTCCGCGCGAAATGGAATATGTTGTAGTTATTAACACCGATTACAAACAACTTGCGCTCATTCAACCCTGATACTAATTTATGACGATCTCCTTCTTCGTTGATAATAAATAGTCATTCGTGGTATATTACTATACGACTCTCACTCGTAGTCACTTAATCAGAAGAGAATCACCACCGATTTGTTCCTAAATTAACAACAGAACATCTGCTACACTGCCAAAATTACAAGGCCGAATGTCTCCGATATGGTCTTCCATCAGCATTACAACGATTTTTACAGCCGGTCCTTCCTACGTGCAACCAGCCTGTTTCAACAACTATAGCTTCCTTGTCCATGCCTCTGGTCTCGTAGCCGTTCGGGTACTTATCCGGAATATCGCTGTCGCATCTACCGCTACCTTTAGATTCGCATTTTTTTTATAGCGTGTAATTATTTCTTTCACGTTGACTAGTCCTTTCCTCGGTAAATCAACTAACAGTTTATTGTTCGCTTTAGAGTTCGGCTTCTAGTGACCCTAGCTTTTTCGCTCCAGAGGAAAATTGCTCAAGCTTTGGAAGCAAAACAAAAATTGCTGGACTCTTTTCTTAACTTATCTATTGAAATTGTTAAGATAAAAACTTCTGGAGGTAAGTATGCAAATCTTGCTGAAATAGGAGGTAAAGGATTATTCGTTAAAGAAATTGAGGCTGAATTGCTCGAAAATAATATAGATACGGCAGTTCATTCGCTAAAGGATGTGCCTTTTAACAATTCATTGTATTTTAGAAAGGCTAAGTCCATGCGATGCGCTTATTTCTCATCAATTTGGACCACTTATTTTTTTTTCAATAAGCTCTTTAGTTGTTTGAAAAGCTGATTTCTAAGTTCGTTTGAACGTGGTCAAATATAGTTTTTTTTTTTTTTTTTTTTATAAACACGATTCTTAAACGTGTTGATGTTTCGTTAATTTGGCTATTATCATTATGAAATTTTTAAATTATTATTATTATCATTACTATTATTACAGAGGTCGTTGTTATTTATGCTATTTTATTTTTATATCCGTCGTATACATTGTTAGAATTTGTATTATTATATTAGCATTATTAATAGTAACGTTACGTTAGGTGTTCTGTTTTATTTCTTTTGTAACGGTAACAGCAATAACGGTTGTTTAGATATAATTTAAAAAGCCGGTAGGGATATTTATGCATAATTATATCAACGGAGACTCTTTTTTTTTGTAGTTGTTAATTACAAAATTGTATAACGATATATTACACTCGTATAGTCACATACACACACACATACATATATATAATATATATCACATAGTTTTCTATCCTCTCTTTTGTGAAGCTTGTACCGGACCCAATAGGGGAGATTATCGCGTGAGAATTTTTAGGCTTACATTCGGTAGTTGACATCATGGTATACCATTTTTTTTTTAAACTAAACGTGTTGGGGTTTTCCTTTTTTTTGTTCGTGCACCGATACAGAACACGGAAACATGAAAAGCGGAAAAACTGAAAGAAAAACTCCCGGTTTAACTGGTGAAACGAATTTTACACGAAACTATCTTCAGAAGAATACGCCCTCCGATTTCCTTTATACGCGCAATATATATACATATATATATATATATATATATATATATATATATATATATATATATATATATATATATATATATATATATATAATGTTCGCACCCAAAACTGTCATATAATGTTTCAAATTTTAGATTATTTTACAAATTTATTTTTTGCGCCCGTGTTTGTGTGCAAATTTTAAGTAATTAATATTGCATGTGTGTTTGTGTGTATTTGTACAATAATGAAATATAGCGCGAAATATAAAAACGCATATCGTAATTTTCTTTATTCTAGTTTTATTATCTTTATATTTATTTCTGGCGCTCGTCGAACAACGTTTATTCCGTTTATGGCGCATATAAATCGGTGGACAGTCGTGTCCGTATAGGTGTTCCACGCGAGATTATTTCTTTTGTTTTTTAAATTAAACCTTTCATTTTCACGATACTCAAATTTCGTATAGAAAGAGAGCACGACATTTTACTTGTGATGAATGGATTATATATATATATATATAATAATGTCGACGGGAGATAGCCTAGTGGCTATGGACTTCTATACGGAAGTTACCGAGTTCGAATACGATCGGCGACGCGAAATTTATCATCAGAAAATAAAAATATAAATAATCCGGATATTATTATCTCGTGGAAGGCAATGGCAAAGCACCACGCACAACATTATATGCGCGCTAGTACAAAATACCCTGAGCTGCATTGCGACATGACAACAAAACGATTACAGTTCTCCCGCATGCATGTGTGTCTGTGTCTACGCTATGATTGCCTTGTACGTTACGTACACTATACAGCAACATAACAAAATATGTATTAGTAAATAGTTGCCTACCTCCGATACGGAGATCACTTAATAATGACGATATATATATATATATATTTTATTTGAGCGTGTAAAATTAAATTTTAATATAGGCTAATTCGTGTGAAAATATAAAAAAAAAGACAAAATATAGCCCACGAAGTAATACCAGAATCAGTTACACTATAACTGGAATATAATAAATTAGGGTAGCCTGCGAAATGGACTTAGGGCTACTAGTATATGTTTAATTTTAAATAATTCAGAAATGGAATCAGGAAACTGCTGTAATAATATAATTTCCTTTAATTCAATCGCGCAGCCGATCTTACATAACTGTCGCAGGTGGTTGTACTTACTGCTCATATATATATATATAGATATTAATTTAATTAATTGATATATAATATAATAAACCGAAAAAAATATAACACAATCACTAAAAGTTTTTAATCGCGAAGCTTTTCGACAGTTACGTCATTTTCAAGCATGCACCAAAATTATTTCATTTTTTTCTTTCTTTTTCTTTTTTTTTTTTTAAATTAAAAATGACGTAACTGTGGAAAAGCTGCGCGATTAAAAACTTTTAGTGATTGTGTTATATTTTGTTCAGTTTATTATTAATTAATAAAATCACTACTCTCCAATATATTCAACATTTATATATATATATATGTTAAACGATTTCAATTTCATCGATTTCGCAATTATGTTTACTATCGTTAATATTTATTTAGATAATAGCCGACAGAACTATGACCGATAAGTATCTGAGTCGAGCGATAGTTTACGGTAATGTTTTTATTTTTAAAACGTTCTATTGGATTAGGGAACGAATTTATTTATTAATTTATCCTTTGTTAAAGTATCTTATTTTAAACTCACTGTGAATTTGCGAATTAATTTTTTGAGACCTTTACTGAGATATACATATAATATATATATATATATATATTTATTTACAAAACAATACGGCGTACACAACAGCATAACGCCAATTACAGTGTACGCTCTTACAGAATAATTATAAAGTAAAAGTATGAACAAAAATAAAACTGAACCACACTCACACAACACGCTAATTAATATAAATAATATTTAGATTGAAAACAAAAAATTACTAATACAAACCGAAAAATGATTCTAATGAAATACAATACCCACATACAAGCACACATCCGAAAAGCACAAAAAAACCAGAAATATACCGATCATACACCCATACTCTCATGTAAACAAACTCTCCATCGGGGCACGCACATATGAACAAAATAAAATAAACTTGCCGAAAAGTAACAACTGAAATATAGAGTCTAAAAAAATTTATTATATACAAATTTACTATCGAAATGAATATCTAACTGTGGATGAATATTTAGTACGTTATTATATAGACGTAAGGTGGATAAAAGTGGTGAGTTGTAACCTGGATTTGTACGAGCATGCGATTCATAGAAAATACGATGTGACCTACTATTAACACTGGGAACCATAAATGAAATTGTAGATAATAAATAATTATCATCTATGCGAGCGTTACAAAGATCATGCAGGAACCTCAACTTACTTATCTTTCTTCTAGCACTCGAGGATTTAATACTTAGGAAATCGCATAAAATATTATAACTTAAAAATGTCGGATAGACACCAGTTTGACGGTAATAAATATACCTCAAAAACTGAGATTGAACTTTTTCCACCATATGAATATATTTAGTGTAGAAAGGATCCCAAACCACAGGTGCGTATTCTAATTGCGATCTTACAAGAGTGTTGAATAGTAACAGCGGAGTCCTAGGATCACGAAATACGCATGAATTTCTAATGATGAAACCCATAGTTCTGTAAGCATTTTTGGTTACATTACCATTATGAGTTGCAAATTTAAGCTTGTTGTCAATATAAACCCCTAAATCCTGTGTATATATATATATATATAATTATTATTACTGTATATGTACGGCAAACGGTAGGTCATAAATTATGGAAATATTAAAAAATATCGAAATATAGGTAAGTTAAACAAAAGTCGTAAAGTATGTATATAATAATCGTAATGTGTGTACACGATCGATCAACGAAATCGATACGGGACCAAGATTTGGAAATTTTAGAATAATATAGAAATAATAAGAATAAGACAGAGATATTTGTACTGTTATATAGTAATCGACAGGTAATGTGGGGAAGCATATATAAACTTTTTTATGGTTTATATAATGTATAATTTTTTTTTTTCTAGTCGTGAAGGATTAAATTAAAAAGTTTTTTTATTGTGTAAAACTTAACATTATATATATATATATATATATATATATATATATATATATATATATATATATATATATATATATATATATTACGACTTTCCTTATTTTCAGTCAGTTTTTTTTTTTTTTTTAATATTTCAAAGATTATATATACGTAATTTCAATGTACGATTATAATAAAGTTTATGTTTTAACCGTAGGAAATATACTAAAATGTTATTACTTCGACGTTGGTATTTCTCGATTTAATTGAGCAGATAATTATTATTGTTTGTAGGGTTTATTTATTTATTATTATTACGATTATTTTTTTATACATTACTAAACTTTAATATAATGTTTCCTTTTATTTTCTACTTTTTTTTTTCGGTCTAAATCGGTTGTATACTTGTATGCAATTATTTACTTTTCAGAAATAAATAAATACTTTGCGCATATGTAATATTTAATTTAATTTATTGTCTATTATTACTTGTTATTATTATTTTCATATTCTTTTTCTTGATTTTTATTTTTATTAATGTCACCGTCATAACGTTAATCTAGAAATAAAGACGATTGTTCGGGGATTACTATTGTCATGTTTTTATAGATACGGTTTTATGTGATTCTTCCGTAATTTAACGGGCCAGTGATTCGTAAAACACTTTAACATATTACATTAAAGCGGGATATATCAGGCATGTAGTCGTTTCTTCATCCCATCGCTATTGAATCATCTCCTTATTAGTGTAGTTCAATTTTGTACAAATACGGGTGTGTGTAATCTTGAAGGTTTTAAGAAGTTAATTCCAGGATACTTTAATTCTCGGCAACTGAATATTATTATTACTACTACTACTACTACAATTATTATTATTATTAAAACTTCAGTTCACGAGTTGCACGAAAAGCTAATATTTGTTGTATATGCACAGGCATATATTTATAATATGTACCACAAAAAATGAAATAAGCACATCGTTAGGTTTATTTTCAAGTAACATAATCTGTTATTACGTCATTATGAAATACACGCTCGACTTAATAGATGCGTATAAATAAATTTTATAAAATTTATTATACAGCCTGGACAGTTACAGTTAATCAAACACAGGATAATAATTTATAACTAATAATTTTCACACTGATCCTTGGACACAATTAACTGTATTGCTTCGTTACATCTTGTGTATTTATAAATTTTTTCAGTAATTTTCTGTCTCCGTTACATATATAAATATAATAAATCGTGTAAAATTTTGTTTCGTAAATTCGCAAAGTTATTACCGAAAATTTTAATTTTGACAATATCAGAAGTAGACTATAAATAATGAAGTGTTTTTTTTTTTGGAAAATTTTCAATCGGATTTTTTTTCATAAAATAATTCAAAGAAATTTTTTTTCCCGAATAATGCTACTTTACATCGAGACGGTGCTCGTTTATAAAATTACAATTATATCTACCGACACATACGTATTAACTAAGCTCGTAACATTCGAACGCTAAATTCGATCGAGCTACGTTTTTTAATGTCATAAATAGTTACATCGATAGACAAAACACGCGTTAGAAGAAATATATTGACGTACGTATAGATGAAAAACATGACGTCAAAGATGAAGATCATGCAAAAGCGGTCATTGGATTTTCCCTTGTTACTGCCTTCTTTAGTAAAAAGATGTCATCTGATTTATGGAAATTTCTTAATGAAGCTGAACACGTGAAAAACCGACATCTTCGGCCGTGACTGTTTGAGAACATCTGCGAATAATTGAATAGTCAATACGAATCACTTGTGTACAGCGAAATTCGATGGCATTTGAATAATCTTGGTTATATAAACTGCGTGATTGGACGTTTCTAGAAATACGTCAAATGAAGTGTGCGGTTTCAAATAATTTAAATATTCTTATTATTATCGAATCTAGAGCGTCTCGTATTTTTCTTTCCCTGGAAGTAGTCAGCAATTTTGCTACAGTAAGTTGTGGAGACTGTAAATTCTCAAATGTCGAACACTGGTAGAGAACATTTAAACTACGTCCGCGATCGTGTTCTTCACCGCATTCATATTTTTTCTATCTTCTCTTAATGTCCACTTAGGGGCGTAGACGTGTGCTCCTGGAAGACGATATAGTATTGATCTAAATATATTGGATTTCAACTAATCCTATCACTATCAGAAAGCATTGTCTTGCATTTCCGCTATATCCAGTGTTGATTATATAAAATTAGCTTATTTTGTCGAAAATTTTGTAAAGGTGCATGAAATGACTAGATTTTTGCATAGATATCGTACTATGAAAATTATAGTAATGGTACAGAAATTAAACCGATATGGAATACCCGTGAGAAATGAACATGTTAGTCAATGGGGAAAGTTGACATCATTCCAACATTTTAACAAATCATAACTGACAACGTTCGTCGCAGCAAGAAGATTCAGCGATTCAGTAGCTAAGAAGGCGCAGAATACACTATTTCTAGAGATATGGAATCGTAACATGGATAGTAGTACTTTTACGATTAAAACGCGGACGATGATAAAAAGAGATATGAAAAACGTATACTCATTTGGGACCGGCCCGCGTGCTTGAAATCTCGTAAATGTACAAAATATCATATGAGAACAATTTAAAAGAGCAGTAGAAGGAGAACTCTATTTTTCAGAATATCAAGGCGAGCACATGTTTAGACATAAATTATATGTAGACCAAGAGGATGTTCAAAAACGAACTTCGATGGATTCAGACGCAGGAACGAAGTAAATGCCGAAGGGAAAGTGAAAAACTTTGGTGATCAACCAGTCAAACGATAGGAATACTGGTTTATAACTCGGCTTATTTTATTCCTCATAATCATCCTCTATCTTTTTTTTTTTTTTTTTTTTTTTTTTTTTTTTTTTTTGGCACTACTGAGGATCAATCCTATCGTTAATTCCCTTTCCTCGCTAAGACTCGAAATGACATTTCCATTACTTTTCGCGTTTATTTCGATCAGATCGTTTTATACAATATTATTAGTACTATTATCTCGTAACAACGTAGAACTTTTTAGGTGTTCGTGATCTAGAAAAACAAATATTATAAGATTCGTGCGTTATAGGAGAGTAGAAAAATTTGTTCGTCGCAACTACTAATATAACTCACTTCTATCGCAGCTATAACACAATAACCGCTTGTCCACGTATTCCGTGTCGGTCACGGTCCGTAGAATTTTAGCGTACTCGCCTAGGGGCGGCATTGCGGCTGGTGCCTCGTGACTGTATTTCCGGGAAACGCGCGCGCCCAACCCTATCCATTACCGTCGTTATTCCGCCGCACCTACACCCCCTTCTAGGTAAAATTCTGTTCTGAGATACGATTCTAATCGCATTATTTTGATCTACTTTTTTATTTATTTATTTTTATTTTGTTATTTATTTTTATTTTTTATTTTATTTTATTTTATTTTATTTATTCCGTTGTTCCATCATATACGTGCATATTTCATCGCGTGCTTTATCCGTGACTGAAAAACCGGTCACAACGAATCTAATCTTAACGTTTCTACATGTACGAATAATTATGTATATATATTTCATCAGTTCGACCACAAATATATTTCAGTTATCCTTGTTTCTTTGTTTTAAATGAAATATAGAATCGTATTGTTTTGTATATTCTCTCCTTTTCTACTTATACGGTGTGTACATTGCGTGCACACATACGCACACATCGCATTTATAAAGTTAATTTGTTGTTCGTTATTTTTACACGCGTTTTAATATTTCTCTCCTTCATCTTTGGAACATTATTTTATACAGTTCGTAACAGCTAGATGAATTGCTAATGACAGCTCAGAGGTCAGTGTTATCACCTAGCGGCCAGATTTTTAGACTGGTGGATTTATATATATATATATATATATTATATATATATATAAATTTAAAATGTTGTACTTTTGTCTGGAAAACTTGATTGTTATATGTTAATCTATCCTACGATATACTTAATTTTTCTATTAGCCGACCGTCTAAATATCGAATTACTTTCGTTGAATGAAAGAAATGAATAGCGCTCTTCTAAATTATGACCGTGAAAAGTATGATGAGGTTACTTTTTTATACCTTAAGGCAAAATTAAAGATCTAACGATAAGAGTGTTCTCTCTGGCAGACTGTACAGAATAAGTATATCCTAAATTATTGATAGAATCTTCTTTATGAAATAAATTTAAGAATAGCAAATTCATAAAAATTGCAATCTGGTTAATGTAGTCAAAATAATCGATTGACGTATGACTTTGAATAGGATATATCGTTTACTGATTACTTGCCGGTCGATCAAATTGATGCGGAAGATCTGAGTGTGTGCAATAGTTCAACCGACGAGTATGATTGCCGCTATATAGCAACACTCAACCCTTCAGCCGGTTTGGTTAGCCTAATCTGTGCACGTAACGTTTGCTACTTATTTCGATTATCTCACGCACATCTGGTACTAAGGTGCGAGTTGTAAGAAAATAATGAATAACGAAATGAACTCGAATTCAGTATCGGTTCGTGGTTAAAAAATCTTGCGGTTGCAATTACATCTTAATGAATAAGTACCAAATTGTTACAATTAGAAAAAAGTATAACAATTTTTTTGAAATACTAAAACGAAACAATTCGATAAACTTAAGTATAATAGTTGAACATTATTATTTTTTTGCAATTTACACAATACAATGCTCTGAAAATAAAATAATCAACAATAAATAGTAAAGCTTCGGTGAGGAAAAAATTCTACGTATATTAACATCGGTCAGTAATAATGTGAACAACATAAACTGGAGAGAATCCACACGTGGAAATGTACACAGTAAAAGAAAGAAACACCGATGGAAGTTCGAAAAAAAGAAACACTAATCTCGGAAGAGATGAAATAAAAGTCGTAGAATCGTTCGTTTGTTGGCCGGTAATATGTGCACGCAATCGTACCCGCGTGTTGTGAACAACGCAAGGAGAAAAACATATTCTGTCGCGTCAAGTGTGTCTACTTCGAAGATTTTGGTGGCAAAACGATTGCAATCAACAGTCGCTAATACAGCCCTATGTAAACTGTGTGCACCTATAGTAGCATTAGGCGCAAACTCACCATGTAACGCTTTATTAAATGGCTTCCTGATGCCTTCTTCAGGTTGCATCGAGTGTGTCACCACCGACCATTGTAACTAGGCATTTCAAAGCACTTCAAGATTTTTTACTTTTTATAATATGTTCTATAAAATATATAATTAAAATTCAATTATCTTTTGTTTAATCTTCATAAAAGAATTAGTACTTTTAATTATTTTATTACATCGTCAATTTTTATACTGTTCTGGATATTGCTGGTGGGTGTGCAACCATGCAATCTTTATGTACGGGCCGTCACTGTTGGAATTTGCTTTAATGAAATGAAACGAAGCGAATGAAATAAATATTCGTCGACGATGTATATAATTTTTTTGGGGGGGATCTGCTGCTAGAAAAATATCGACGATGCTATAAATTATAACTGCAGAAATATACATCAGGACACTTTTTACGAATATCAGAGTAGAAAAAATTTTGGTCTTATAGAAAATAATTCGAATATGTGCTTGAAATAATTTATTTTGGATAGTTTCTATCACTAGACGACTGAATGGATACAAAAAAAAATTAACAAAAATAGTACTACGGGAATGTAGAATAGTTTTCTTTGTAGTTTAAATATCGGAGAATATAAGAAATCAACTTGATAGGCCGAAGCACTTTTTGCTACATGGTTGTCGAACAGCGGTCATCGAAAAATCTACGTACTAAATTAGTCGGGTACAGAGACAGCATTGGAGAGGTCTATTCTCATTTCGATGGGAAACCAGTAGAGAAAAAAATTAAACTGAAAAATATCGCGATGGTAGCGATCACTCTAAAATGGAGCTATACGATTGATCGGTATGATTTGATGTGTAATCACCTTGATTTACTTCAATCAAATCTCTCCATGATGCGTTAAAATTCCTTTAGGAACAGGAAATGATTAAGGTTAAAACGAAACATTTTTCCGTCGACTGTAGATATCTCGACATTCCAATGGTAAATTCTATAGGGGGATTACGATTACCAAGCTTTACGACACAGGTATAAAAGATATAAGCATAGGCGTATAAAACACATCCTTCTACAGTAATACAAATTCTAGTTCTAGTATTAATAAATAAGCTAAGATATTTTTAAGTATATTGTTGATACGGTAAGAGTGTACGCGCACTCTGTTATTTTAAATGAGCAGCTTTTTTTTTGTATTAAAATTTTTCCTGCAATCGTATAATAAGGCATCGATTTAAGTGATATTTTATAAGATTATATTTTGTTTTAATTTTTTCTGGAAAGAATCGTTGATATATTCGGTACAGAAAATTCTATGAAATGTTTACTTTTTTGTAAACAGAAAGTATTTAAATGTTCAAATATATTATTGTTTATTGTTCAACTGGGATCGCAGTGTACAGCCAGCGGAGCGTAGGCAGACAACCGATATATATGGCCTGGTGACTTAATGTTTATTCTATTTGCTATTGTGTTATTGTTTTTATATTTATATTGCCGATTGCTGTTTACCACATTCGCACTAGCAGATTATTTTAAAATTCTGTTTTATCACTTTAATAATTTTTGTAAATTATGTATCTAAATCATATTTTTTATATTTTTATAAATTTATGTATATTTTTATAATTTATATTTTTGGCTTAACATTCGAAAAGCTTTGTGATTTTTCATTAAGAAAAACAAATTTTAGCCATTTTAATTCTTTTGTTGTTTATTATTTTTCTTTTGAAATCACTACATTTCAAACTTTTTAAATTAGCATTGTAAAATTTATAATTCATCTCTGATTTTTCTCGTTTATTCGACGCGTGCATGTGTGTATGCATATTGAACTCTTATTATTATCGGCGCAGGTTTATCAAAAAAATATGACGACATTATTTCGCAACTATTTCAGGCTGCTATAAAATTATCGTTAAACGTTAACAAGTTTGTATTTTTTCGGAACGATACCTAATGTTTACTTTAAGAAATGCGTCGTTCGTGTTTGTAAATTTTATTTCTATATTTTTAACCAAAATACATTCTGTTTTCGTCATAGTTATGATGCGTTCACGCGTAAATTTCTAATTCACTCGAATCTACGATATTTGATACGGTCGGTCCTTTTTATCAATCCCCGATTTTAAATTTTTTTTTTTTTGTTGGGTACCACTGTTGTTTTGGCCAGGAGTAAGGTAATTATTGGATATCATATAAAGTTGATCATATCTATATTTTGGAGAAATAATTGAACAATTGGTTGTACTACAGTTGGGTCATCGATTAAAACTTTTTGTAGTAAATTGCAACTGAAATTTTGAGGTCAGTGTTGTGGACACTCGACAAATTGTCGAAGTGTTAGTCTGGACGCAATGAGCGCATAATGGTGGATCTGTTTATTCTATAATATAACCACTAGTGCGAAGACGAGAGAGAACTACAACTGTTGTAAAAATGATCTTCGAGGAAAAGGATGAGAACGGATAGCTCTAAGGTGTGATTAGTTGCAGGAATAATATTCCGTATATCATAAAAGGTTTTGTTTGTTCCGTGTTTGATTGAAGCGATTGCATCAGATTCGAATATAGGAGGTAATGGATATGGTTGAATATCGGCTGTTTCTTTAGTTGTTTGGTCTGCTAGTTCATTTGTTGGAAAACGTGTATGACTTGGGATCCGTAATTAGATTATATGAAGAATACGGTTACGGTATGAGAGATTCAAGATTTCTACGGCAGCAGGATGTAATTTTGTAGAGTTACAGTTGAAGGCATAATAGAAGAGATGGAATCGGAACGTAGATTATTTTTGTGGTTTTCAGGTTTTCAGTGAGTATAGCGAGGCGTGTTGCGTATAGTTAAACAGAAAATACCAGATGTAATTGTTCAATGTGATTATTTATTTGAACTGCGGAAATTGAATGTTTTCTGGAGGGTGTTAGCGACGTGTCGAGTTGAATGACGAAAGAATGCCGAGGAGGATATTAATTACCGTTTTTAAATAATTCGTAAATAATGTTTTATAACCTCTATATATCATTATTACGATGTTCGAAAACAAATATCGTTAGATTTTTATTATTAATTCTAAATATTCTTTTACATCGATAAGGTAATTACGTATTTTATTAAATTCATCCTACCGTCGAATATTTATCTTAACGCAATTCCCTTCATTTCTGAAAGTATACGCGCGCGTCATGTGTGTTGCGTTCGTGCTCGATGAGGGGGCAAAACATCGATTTAGGTGTACCGATATTTAGTAGGTAGCAAAATTATAAATTAATACGAAGTTAACGTTGATGTACGTAAAACGAAATTACTTAAGTCGTAATATCGTTGTTTTACGCTAATTTATATTTCGTTTCCCATATTCAACAGAAGATCTATCCTGTCAGTGAGAAAGATACTCTTAAGTCTACGATTTGCTCTCTAATGGTCCTCTGTCAGTTTACTTAGTATCAACTACCTACAGAGGCTACAAAATCAGTGCTTCGGAATCATATTAAATAAACCAAATTGGGCTCGGATCATATCCATTCATGAAATTTTATACTTCCCCTATATACGTGATGACGAAATTCCAACGAGGACGAGTCGATTATATCATCGCATAATCGAGTAATAAATTCCATCGATTATTATCAATCCCAAAGACATCGTTATAAATAGTACATAACGCATGAAACATGTTTTATTAGATGAATGAATTTACAAGCTCTAGTTTCTTGTTAGATTACTTTTAGTTTTATATATATGCGGATGAGTTATATTTTTATGTAATTTCTATAACTTTGTAGGTAGGCTTATTATGTCTTGCTTTCTGCTGGATAGTAGGTTTTTATTTTTATAAACTGTTCCTACTAAATCTCTGCTCTATATTTTTTATAATTTATAACTGCTTATGTTTCTTAAATTAATTTTTAATATCGCATTACTCTGGGAGCGATTGTATCATTTTTTTTTTGGTTTATTATTGTAAATATGATGTCGAAAAAACGTTATTTCTTTTTGTTATATGTTGCCCGCTATCGACGTTACATTATACTTCGGAAACTTAGACATTGAAAGCTAGACATGTAAAATGACTAGACGACTCGGAGACACGGATTTATAGAAACCTATTATAAATACCACGGACGGCTAAAGTAACAAATCGGGAAGCGCTAGAGCGTATGAAAAAAACATTTGATAGTCCGAACAATACAAGTAAGAAAAACGAAGTACCTGAGTCACTAGATGTGCGGACAAAAATACGGGCCACCTTAAACCGTATTGATATAGAGGAGGTATTGGGGGGGTTGATCGCGGACGAATATGTTGCCTATTAAATATAGGACAATCGATGAATTTCGAAACAACAGAGAATTTGCTTTATTTAGCTCGGATCGACATTGATGGAAAAAAGTAGTGCGAGATGTGGACGCCAACCTGCGATATTTGAAGAATGTTCCATATATGTATATATATATATAATAATTTCAAGTCGGAGTTGTGTTTATAATGACGTAAAGAAATTTGAAGTGTCGGATGAAAATGAAAAATTTGACAGTGCGAAAGAATTTAGTAGAAATTGTGTTACCGAGAGTGAGTATATCTGGTTATGACTGTAGGTTCAACGTTATCGAGAGTGTATTGTTCTACACCGACTTAACTTTAAAATAGCTATCGCGAATGTTCTAACAATGTTTTATATATATATATATATATAAATAAAGAACGTGTGAAATTCATGTACGCGTTCGTTTCTAAAGACACGATTCTTTTCGTGTCTTGTTCTGACAGTTAAACAGCGATTCGAAGAACAAAAGACTCGTCGTTAAAGATACAAGACAGAGATGAGCTTTCTCAAATGACGAAAGAATAGAGAATAAATCGAAAATGGAAAGAACGAATAAGAACGGGAAGAGAAACAAAATACTATGTTCGTTTTGCTACGTAGAAACGGCGGAATTGAGCTTTGAACTCTGGCAATGATAAATTGAGAAAGTTTCTGCAGTCTGCAGGAAAACGTTGATTGATAGTTGGGGTAGAAAATGGTTGATAAAACGCGCGCTCTTTTCTCGTTTTTCGCGCTGCGTGTATTTATTAATACCGTACGATACCGATTGATACTCTAACGTGCGCATTTGTGTGTGTGTGTTCCTCTTAATTCGTTAATGATAATTTTTCTAACTGTATCGGTAGAAAGTCCGGGGTATTTTCTTTTTTCCCGGTTAAGTCGTTCGAAAATTGCGAAGCTAACTTGGGAGAGAAAAATGTATCACGCCCGAGCGACGGTATTTAATTTCGATTAATCGGAACCAGAGCCGCGAGGTGATGCGCCTTTTTATTAGAAAACTACCTCAATTCTTTTTTCTGCCTATATATACGCCAAAAATTTGTTACTGGGCATTTTTTTTTCTTATAATATATTTCATTCGCTTTTATTTTCGTAATTTATTCGATTTCGGTAGATGTATAAATATTTTAAGTTCTATTTGCGTACGTTCGGCGATTCAAGTCTGGTAATTGAATATGATGCGCGTCCGATTTGATTTAAAAAGTTTAGCCATAAACGAATAATCGATTACGGAATAAAAGTAAGATTGGGATGAAAAAACAGGAAAAACACGGGAAAACGGGGTGGAGTTAGGCGAAAAATGTTGATTTGAAAAATATCGCGAACTGAAAAGAAATTTATCATCTTCCGAAAATATAAAAGTTTTTCTCAATTTACGTCGCGCGGTTTGAAGTTTAAAATTTATCGCGCAGCGGATACGATGTAATCTTCTCTAAGGTAATGCGAATTGATAACTAATCTCTTTCTTTTCCTTTTTTTTCATTTAGTTCGCTTTTATATATTACAAAATTCGAGAAGATGGGCTTTTCAACCTAACAGCACGGGGTAAAATTTCAGGAAAGGCACTTACCGGAAGAAAAAGCATGAAATTAGTTACTACCAATACAGGGATTTCGTCAAATTAATTGAATCACTCAGATGCCGATCTGTATAGAGTTCGTGATGTGCAACCTCCCGAGTGGGTGATGCTACTTTTATGATGATGACATATCATCATCATCCGGTAATTCACCACAGAACAGTATCGTGATCATGTAGCAATCTGAATCGAGGCGCGTCATACCATCGGATCTCTAGCTCGTTGTACATATTGATACAAAGGCAATCCAGATTGATTCTATTATCGTATCTGTCTAAAGCTGTCGTGAACGACCTTTCGGTCATTTGGACCTTCCACTGTATCGCCAGTGTTTCTAAAATGAGCCCGCTGCCAACGACGTGACCGAAATATTTCATACCATGCGGAGAACAGCACAATAGTATTTAACCGTTGTGTGAAATTCATCTCGCGCACTATGAATTCGTTAGTTCGTTTCGCTGGTCACAGCGGTATGCGCAACAATTTTCCTCCAGCACCACATTTCCAATCCGTCGAATCTATGTCGATGATTCAGCTACGTACAGTACTATCGAAAATATCGATTACCGTACAAGGTTTATTTGTAAATGTATATATATATATATATATATATATATATATATATATATATATATATATATATAATTTATATGTAAAAATTTCGAGTATTATCTATAAATTTCCAGGACAGCGTTGTCAGCAGAATCAAATTCAGTACGCGGTTCGATACGAGAAGCTAAACGAAATTTCGCGCAAACCAAAGATAAAAAATAAATATCGATAACCGTGTAAATTGAGAAAATTTCGATCGTGAGAGAGTTAAAAATGTTTTAAAGCGTATACCGATTGCAGTTTAAATATTACAAATTTAACATAGATTTCTTTTATTAAGCGTCGCGTATTAATAAACTGAATTCAGAGAAGATATGAATCATGAAAACGTTTTAAAAAAGAATGAAAGCAATCAAAGAAATCCCCTAGAAGGAATACGAGAAGAAAGAAGTTTAATAAATCGTATAGAAATATGGAAAATAAAACTGTTAGGACATGTAATAAGACGTAATAAAAATATAATAGGAAGTAAAGTTACTAATTAAAGACCAAGAAGGTGACCGAGAACATCTATAATGAAATAGGATCGCTTGAATATGTCCAGAACGTTTTCGAAATTCGCTACCAACAAACACAATGGCTGCAGCGACGAGGAATTGCATTTAGCAACATTTAAAAAAGGAACAAAAAAATTAATTTCTGCAGCACTTCAAGTAGCGATACGAAATCGATAATGATACGCTTGATTTCTGCTCTTCAGATCCTAATATCGGTATTTGTGCTTATTTTTTTTTGTCAAACTTTGTGATTTCTCATTTAAAAAAATTTAAGCGATATTAACTGCTTTTTTATTGTTTATATTTTTTTTTTACTTTAATTTTTATATTTTAATTAATTTATTTCAAATTTCGTTTTCCTAATCTGTTATGATTCGATCTTCGCATACGCAAGATAGTATGTTTTTCTATAATTAAAGAGTATTAGTCACGTCTGGATAAAATGACTAGCGATCGGTCAATGGAATTTATTTAGAAATTTATAAATATTTATTTCAGATGGTTTTCGTAATTTCAAAAGGCCTCGATTAATGTTACCACTGCGGGGCTCGACGTGTTCGTTGAGCGGATAAATATATTTATGCACTAACACACACCCACACGTACTCATATCGTGTATACATGTACGTATATATTTAATTGTCTGTCTATCTGTACAGTATTTACGAGGATGTGAAAGTTGGCGAAAAATTTTCGAAACAGAGAAAATAGCCTTGCCCAAAAAGAGTGGAAAAGCGTAAGAGTATTTTCTCCCTCTCTATGTGTATATATATATATATATATATATATATATATATATATATATATATATATATATATATATGGATGTATATATGTGTATATTACTCGTCCAAAGAGGGTTTTGGAAAAATGCCATATGTGTAAACACGCTCGGTTTGACGTCCATTATCAGCCATTTACAGCGATTTTTGTCGGCCGATAAAATTTGACTCAAAATAAGGTATATACATATATATATATATATATATATATATAAACTTCGCTACTTTTCTACAAAATTTCGTTCTAGCACTGTGTGGGTTCGATCGTACGTGTAGGCTTCGATGCGTACGATGATTCTTCTTCTAGTCAGATCCATGCGTGTATTAAACGAGTCATAAATACGCGATTTCTTTCGCCATTTTGTCCAATTTTGAATTTTCTGACCCATTTAACGACCACCGGTTAAAATATTATCCGATTCGATGTTGTTTGTAGTAGTGCGGGGGAGGTAGATTTTTCTCATCTGCCGGATTATTATCTGTCGCATCGAGCGTTCTTGTAGAGAAATGTCACGAGCATCCGTTAACCTCGAACTGCACGAAGCCTGAAATTACGTCTATTTTCAATTTTGTCGGTTCGGAAAATAAAAAGTCATCTCTACCTACGTCGTTATCGATATTATTTCTCGGTTCATTTTTCATTCTCCCATTCGATAGATAAATCGGATTTTTTATTTTATATAATTTTTATTTTGAAATTTACGGCCGAAAAAAAAAATCTACATATACATGTGTACACGAAGCAACTCCGGACGATTATTAGTTACAAACGTTTAATAGTTACTGGTTGTTTTAATAAAAATATCGCCATCGAGTTAAACAAGTCATATGAACAGTCAGCTGTATTAGCAAACATTGCCATTGCTGGTATTAAGCCACTAAAATATGAAATAGATATTAACATATTCCCGATGAAGAATAGCATAAATATAAATCGCGAATTTATCATCACTACATATCCATACTATTAGAAAAATGTTAACTTCAAAACACTTTAAAACACTACCAAATGATATATATATATATATATAAAATATCGAGCATTATGGGATGAATGTAACGGTTTAACGAAACAATTCCTTCCAACTGTAGACGAATTATTTTAATGTAACAGTTCATCAACACGGATTATTTAAATTAGCATACTCGACCAGATGTGTAATATTACAACTGACAACGTAGAGCATATCCTGACAGGATACAACCGTGTTAGCACTGAATTTACGTACATCAACGGTACCGAATTAGTAAATAATGAGTTCTCAATATTGAATAATTTTACAATATCTGAAGTAATAGACCGATAAACCTACATTTATCCTAATAATATAATCTTTATATAAATTTTAGTTGTAAAATGAATCGACTAGAGTACCGTAAACTTAATTAAATGGGCTCTGTTTAGTTTTTATTATAACATTTATAAATCAATTTACTTCATCTCGTGTTTTCACGAATTTGGGATAAAAAAACAAAAAAAAAAACAAATCAAATTAAAAAGGAAACATTAATGTCAATATTTGTGGTAGTTCTATTAATTTTCTTCAACCTTCCTCATTAACCGCGAACTGTTGTAAAGGCGATAGATAAGAAAAGTCATAATTTTACATCGGGAAAAGCGATCATATGTATCAATATGTCAGCCAGACTAATTTATTTTACCCATTTAGCGTCGGACGTTATCAATTTTCAATTCAATATATTATACGTTGTGGTTTATGAAACTAGCAAAAGCACGGCTTTATTTTAAATACTATTTTTGTTTATATAGTTGAATCTACAATTTTAATATTCCTCGTACGAATGCCTTCTCGTCTCCTACGTATTAACGTATACGAGTTTTTAATATTAGTCTATCGTAGGGAATCCTCCTAATATTTTTTCTCCCGTGAAAATGCGATAGTATCTGTTTCTTTTTCCACAACAGCTTTATCTAGTGTTAAACATTGCGTTTTATAAATCGTAATTGCGAAAGCTAATTGTAATGGGAATTGTTTGCTAGAATAAATTATATACACTCGTTAAATATTCGAAATAAATCTCCGATGTGAAAGGATTTTGAACGTTCATTCACATTATAGTACAAAACTCATTATTGAAAAACAATTTTAATATGAAGGGATTTTGAAAATTAGTAAACATTTAAATTGCACCGTTAAAAAGTTTTCGTAAACTTTAATCATTCATAATTAATCGAACGTATTTATAATTATATACAATTCTTAAATATTCCAATAAAATAAGTATGTAATTTAGCTGTAAAACTATTAATTCTTACGCATTAAACTTTTATAAAAGTGCCGAGAAATTTTGTAAGTAAAAATTCAATACTTCCAATCTTGTGTTTCAATTAACTACCATTTTTTTTTTTAGCAACTATACTGTATTATAAACAATTTTAGCGATTTTTGTTAAAAATTTAATACCTAATACGAAGTAACGTAGAAAATTATTAGTAAGAATTCAATACTCAATACCAAACAACGTGACTGCTAACAAACAAATACCCGGGATGGATATAATGGTATATACATCGATAGATTAGTTCTGTTAATGTACAGATGGCGTTAGTAGACAATGTAAACGGTTATTGTTTCGTATTTATTTTTTATATAAATTGTTGGGTTTAAAAAATAATATACCGATGATAGGAAACACATCTATATATGATTCTAAATCACTACGTTAAATTTCAAATATAGAAGTGCAATAGTTTATTTTTTTTTTTTATATCACCTAAAATCCTTGAAAGCGCTTTAGAAGAACGTTTGCTAGGATGAATAACATTCAGTGAAGTTTTGGAAAATTAATTATTTGCGAAGTTTTGAAAGCTCTGAATCCTAATCTAACCGTGGTATGATGTATGACGTTTTAGTTTGTTTAGAATGAAAAAATGACTGTGCCGTAATCACATTTCGCTCCGATTAAAATATAATTTTCGTAATTTAATTTTTCGGGTATAACCTTTTTTTTAACCCTGTTTCTGGTTAAAGACAATGTCCGAGTGTTTTAATTCTTCGCTTGTTGAAATTAGCACGTTTAGTTGTATAAAACAAGTGTGGATTTTTCGGTAAAACTTACTTAGCTTTTAACTCAGGCTCCAAATTGCCCTGTACCGGTCACTGATATACAAATATAATTAAGACAGGCTCAGACAGAAAATGAAGACCAAACTAAAGATATCTTATCACGCATCGTTCACGTCGAATAGGGAGCGAATATAGTAAGTTCAGAACGCTCTTGTCTCTGATATACTTTGTTGCAGAATACTGCTGCCCAGTATGGCCGAACAGTGTTCACTTATGAAAAAAAAAAATCGATGTAGTCTTGAACGAATCGATGCGGCTAATTACAGGAACACTTAAACACCTACAAAGTGGCCACTGGTGTTCGCTAACATTTATCCGCTCTATATAGGCAGAAAATGGAATAAATAACAGGATTCGTATAATAATGTTGTCCATTACCCGCAGAATAGACCTAAAATACGTCTGTGTTCTATGGAGCCTGTTTATATAGCGGTTAACAAATTGAAAGGATCGTACTTTTTTCCATCTAGATAATCTACAATTATTCCCCCATATATCGACGTTCATAGAGAAGTCAGCATGTTTGATTAAGATGTAGATAGTGCCCACAGTATCACGTTGGGTAAGCTGTAAAGGCACCCTCATTAATTTTTTTTTTTTTAAAAGTACTTATGCATTGATATATTTAATAACCACTCGGTAAAGGGTATAACAGAGTGTCAGTATTTGATCTTGATAGACGTGCATGGTGCATCAATGACGCTGTAAATCACAGATGTACAAATGGAAACTTTCTTCAGAGACCAATCTTTGCGAATGCGGGCAAATACGGACAATCCTACTTCTGATGGATGGCGTATAACTTTCATCGATTTTATAAAGGTCTTTAACCACTGTCTAGTAGATGATGCAAAAAGTCCGTGGTTTGCTCATTTGTAATTTTGCATGATCCATGATTGATGCGATTAAATAAAAACAAATGAAAATACGTAAACATATTATTCGCTGACTTCTTTTCGAATTCTACTTTTTGAGCTTTCCAAGTATTCGTTTCTACCGAAAGTACGCGTCATAACGATCGATAAATATTCGATAGAAATATTCGTCTTTAAACGAACTTTTGGCTGCGATGTCAATGTTGTAAATTTTACTCCTTCTTTTAAAACCCGCTTTATAATTTCGGAACGAATTGCTGTATATGCAAATTCGTGAATGAGATTTTTGTCTAATCGTTTTTTTTTTACCCAAGGCTGTGATGGTACTTTCCGAAATTTCAAATTCCTACGAAATATACGACATGTTACCTCGTCAAAAAAAACAACAAAAAACAAAAAACTCTACACGTCAATGTTGGTTGTCGCGCGCAAATTTAAATCGACCCCACTGCCACTGCCTCTGCCACTGTTGAAATATGAGCAATTCTCCGATAACACATGTGTCGCTATATATATATATATATATATATATATATATATATATATATATATATATATATATATACTACACGCATAGTTACTTTACCGGATTACTCTTGAAAAACTTTCTTTACAAGCGTGCTAAACCGACCTCCGATACTACTTGGTTGACATTCATTTATCATGTACCTTTCGGTTTTACTCTATTTTTTATGTTTCGATATGTGTATATATATATATATATATATATATATATATATATGACGTCGTCAATGAATTCAGAACAGCTTCCTTTTGTTTTCTATACATAGCGTATAAGAACTTTTAGCTCGAGGGCGTATATGGTGCTTTTATTTTAAAGGTGTTGAATTTGGAAAGACGATTACCGACAACGAAACAAAGGCTAACGAAGAAATGTCGAATAGTGATAAAAAAAAATAAAAAAGAAATTTTGCCAGACAGCGTCACTCGGTGAGTGTTCGTAATAATAAGAATAGTGAAGGTAGAGATGTCGTAGTCGAATTTTCGAATTTACGTTTCGATAAATTATAGCATTAGAAAATTTTCATTAACCACTTCGAGAGAACCACCAGAAAAATTATGAAGTTATAATCGTTAAATTCGTAGGCAATTAATCTTTAAGCGCGTAAAACGCGAAGTAATTTCGACCTTAATTTCAACTCGTCTAAATTACTTCCGAATTTTGGCGAGCTTGATTAATTATCTGTATATGTGCTTCCTGTTTGTCGAGATTCGAATAACTGCTCGACATCGTGATTTGTCCTTATTTGGAGATTTCCGAATCGGAGTAATCTTTCATTTTTTTCTTTAATTATAATTCGAAGGAGAGTAAGTTATTATATTGAGAGTAAACCGTATCGCAAAAGTTTATCGACGTTTCTGAGTCATTGGAAGCGCTGATTAGACATCGAATTTCGGAACTCTGGATATCCAACTTGCCGGTAGACGATATATAGTTTAAAGTTCTTATCGATTACGGCGTCCAGGTATTTTAAAAATTGTCGACTTATTCTAATCCGTCATTCTTTTTGATGAAACAATGCCTGACTAGTCATTACCCTATCGTAAAGCGAATTGGAAACTATACTCGCGACTCGCTGACCAGAAAATATAAAAAATATAAACACAAAAGAATTAAACATTCACTTCTCTACTACCAGATTGTCGAACTACTTAAGTCGTTATTAATAAGTCTCTATCCTCATGTAATCTATTGTATTTCTCTCTTCTATCCTCTTATTTATTTGTTTAACCTTAATATAATTTGTATAATTTTACCCATATCCTTATTGTACTATTAAGATGAAACTATAATTAATTAATTTCTCTATTTTCGGTTACGCAGGGTGTTTAGTTGTATGTTTTTCCCTGTATAATTATTGTATAATTATAAAATAAATTTTAAGATTTCTTTGTACACTATTTTCTAAGACGCGTAGTAAGAGCGTTAACGCGGTATGCGCATTTTTTTTATTTACTCATTATTTGCTGATGTATAAAAACATAAATATACTTTATTGAATTGAATTGAATAGTGATGTTCGTCTAGCATTTCGTTGTACTTCTGTCGAGGTTTTATTTCCCTCACTTTTGTATCAACACTGACTATTCGCAAGGCTGCTCTGTGTGTCGCTACCTGAAATGTATTTAGTGAGACGTAATCATATACGCGGCCTCGCCTCTCCGCGGTCCGAGGTTTTCTATCAGTAGCCGCTCTTGTTTTGCGACTACTTATTCTTTATCTAACGTATATATTATCTGTATTACTATCTACACCCATGTGACAGCATACTAGTTCACAACATCTTCGTGTTCACGTTTTCATTTACGTCGGAATATCTGTATTAAATAACGTCTGTATCGCTGAAATTAAACGTGATTAAAATTAAAGGACAAAAAATTAATCGACATTATTACCTGTTTTATTGTAAAAAAGCGAGAATTTCCCAATAACATAGTTTCGATTCAGACCGATGCTTTAATCTTTCTTATCAATTGTCTTTTTACTTAGGGCAATTAATATATATATATATATGTATATATGTGTGTGTGTGTATGAAAGAGGGAGTAATAATGCTTTTTTTTGTTATAAACTGCAGTTGTCGCTGTTTTATATGACAACGGACGAATAAATGTTGCCCATTATTAAAATATTTTGCATTTAAATCGAAATTCCGACGTTTAATATTTCGGTCTCTCCGTTTATTGACCGGCTGACGGCAGAATCTCGATGGAATTGTCGCGAAATAACTATCAGCTTTTTATTATTCTTCAAAACACGTACTATTGCTTTCATCTAATTATGTTAATAATAATTCAAATGCAAATTTATTTAGTTTCTGTTAGGTTCGAAGTAAATTAATTAAATTAAATATGCGAATAGCAAAAAAAAATAAAATCCAATAATAATAATAATAATAATCAAATCTAATCAAATTTATTTCACGTTATCATTTCCAATATTACATGCAGCAAAATAATAATAGTGATTAGATTTGTGAATACAACATAAATTCTCAAATACGCAATATGGGGGAAGGAGCGGATTGAAAACAAAAATAGATAGTAAGAATGGTAAATAATAAATATCGAACAAAATTTATGGCAAATTATAAAAATGCCTCAAATATTATAAATTGTAAATATCCGAGAGAAGTAATTCCATTTAAATCCACAAATAAATCAATTCTCGAGTAAAAATTCGTACGGATCGATATATGAGTTCTTTTATTCCCCAGCAAGCTGTGTACTCGTTTACCGACCGATCGGATTGATAGAGTTGGCTATATACCGTAAACAATTCTCGTCCCGCACGGGATTCGAATTCAGGTCTCGCTAGCAAAACTAGATTACCGCTACGTCTTCGAACATAAGTCGCCTACAAATGTCGATTTTGTGAAAAAAAAGTTATTCAAGAAACGACCTATTCTGTACCTTTTGGTACACAGTTATGATTTGTCAACCGACGATGCGTGACAACAGTCATCGATGACGAAGTAATTCTTTCGGCGAGTGTATCCCAACTATTTGAAAACACAAACTCTTAACTCGTGTTGGATCGTACATACGTTTGGATACAGAATTGGAAAACTATGTTTAAAGAAGATAGGTCTTACAGATTTCTGCGTGCTAACCGAGTGTATACTTAAACGCGACGATAATATCGCAGAATAGTCGTGTAAAATATTTTGGTGCGTATTTGGTTTCTCATCTAATATGCTGTCAGATTAAACATAAGATTTCCAGCGGCTCGTGGGTTGTCGATTTGAGTTGAACACCTCTTATAAACATTTTTATTAAAATCAGTTTGATACGCGATATTTCATTATGGATATTTGCGAAACGATCAAATCGAGGAAGGATTCAAATCCGTCAAAATGCCATCCTTCGTGCGAGATACTCTCGAAATTATATGATCTCCGGGGGGATTAAATTCATCCAGTGATTTTGAGCGTTTGCGTAAGAAATATTAACGGGGTGGTGAAAAAGATGCGATTGAGCTGAATACTAAATTGACCCTCAAATGTCGGAAACTTACGTAGCTACGAGATCTTGTAATTAATGTGTAAACGAAGGAAAAATGAAATATTTCATATTCGAATTAAGTAGAAGTAGAAATAAGCCTTAATTTCCGAATTTTGATTTCATCTTTTGTAATTATGACATAGATACGAAACATCTCGATATAGTGGTGGTAATTTTAATGAGTTCAGAAATCAATTTTAAGTTTCGAAATGACAGCTTCCAGCGAGTAATTATGAGAAGACATATCCAATAATAAATACGCCAAGGACTTCAAATTTTGTTTAATATTGATTTTAATCGACACACACACATACATACATATATATATGTATGTTCACACTATAAAAAGGTATAAACGTATGCATAAAGCATATACGTAATCGCACAGACGCATATAATTATAATTCGAATTCATAAAACTTACACAAGTGTATAGGATGCAATCTACTTCGAAGTCAAAGTTTTGATGTTCTATACTTCACGCTATACGATGTATGATTGTAATACGGATGGTTGTAAATTTGAATGTTATAGATAACGCATATCGCGTTATTTAACGCAAATACAGACGGGTGTACAGTACACCGTAAGGTAACGCAGGCGGATACATTATATATATATATATATATATATATATATATATATATATATATATATATATGTTGACGATATGAATATATAACGTTCCGAAGTTTGTCTACGGTATAATTTTATCCGTACAAATTCAAGATTCTAGACGATAAAGTTTTCAGAAATTTACTGTACACTACTACATCGAAATGGAACACGCGCCTGCGAAGAATAGGAGAATGTAACTGACAAGGACGTGAGTACGAAGATTATCGAAAGAACTAGGGCGCGGGTACATCCGTTTCAAAGTCGAACCATCTCGGCGGTAAATTAATTAATTATTAATTGTATACGAATGCTTTAGTAGTTCAATATACACGATAATGTGTATATTTACGATAACTGAATATAGCGTAATTGAAAAATGTCCAATGTGTGTGTGTGCACGTGTTTGTGTATGTGCGTGTACATGCGTAAAAGATATATATATATACATACGTATGTATGCGCATGCAACTTTTACTATCATGTACACGTGCATACGTACATATATTTTACTATCATATTCATATACACAAATAATATACGTATAGATAATATACTGTCTATACTAATAATAATATTTGCGGGAACTGCAAACGAACTTTCAATCAAAACTATCACAAAATAAAGCTTTTTACTAACAATACTGAAAAAAAAAACCCGGATTAATGGAGGAGAATTACGAGCAGGGAGCAATTTATTTAGGCCAGTGCTGGTTATTCGACGATTAACGGCAAGAAGAATTTCCGCAGCACGGAATAAATTTTGGAGTTTAAAAAGAATTCTAAAAAATAAACGCTGGAAAATTAACCTAAAAGCAAAAGTTAGTATTCTGGAAAGATGCGTTGTACTACCAGTTTTGCTGTATGCCTGTGAAACGTGATTTATGAAAGCGGCACATATCGACAAAATTAGTCGTGTACAGATCTGTACGTGGAATTAGAAGAATTGATCGAATTCGGAAATCATAAGGCATAAAACCCAAATGAAGGACATTGCGCGACGAGGGCAGTCAATTTAAAATGGTACAGGGCTGTTCACACGATTCGTCGGGGGGATGGTTTGGCCGCAAATGTAACCGAGTCGATTCCAGAGTACAATAAAAGAAGTGTAGGTAGACAACCGTTAAGGTGGGCAGATGACTTTAGACAGCGGTCGGGTTTTACTTGGTTGTGATTTAGGCTAAAAACCGTACCAATTATATGATGTTCAAAACGATGTCTAACTATTATTATTATTTATAGGTGTCTAGTACGCATGCTTATATGTTATATAATATTGTTAGTATACTTAGACCTTCGGCCGATATTTAGAGAAATAAAGGCTTTATTTATTTATTTATTTATTTATTTATTTACTAGTGTTCAAGATTGTCGTTTGATAAAAAAGTTGTTTGAAACTTTCGGATCGCTTCTTAAATTACAAAGAAACACTTGAATCTGTTATTGATTACCGGGGAATTTGTTACGTATATATCCATAGATAAACATATATAGATAAGGCCTAGTAGTCGCCAGTTCGATATTTGCCGTTACTAGGTCGATTAACAGATAAAAATAAAAATAAAACTTTCTTGTACGAGACACTGGCTAGTATTAACTTTTATTCTATTCGAGATAATAACTGCTTAATGATGTCGATCTAAACCGTATAGAAAGTCATTTTAAATTAATCGCAATGGAATGACTTAATTTTCTTAAACACGATCTATTCGAAAATTAAATTGAATTATATCGCGCGTGTAACGAAAATACTATCAGAATAACAAAAATAATCATAATAATAATGGAATATATTCAAAATAATTATTCAATAACGAAGGAACCGTGTAGTATTTTAAATAAGAAGATATAACCTATACGAATAAACGTATATTTATCATTGGCCGACCAAGTATAAACGAGTATATGACGTCCATCCGAGAAGACGTTCCCTTACTGGCGGTGAGGATTGGCGGCTATACGATATTACGCGATACTACCACATGGCGGTTAATAAACGTATTCTATTAGAATGGCTTCAATTCATTCCATTTAGTAATGCGCGAAATTTATCGTATACATTATCCATGACTGATGGCCTACCCAAGTTCATCTAACTGTATATATTACTACGAATATCGTTTTCGATTTCAATAAAACTTTATTACTAACTGATGTTAACGGTTATATTAAGCTAAAAAATTTAGTACCCAGTGAAACGGAGTAGTTATACATAGAGTAATAATATCAACGAAGTATGCATGGAAAAATATGCGTACGTAGGTAACCATGAATGTTTATATTACTATCAAGTGTTTGTCCTATGTCAATATATGCAAATATAAAAAAAAATATTTATATAAACATAAAAAAAAATAAAAAGGTTAGAGAATATTATGGTAATAATGTCTTCTTTCCCTTTTAATATTTAACCATTTATATTTATATATATATATATATATATATATATATATATAAAATATATATAATATATATATGTGCGTTACTGCAGAAGTATTTTCCATTTATTATTGTCGAAACTGGTTACACTTTAATTATTAATATATTGAACTTTTCAGACACAGATTATAACATTTTGATACAAAACTATAAATTTTACTACCACACAGTTGTTTATTAAACAATTATCCTCCTTTTTAAAGTGAATTATAGATAATTTTCGATGTGTTTAAATAAATATTTCTAAAATTGGGACATTTCACGTCAACTAGAATATAAAACATTTTGTTCGAATCAAAGTTTCATGTACTATATTATAGTGGACATCATGACTGAAAGGGTTAAATCATCCTGCATTCTAACTACAAATTTAATCAATTTTTTTTTTTAAACAAATATTATTGTGCACGGAGGCTGTAGATTACAGCTAACTTTCACAACACTATTTAATAATTTTAATTTAATAATCTCCTTTAAATCTTATTTGAAATTTTTCATATCTTGTTAATGTAGCGATTAATTTTTCTTATATTTCATACATTCGCATCAAAATTTTATTATTATTCGGTTATTGAACGATCTCCTAAAAAAATGGGGATTCGCTACACGCGTCTCCACATTAACATCGAATTTTCTTTTTCACGAGAAATATTCGAACGCAAATATATATTTATACAGATAAAAAAAATCATACTCAAGTTAATAACTTTTCTCGATCGTACGCAAAATTTTATATATATATGTAACTTATAAGTTGTACTGATCCGTTTAGATTGAGGTGGCTGCTGTTCTTTAAATAAATGAATACACGACTACTCACTTACATACGTATCGAAGTGTGTACATGTGTGTGTGTGTATAGAATCGTACATACACCCACACGCTATGAAAGAATTTTGTTCGATAATAACGTTGTCTTTGTTTCTAAACGGATTACACTGCGAATTTAGAGCGAGTAAACGGATTAGAGTAAAATGCGAACAAGTAACAGGAAAAAAAATTAGCGGTTTTCCTAACTCTCCTCCGTCAGGCCTTTTCGATCGTATTCGAAGATTAAACGTCTCGGTAAATTGCGTCCAGGCGCTTCTTCCACTCGTGGAACGTCGTCAATAGGGTTGATGGTAAATGTGTATCGCTTTATAGAGCCATCCCTAACAAAACAGATGAAACAACACGGAAAGCATTAACCTTGGGAGGTTGTAATTTATGTGACGTCATTTATGCTAGGCTAACCTGGTACATTTCCTTCTGTAACCGCCGAAACAATGTGTAATTTCTTTTCTGTTTTGTTTTTTCCATACTACTACTTATCCGCAATTCACTATCTGTTCCCGATGGAAAAGTAATGGTTTTTGTCGCCATCAGGAACCTTACATGCTCGTCTCAGTTCGTTATTTATTGTGTACAATATTAAGTGCATTTAAGGTTCTTTTCTTGGTTTACCGAGTAGGTTATAAATTATGCACATGTATCAGTTATAAATACAGCAAAATAAAGACACTGTTAATCACTTTGAACTTTTATATTTGAACGAAGCTTTTCGAAAATTACGTTATTATTAAGCGTACGTTTGATAGTTTTTTTTTTTTTTGTCCAGTTTCAGTTACCATGGCGTCCTGCACGTGTAGCAGTTTGGAATCGATCGCGGCAGTGCAAAGAGAGCTTCGAAAGGAATTTAAAGTTACGTGATTTGTTTTGTGGGGGATACTTTAAGAGCCGAATTTACGAAACACGTCCACGAGATCTGGAAGACTAGGAAACTCGGGATTTGTGATCCCGTCATAGTTCTTATTATATTATTAATAGTTTTCCATATTCACCACGTAAATTTTCTTTCGGATATCCCATGCGATCGACACTTTCGGAGATTTCTCTTTTACAGATTCGTTCTAGTAATTTCGGGTGTTTACACATTTAACGTTTAGATCTTATCCTAGAGTTGTATCATACGTCTTACTATATATTTGTTCTCTGCGCTGAGCTTTTCTTCTTAGCCTTGCTCCGCTGTACCGGATAATATTAGTATTTTAGATACACAGAGCTTCTTGGTTGTTCTTATAATAAAAGCCTGTATGCGAAGTAATTGTATCGTTTAAGTAGTTTTATTTTTGATCGTGTGAAAGAAGAGCGATTTAAAAGGAGGACTTAACTTTTAATTAAATTATCGCCTAAACAACGAAAGCGAACCAGTTAAAAACTTTCATTATGTAAAATCACACAAAACTTTTCGGCCAAGTCATTTCGAGTGAACGTGAAAAATGAAATATAAGAATATATATAATTTAAAAGGAAATATAAAAAATGTTAAAAAAAAATAATTCAGCTACATTAAAAGCGAAATTGACATTAGACATTCACTATCTTATAAATGCGGTTTTTTCATTTTGCTAACGGTTGAACACATCGTGGAACGGTTTTTAGCATTCCGAGCGAGTCTAAACAAATCACCGGTCGTTTATTGGTCTTCCGGTTTGCGTAAAATTGCACATATTTATTTTTTAAAATGTTTGCGATTCTACTTACTTGAAATATCTTTGATTCTAATTCGCTTATTCTACCCGTTGTATCAATCAATAGATTAGCGAGGGTTTATTTTCTTTTAAATGTTTAATGATGCTACAATATCTTATCTGATTTTGTATTGTTATGCTAGATAAGGCTATTTTTTTTTTTAGAACTCTATATCTTTTAAGCATTTTCCCCATTTATTGTATTCATTACGTTATTAGAGGATTTGTACCGTTCCTCTTCAATTTTCGAATTCGTTAGTAGGAAATTGAAACACGTTATTATCTCTATCCGGTTTAATATTATTATAACCGGCCGCAGTGGTCGGTTTGGTTAACTTTATGTTTCGGTTTTTGTCAGTTACCTCTTGTTGGCGTATTAGGTGCTGTCTGTTAACGGTCCAGCCGATATCAACGAATTTACGAATAATTTTTGTAATACTTTTTATTCGATACTTAGAAGGCGACAATTATTGTATTTTTATCGGTGCTGTTGTCATCGGACTGTTTTTTTTTTAGCAAGGTGCCAGTCGGCAGTTTTTCAATACAAGACGTGGTCGTCGCTTGTACAGGTTTTTGTTTATTCGACAATTTTTTTACGGTGTTATCGTGAAAGAGGATAGAAAACACGATAACGAAAGAAAATTTCCTACTGTGGGGTAGCTTAATTTTTGATTATTTTTAATATCGCGTACGATCGAATTTAAACGCTGTAAACGCGAATTTCTTACGCGATATTCGTAACTATTAAGGAAGAACTTTAATAGCGGCCGAAGCACGATGTATACTCGATACATGATCATAGTCGCCGGAGTAGAGAGAATAATTTTGAAGAACGTTCGAACTTACTTACCTAATGTCGATGTGTAAAACTATATTCACGAAGTCTACGAAGAGGAAACGCAGCAAGTAATTTTCTCTACTCGTTATATTTATGATTATTACAGTTACTAAAATTATCCTGTATACCCGTCCGTCTGAACGAGTTCATCAGACTGAGGTAGAAATTGTTACCAAGGGGATTGTAATTAAGTAGAACGAAAATTAACAATTTTCTAGATACTTCTTACTAACTTTAAAGTTTGGTTGGTATACAAATCATTGCTTCTTATCGTAATGTTTAACACTGTGAACATATACATATATATATATATATATATATATATAGACTCATTCGTAGAATACTTGTACACATCAGAATTGATCGGGGCTTAGATAAATTAATATATCTTACTTCTCTAAACACGGTAAAAAGTTAAAAAAGTGTGGAAAAATTTCTTAATATAAATTACACCTTTCCAAATTAAGTAAGTTTCTAAACATGAATAGGTCGAAATTTTTCCGTTATAAATGCACTTTGAGTTATTACAGTTTTATTTTAAAAATTACTTTAATACAATAATTAACAAAATCGTGTATTTTAAAAAAGTTTCGCCTGTTTGTTTGATTAGGTTAGATTAGGTTAGTTAGAAGTATGATTAATTAAAAAAGGTGAATAGGCTCCTCACCTTCCGACCATGTTAAAAATCGGCAAAAGTTACATTTATATCAACTAATCTACTTTCTCCTGACAAGACTAATAATTCATCAGTTGTATCAAGCGGAAACCACTTCCTTACAAGTTTGATTTTGTCACTGTTCCTTACAAGTGTGATTTTGCCACTGTTTTATTTTTTCTTTCAGTACTAACGGTTAATTATTATTATTTACTCATTTTTCTACATTTTCCGTCCATTTTCCCTTTATTCTAGTCATATCCATACTTCATAATTTTCTTCTTATTTTTATTTTTCATCCGCCATCTCCATTATGAAGGTCGGCGATCAACTTAGCTACGATCTCTTCCGACGCAGCAGTCCAGAGTAATTGGTTAGACGAACAGCCGAACCAACGTCGTAGGTCAACTAATTCATTAAATTTTGTGAACGGCCCACTAATCTCTTGCCGGAAATTTTCCCTTCTATAATAATCTGCAATATTTAGGTCCTCTCAGAACTTGTCCTAAGTATCTCGCAGCTTCCAATAGCTCCGGATGTTTTTTACTTACATTATTAGGAATTTATTATTATTTTTTTTTTGTATTCAATGAATTTTTGATATTCGTCTATACAGGTAGATCTTGAAAGCTTCAATACGCTTTTCAAGTCTAGCATCTAGCTTCACAGCCGTATAGTGAAACTGAAAAGACATAACATTTTGCAATTAAACGTAGGTTTAAATTCAGTTCTTATCTTGCTTGCTTTATTCTCGATCGTACTTCGTTTTTCGGTTTACAGTTATCCTCAAGGTTGGTATCTAAGTATTTTATAGTTGAAACATGCTTCAGCTCTGTATCGTTTAACCAAATCGAGACTTTTCTTGGTTTTTTTGAAAACAATATCACATTTTTTGTTTTAAGTTCGAAAACTTTGTTGTGGGTAGCAAGTTTATCTATCATTTTCTTTTTCCTTATAGAACCTTTGAAAATGTTTTGCGCGGATTTTTAACTTAGTAACTTAAAAAAAAAAACTTTCGAAAATCGGGCTGTAAAAGTACTCTAGAAATCCACCTAACAGGGAAAGTGGAGAAAGAAATACATTATATATATATATGTATATACATATGTTTATAGTTATTTGATAAACGTAAGTGCGTCTACAAAAGATGAAAAGCAAATAAGAAACTCTGAGAAGGTGATTTGGAGAAGTAAGACGAATTTATTATATTAATAAAATATAAAATTCGTTTCCAGAGAAAAATACAAAGGTGAAAACTGAGTCGTTTCAACAATGTACCAGTTCTTCGTGGAAAATCACATAATTTCGAAACGACTTCACCGATCATAGAAATATTTTCGATCAAAACTAATATTCAGTTTGGTGTATAAGCAATTTTTGAGAAGTGCCACTTATCCACAAATTCATAATCGTAAAATTTTGATACTTATATTAACTCTTAGTTTGTTCGTACTTTTTCATTAAATGAGAACTGTGAAATATGTTTCATTTCATTAACTCAAGAAATTATTATAATTCAAACCACCCTGTATATATTGACTTAATCGGAAAACGTCCTTTGTTCGATAATAATCTGTTGTGTGATGTTCGCTGATAAATAAAGTCGAAATTAAATTCCTTTAAACTTCATTAAAACGACGGACGATGAACAATACCTTTCGGTTATCACATGAGTGTGAGTGGTTGTGAACGAAAACTCATATTTATATAAAATGAGCACGATCGGGACACGTAAATATCGAAAATAGTACTTATCGTCGCAGTATCACACAGTTACGGTTACAGCAATAGTACCAGCAACAGCCATAGCAGGAGATAACGCAGTAGGACAGGTAATAGATTTTTAGCGGTTATTTCTACTCCAGCTTCAGGCCTGGAAGCATCTACGTTGAACTACCCACGTGGAAGAAGTGCTTTAGAAAAATTCGTAAGTCGGACTGCTGGAAAAGTTGACAAGAAAATCTGGAGCTCGAATTCGCTGGTACTCTAGGAAGACGTGTCAAGTAACCCTAAGCTTCAAAAAGACAGAATTCAGACCTACCTTGAACTACGCGCTGGGATTTTAAATCTGAAATAGAGCACGATCTACTTCGAACTACCCACGAGGGAAGACGGGTGAGGAATTTATAAAATCGGAGACACAGAAAACGTTGACTTTTTGAGCTCAACTAGGAAGTAGAATAATCTGTTGGAAAGAATTTCGAGAACTGAAAATATTAAGATGTCAGCGACACATAAAATAGCTGAAAACGTCCACAGGTAGAATACGTACATCTCAAACCTAGTTAATTTAATTCGATACATTTCACATATGTATATATATATTAATGTAAGGGTATAATTTGTCAAAAGACAAAAGTATTCGAATTTTTAATTGACGTAAAAATTTTAAATCTGCCACCAAATTAAAAACAGTGTTCGTCGACTATTTGAAATCCGCTAATTGTATGTAACAAAAATTTAGTAGTCTACGTACGTGATTATTAGCATTTATTCAAATTTGAATTTCGTGTACATAATTGTTATTATTATAGAGTTTATTTACACTCATAGTGTTACAATTTGTTTCCGCGATTAAGGAATATAAAAATAAGTAAAAAATTTTTTAAAGGAACTTTAGGAAATTAAGTTAATAGAAAGCGAACAAGAGGCTGTATTTAGAGAAAAAAGAAAGTAAGTTAGAGAACATATAAAATATTAATATATTAGCACCCTAAATAACCAAAAAAATAAAAATCATGTCTATATATCTATAGCCATTGTGCACATTACGATCATCGAAATATATATGTATATGTATGCACATATTCTTCTTCTGTTGTCGTAATTCCCCGAACGTACGTCATGACCATTACACTGCAGCCTCCTCAATTTCTTTACTCCACCCTGTTCGATTTGTAGCCATCTGTCTGCAGTCTGTAATTAATTTCATATATATGATATATATATATATATATATATATATATCATATACAATGAGAGGAAAATTAATATTTTTCCATTTTTTTTTTAATCGTTTGGTATAGCATAAAGCTAACATTATGTTGGATTGTACAATATTCTTCGTAAACATATTCAATTGTCATAATTTTTTCTGTCGAGTAATAAATTATATTGTAAATGTCGAATACAAGAAATTTTATAAATTAAGAATTACGCGAGTGTTGTTTATTTATAACGAATTACAATGAACTTTCTAATTTAAACTTTCAGCGTGTTGCCCCCGTGTCTTTAATATTTTCTTCGATTTTTTGGGGTCCGATTGTTTTACGGATAATCAAAAATTTTATCGATTACCCCCCCCCGGTTGTTTCGCAGAACGTGTAGTTTAACCACCGGCTAAATTACTGTTGTAACGGTGTTTCATGGGATAATTTCTGAGGTTAAGAAAAGGTAACATCGTCGACCAAATTGTCATGAAACCGGTAGTGGTTCTAATAATTTAGTCGATTTCCCGGACGGTATTTACGTTTGACGAGTTCTCGTCAAATTAATCTACATTGCGCCTAGTCGCGAATATATTCTCTGCCTCCTTTTTTTTAGCGAATGTACGAAATTCAGGTTAACAACTACAAAAGGTTCACCTATATGTTTGTTCCATTCTGACTCGTTAAGATAGTATCCACTCTAGTGCAATACTAATATATATATATATAAATTTGTCGTACGGAATGACTAATTAAATCTATATACACACACGTCCTTACATAGGATAATGGACGGTGCTGATGATGATGAAATATAAATATATATATATGTTATATGCTCAACAGAGAAACTGAATGAGATAGATGTATGTAATATTGGCACCCTCTTACGATACTGTCGAAGCCCACTTTTAATTAACGTTAACGTAAAACCAAGAAGCATCATGTCACCTCGTTCGTGATTTAAGCGCTGGCAGTGTACCCTGTGGTATAATGTGGCTTAAACGTGTCCGGCATTTCCACGCTTTCGCTTTTGGGTTGCTTGCTGTTCGAAAAACTTCGCAGCTGTATTGTAGTCATACTTTGAACGAGCGTGCAATTCTCGGCAAAGGTTACCAGCTAATATTTCAGACATCGACGAATGTATTATTTCAAACACTTTAATTCTAATATATATATATTTTTTTTACTCGCCTTGAACCTCCCATATAAATGCCGTCACTCTAGGGTAGAACTTTGAGTTTTTTATGTTCCCTTTATAATCGCGTTTTCTTTAATCTATCAATTTTTAAAATCAGTATGTATGCCGAGATATTTAGCCGAATCTTATTGTGCAATACGACCAAGATAGTAGAAAAAACAAGCGTTGATTTCCGTAATGCAAATGAAATACCAGGACATCACGATATTAAAAATAGACGAACGACCAACGATCCGCGCCAATAAATTGGGCGCCTAAATCTGGGTGTATTGTTGGAGATTGCAAGTGCTTCCATTTCAGACTGTCCTATAGCTATACAGAGATATAATATAACGAACGAATTTGCAGCAAAATTTTCTTCCTACAAATTTATAACTTTTCACCACCATCTAACACATTCTATATGTACGTTTCCTCTACTTTTATGTTATTGCATTTACGTTTTTGCGCGTCTATTATTACTATTTAATTAAATTAACACGCTGTGTGCAGCAGCCAAGGCTAGAGGCACGATAGGAAAACAGGATTAGATTGAGGAATATAGACGGGATCGGCGGAGGAAGGTAATTCGATTCGACGATGAAACATGGTCATCTTTGAAAGGGTGATGAAGCGAAGGAAGACGATTAAGAGACGCCCGAAGCGAGAAGTATGAGGGACAATCAACTAGAATATGAGAAATGGAGAGGATAATGTTACAGCCGGAACACAGTAGAGCCAAAGTTTTATTAATAAGATATAAGTGAGACGCGTGTGACCCAAGCGCAATCTGGTGATGATCACATCGTCTCTGCGACTTGGAAGCGAAGTTATCCAAGGATCGATCGAAGTTTAATTTGCCGTAGTTTGTTGTTTAATCACGTTAGCTAGTCTAATGCAAGAAGCTCATTTACCAGAACCAGCAAGAATGTAGCACTTTCTCTGGCTGTTTTATCAGCTAGTTCATTTCCATGAAGCCCAACATGAGCTAGAATCCACAGGAATGTCATATATATATATATATATATATATATATATATATATATATATATATATATATATATATCCGTCCGTTAATTCGGCTCGCTCACTTGCTAATTTTGCGAGTTAGCTCCGTATATCTAACGCGCCAATAGAACTTTCACTTAAAATAAAAACTTGAAAATATCGATTATTAATAACGAAGAATTCAAAACCGATATTGTAATAAAAACCGATATTTTCGAAACCTCTAGGGTTTGGGACGTAGAAATACGAAATCGAAATAATATCGACGTGCGAATTTAGTGTAGATTTTCCCCTTTCCCTGTCCTACGCTTTGACCGCTTGCGTGTTGGTTGGTGTAAATTCAATGACGTTTGAAACGGTCTCGCGTGTGTAGTCGTCGAACGCAAAATAGAAAGTGGCGCTGTCTGAAGCTTTTGATAAATTAGCTCGATTAATTGATCTCGCGAAACAGGCTTTGGACCTTTGAGAATAATAGTGGCGAATTCGCGTGGCTATTGTGCTGTATAGTAGTAACAACTTATGTCCTCCCCATTCAGTAAAGTTGTTTCTTCTACCGTCCCTGTTACATTTGCGAAGTCGACTTCTTTAGCCCATAGAGTAATTTCTCCTTCTTAACGGCGAATTAAGCTTCTTATCAGCGCTGTTAATGACTTCTAATTCTCACTCAATAATAATAATAATAATAATAATAATTAATAATAATAATAATAATAATAATGATTATTACTGTAATAATAATAAAACAATCATAACATAATAATAAAAATATTATTATTATAATTCAAATTTATTTCAACTTTCTGTTTGAATCAAAGTAATTTAGATACGTAAGATAAAACACCTCAATCTTCTATTCGCTCATGTCGCAAATACATCTCACATACATTTATGTATATAATTACTTGTAAACCATACCTACACATAACACAATTTTTTATGTAATGAATATATATATAATAAGGAAACCAGTATTACATTATCAAACGAAAACATGTAAAAAAAAAACTATGATGCAAATTCAACGAATTCTATAAATCCGCATAAAAATTAATAGAACAACGAACTACTGATACATAACAGAAAGATATATACATACGTGTATTATCGCATAATAAATAAATTACAATCGCAATTAATACTTGCGAAATACAATGATGCTGAAGAGAAACGTTTAAAGCTCGATACGAATTATTAGAGTTAATAATGCAATACACAAAGTGAACAAAATTTTTCCTTAATATAGAACAATAAGACCCAGTCGTGAAAATTTATTCGTGATTTATTTATTTATATATGGAATTTCAGCTCTACTCTTGCCGCCTAATAATAGTAATAAAAACAGTGCTAGTAGCAGTAATAATAATCAAATCAAATCGAATTTATTTTAATTTCGATACAATCAGTACATTTTAAATAGAAGAAATATAAAATAAAAATTAATTACAAATCGAATACGAATAAACAAATAAAATAAAATAAAAAACGGATAAATAAATATTGAGAAATTAATTAAAGTACGACTACTAATTAATAGTAATGGTATTGCACAATTCATTTGATTGTTTATATGAAACTAAAATAAAGGGAATAATAATAATAACAATAATAGTAATAATAATTTTCACAGTAAGGATGTAGAGAACTTACAATATTAGCTATAAAGATAAATAAAGTCTAATAGATAGAAATAAATAAAAATACCTTATGACCGCCACCTTAGCATTCCGTCCACAGTCTAAATTAAATATATAACACGATGCCATGATGTAACTTCTATAAGTAATATTATACTGTCCTATGCAAGAAGTCTTATTATTGTATCATCGTGGGTTATATATAATTGTATAAAATTCCCATCACAGCTGATTAGTTAAAGTTTGTTAACGTGTTCTAATGTTAAACATACCGAAACAAATTTCTTGTCATATACGCTGCGTCGTTTGCCTCGGAATTCCGCACTGCACGCAGCAGATGTCGTTATACGCCATTTCTGCGTTAGATCTGCGTATGTTCCATGTCCAATCCTAATTCTGTCGAGTGTCTTCCATTGTTGTAAATCCGTTACTTTAACTTCACATTCCTCGAGCCGACCACTAAATTTGTTGTATGTTTTCCATTTGTTAAAATCTTTTATATCTCCTATTAATATTTCATCCATCGTCCGAGGTGAGTTTCTGGATGTAAGTCTCGATACTTCAGAAAGTGGTAGTTCGGGGTATATATGAAATTTATTTCCATCTTCGAATAATGTTACCTCCCGTGTAAATGCAGGCGGTTCTATATTAGCCAATACTGAAAGCCGCATAAACGGTGTAGATTTAAACGTTCCCGATGTGATTCGGAGTGCTTCGTTTAATACTACATCTACACGTAGGACGTTATATTCGTATAATGCCTTATGTGGAATAATAAAAAAACACAGGAAAGTAGAAAAATCGATATTCATGTGCATAGCCTGCGGATGCAAAACACTTATCACAATCTTTAGCATCTGCGTATCCACATATATATATGTATGCGCCTGGGGATTTTCGTCAAAACAGAGGATGATATCAAACTGACTGAACGACGCTGTAGGTGTATGTGTGTCGATTTTATATTTTATCTTCATATTTACTTTATAAAAAAAGTAAATAATGTTCATCCGTAGGCAGATACGTTGTAAATATTTCCGACAGCGTCAATCTGACAAACATTAGAATAGGAGCTAAATTACCGGCTTCATGATGTTAATGCATTTATAAAACGAACGGCAACCCAAAATACGAAAATATTATTGATAAACAATTTCATTAGATAAATCCGAACAATTTTCAAGATTTTCTTCCCCGGGTTTTCTTTATCTTCTGGCAAGCTGATGTTGATTTATCAACGAAGGACGACCGATCCCCCCGCTTATATATTCAGAGGTCTTTTTTTACCGCAAGGAATTGTTTTTTTTTTTTGCGAACAAATTCGAACGTTGGTAAAAAAAATTATCGCTATGCTCCTTTACATCGACACAAATGTATTTTATATGTATATAATATAATATAAAAGGTGTATTATATATTATATATATATAAATGTACATATGTATAACTTTTTTATAGTTTTCGAATGTTAAAGTGACGACTGTATCTCATTTTTAAGTATATAAATTGGCATTTCAGACGGTACTCAATGAATAATGCAGCAGTGTGTTTACGGATGATGTCCCATTTCAAGCAACCGCCAATTCCAACTGTTCCAAATCCGTATTCGACGACTGTCGAACAGGAAAGGATTGTAATCACTCACTTTTCTACCGTTTTAACTGATTTCACGTTTGCAGGGACACTTTTTTCTATGGGAAATAACAAACATGAAAGTTAGAGTTGCTTTAGTTAGAACGTAAGCTCATTTATGTCTTTTATATATGTATATATATTTATATACATGTCTGTATGCTTACGTACTTATATTGATGAAAAAGTTAAAATGGAGGTACGTACTTTTTCAGCGGTTAAACGAATTTCTCGTAATGGGTTTACGCGAATTCAATCACATTAGCTAAAATCCAAAAAGTTAACTCTTTTAAGTCGTTCTAAATGATTGTTATACGTATATATTATATATATATACGTATATATATATATATATTACACACTTTTTATTTATAGATCTTATTTTTCTGCCTTCGTCCGAGCATTTTCCGATTGTCCGGGTACATTTTCCCTATTATTCCGATTTTTTTTTTTTAAATTTTATTTTAAATTCTCCGATTTTTTCTGTTTATTCGATTCAGGTCATTTTCAATCGTCTCGTCTAGTGGTTCGTTTTTTCAAACGAGCTATACTCAATTCCCAATTTAATTCGGCGATACATAACACACACATACACACACGGCAGTCACATCCCCCTCTGCTTGTTCCGGTTTAGGATAGGACGATTACTTTTCTAAGGTTGTTCCATATTTCTTTGTGTGTTTTTTACATTTTTGTTCTTCGATATAAAATGGTTTCTTTTGTTATTCCGTCTTCAAAAAAGTGCGTACGGAAAATGATTTAAATCGGCTGCGCGAAATGAAAAGGAAGGGAACGATCGATTTTCCACAATTTTTAGAATTCTCAATTGTTTATTTATTTCTTTTTGAATTTTAACATTTTTAAATTTTAACAACATTCATGTAAGTGAAAAGTCGAGTAGAATTTTTTCGATTTATTTGTTTTAATTGTTATTATTACGTTTATTTTAAAAAATTAAATAATTTTTCACGCGATGGTTTCAAATTAGTTTGTTATATTATTATACAATTAAAACTAAATACATTGTGTATACATATTGAAAACAAAATATTGGGACGAATTAAAAATTCATGTAAAAGATATTATATTAATAAACGGTGTGGTGTTCCATATAAAATATCTCGGAATATAATTAGACTGTAAACTCAAATGGAATGCGCATTTAGATTATTTGATTAAAAAATACGATAAATTAAATTACTTTATTATTTAATCCAACACTTCTCGAAAATCCATCTTCGCAGACTATATTTGGCATTCTATCAACCGTAATGGTATCGTGCATTGGGGTGGTGCAGCGAATTATCGTATTCGGCCTGTAACAATGTAATAAAACGCGCTATTTAAATCAATCAAATTTGGGGCAAAGATAAAAGAACGATAAAGATTCTCTTCTAAATGTGAGACAATTGTAGTTGAACTTTTGTGTTTTGTAAGCAAAAATCGTAAAAGCTTTGATATGAATATTCACGTCGGTACAAAAGGACTATCAGCTGATGAAGTAGCGGGGATTCCGAAATTCGGAAAATTCCATTCCAAAATACAGGCTATATAGTCGGGAACTACGCTAAGTAAAGGAATAGATTAAAAATGATAAATATATATATCGGTATTCGATTATTGGAATATACGTGTGCAATGTACATAATTTATTTATTGTTTATTAATTAAATTTATTTTATATTTATTTAAAATTTAATTTAATTACGTCGTGGTCGACAAGTTGTTGATAATTTTCTACTATCACATTTCTTTTACGAATTAAAAGTTTTAATGTTATTTACGTTTACTCAGTTACAATAAATTACCTCTCTCACCTTACTCACAGCAACTACAGTTACTATTCGACTATTTAACGTGATCACTGCCTAACTGAAAGTCGAAATTATTAACAAACGATTTAATATTACATTTTTAATCGATATTATTATTATTAAATAATTACGCGCAGTGCTACAAAATGAAATAGTTAAAAAATAACGAAGAAAATTGATATATAAATATTTTATATATATATATAAAATTTCGTAAAAACATTTGTGTGGTCGGTCTGTCTGTACGGTGCTGAAACTTGGACATTGCGGAAAGTAGACATCGCAAAGCTGGAGAACCGGGTGTTGGCGAAGAGTGCTTAAAATAAAGTGGACGGATAAGATTACAAGTGAAGAAGTTTATAACCGGATTAAGGAAGAAAAACATATTATGAAAACTATCTCTCAACGAAGAAATAGATGGATTGGACATGTGTTACGGCATAATGCGTTACTGACAGAGTTAATAGAAGGAAAATTGGACGGAAAACGTACAAGAGCAAGACCGGGAAGAAGATTCATGGAACAAGTTATGGAGGATAGGGGAACAAAGAACTATCAAGAATTAAAACAACTAAACAGAAGAAGGAGGAATGGAAGAAAAAACTGCGGATTTGATTTATTCTCCATTAATCAACCAATCGATAGATTGAAAAAAAAAATATATGTACAAGTGTACTAGGAACTTAAAATATAACCCGCCGGTATGCTAACTTGATAATCAACGACCGCAGATAATATGAACTCTTGAGGTAGAATTAGTACAACTGAATATTGTTTCGGACTAGATGGCGCATGTACATTTTATAATACGATCGTTAACAATTATAATTCCGGATAATAAAAACTTTCGTAAATTTACATAGTGACCAAAACAAATGTCATGTAGAAATTATGCCAACAATGTTCAGTATTTAAAATGCGGAATGTGCAGCAGTACTACAAGCATATTTGAGTGGGCTTAAATCTTCGCGGATATTACCTTATTATTACCGATTCGAAAAGTACGGTGATATGGTTATAGACAATAAATGGAATGTGTCCGGTACATTAATTGGATTAGTTTTGCTAAATCTTAAGAATTTGAAACGTGTGGAAATATTTGTGTATTTTTTATGGATGCTGGGTCATAAAGGTATTCTAAACAATAAATTTGTTGACTCATTAACTCTAATACAACTCCTTCGTAGTGTCTCCCAAGGGTATCATTCACTCTATTCAGCTGGAGCATAATGATCATTGGGAACTGATGTACAATGAAAGTATTAGTCAATCACCTCTTATTTGTTACTATCAATTTCAACCGCCTCTCCGTAGACTTCCGCGCTTCTATTTTTTTAAGAAGATTAATCGCAGAGGAATTGTACACATCAGTAGATTGCGATTTGGGCATCATTTAAAGTGCTTTCTGCTCTGTCCATTCTGAACAAGCAAATCTCGATCATGTTTTTTTTTAATGTTCTGCTATTACACCGTTAGGTTCTGAGCGTTACGTTATCTTGCTACGCGTTTAGTTTATCGTTCCTTCTCCATTTGGATAATCTACAATTATTTCCACCATATAGCAACATTTCTACAGAAATCATCATCTTCTATTAATAATCCCCACAATATCATGTTGGGTAGCCCGAAAAGCGTCCCTCAAATTAAAGGAAAAGAAAACAAAAAAATCTTGATATATATTAATTATAAACCCGTCGACTTCTAAGCAACGGTACAAATATCTCTTTTTTCTTTGCTTATTTTAACCTTGTGTAAAATTTCCAATATCGGTTCTGTAAATTATTCGTCGTTGAAGGACAACGGCGAACTACAGTCTCACACACGCACATGTGTGTATATATGGAGCGTCTTTCAGTTGGTCTATATGCTTATCTCTTTTCTATTATCGTTTCGGATGTTTTCCCCACCCTATTTTAAGCATATAATAATATTCATATTTATAGAAAAATTATTTCGTTTCGTTTATATTGAAATTCGTTCAATATCCCGACGAATTAATATGTTACGAAGCAACTAAAATACGGACTTCTATATGGAAGGTACCGAGTTCGAATACAATCGGCGACGCGAAAATTATCTTCAGAAAATAAAAATATAAAATCCTAATATTATCGCGTGGGAGGCAATGGCAAACCACCACGCACAACACAATATGAAATGGATCGTGTCCTTTCATTATAAGTTGCTTAAAACTAACGCAATAAGAAATCCTTATCTTGCAAACTGACGCCGTATAATAACTAAAGGACGGGCCCATAGAAAAGGGCGAATGAACTTGCTACTGGAAGCTCTAGGAGTGACTGGAGATCTTCCTTCTTTGGCGCTGTCTATCAGCTTATTCTTTCGGAGTTGCCTTATTTGGCACTGTCTTTCAACTTTTCCCTTCATACGCGTGATAACTCGCACCATGGTTGCAATAGCATTTCAGTTGTCTTGCGAGTGTATCATGCTATCAACAAGGTTATTTTGAGTCAGATATTCAACCATTGTAGCTTGTAGATTATAGTACATCGCTGTTCAGTCTAATATGTGCGCAGCATCATCTTCCGTGCTTTGATTACAACGGTTACATCCACCACTGGCTAATTCTCTGTAGGTAGCTACTGAAACGGCCATGGTTGCTGAGAACATGCGTGAGATTGAAACAGGTCTCATCTACGCATTAACCATACACGTAGGTCTGGCACTAGCAGCTTGATCCATGTGTACTAGGTACATTATTGTTCAGTGACCTCTGCCTGCATCTGTTTTTGTACTAAGTTATATGCCGATGGTGCCCTTATTTCGAGGTTACGATAGTGTTTACGTTAGGACGAATACGCGTCTATATAGCTCCGGTATGAATGTTTATGTAAATAATATTTCGCCGCTCTTTTCGGTCGTCGTTAAAATTCTCCTCCGTTTGAAAAATCCACTCTATTAATAAATATTCGAAACGACTTTTTTTCTTCTTCTATTTATTCATGCAACTAGAACTTCTCTACCGGCGATGGTTTTGGCTTTCGTCCGATTATTATAATCCGTCGTCGCGAATGGGATCGAAGGGAATTTTAAACGACCCCCTCGAAAATGCAAAAAGAAATTCGAAAAGTAACGAATAAAAGAGGCCGTTCTCGGCTGTTGTAATTTAGATGGTAGTTCGAAATTCTCGATAACGGTACGATAACATCACCGTGTAAACAAATTAATAATGTATGACCATTCGAGCAGTGGATGAGGAAAGCTGCATGAGGGAGAAAGCGAAATGCGAATATGATATAGAAATAAGGATAGATAGAAAGTTCTTGGGAATCAATTCGGATTCGATATTCGGGAGTTTAGTTCGATAAAATAGGAAAAAAGCGATCTCTACGTTACTGTTTATTATTATTAATATTATTATTATTATTATTATTATTATTATTATTGGTTATTATTGATTATTATTATTATTATTATTATTATTATTATTATTATTATTATTATTATTATTATTATTATTATTATTATTATTATGTGATCATTATGCGGTCTGTTATTAAAATTCCAACGATTTTCCACGAACTTTCGACTCTTATATTTATTTTTCCACTTTGATAAGAGACCCATATAATTTATCTTTCTTTTTAAATTTTTATTTTGAACGGACCTTGTAGAAGGGAATGGTGCTCGTTTAACTTTAAACTTTCGCGGAATGGCGAATACTGTAATTGCGAGTCAATAGAAGGGTTGAGGTAAATTTTACATTATATTCCGAAATTATTATACGTCTGCATTCAGAAAATTACACATATCTAGCGCATAACTGTTTACTCAGTTTTATTCGGACAATCCTATTGGTAAATCTAAAATTTTCAAAACCCCCCGATAAACAACTAAGAATCGCAATTAATTCCGACGATACTGAGTCAAATTATTCCGAAAAATATACAATTAAACGAAAACACCTTATTAATTGTTAAAAAAATATTTCTATTTTTCCGGCTTTTAACATTTTGTAATAGATTAAATTCGGAATTATTATCGATTTATATGAGATTGTCATCCAATTTTTTTTTTTTAATTTATCGCTATTGTTATATTAATTACGGGACAGAAATTTAATGATATTATTCTTCGCGTTACAAAAGTGATTATGAAATTTTATTTTTAATTATTGCGATGAAATATTTTATACTTGTCGCCACGCGCTGACTATTAATATTGTAACTTATTAAGTTTATTTGTTTTTTAATTTTATATTTAACTTTCGGTATTTGTTTTTAGTTTTTTTTTATTATTATTATTTTTTTAATTAAATAATATATATTCAGATTTTAACGTATTAATGTTTTATGATCATTTAAAAATTTTTCATCTTCCTCGTATGTTTTTATTTATGTTTATTTCGTTCTTATCCGCTATTAGCTATAATATTGTCGACGAATGTATTATGCAGTGACAGCAATCTACAAGTGGTAAAAGTAATAATTTTATTCGATGACGAACTGATTATATAGAGTGAGAAAAAGAAAACGGATATTAAAGTTATTTTAAAATGTTCTTCCGAAGCAAATTTATTACCTTACGTATAATAATTAAAACATTTTTATTAAATTTACGGAGATTTTTTATATTAGATAATTCGATATTAATTTACACGTAAAGATATTTACAATATTACTTACGAATAGGTAAATGAATAGAACTATTTTCATCGCATAATTTTACATAAGTATGCGTATATTTTCTATTAGGTGGAGTATTACTAAAGGGACAGCTAGAATAATTAGGAAAACCTAAACGAATCACGAGAGAATTTTCCTTGCAATCAGGCTCGAAGATAAGATGGTTACACGGATTAGGAAACAGAAGAAATTGGTAGACGCAGTGGAGCTGATCGCCCGGCTAAAATAGAAGATGGTCGAACATTTTGCAAGACAAGAGGATGAAAGATGGACGAAGCGGATCTTACAATGGTGGCCAATTGGTAGCGCTGTCTACGAGGGAAGCCGTGGCTAGGTGGCGAGATGATATTGTTAAATGGACAGGAATTAATTGGATCCGAGCCGCGTAAGATAGGATTGATTGGAAAAGTTTTGGGAATGCCTAAGCAGTTGGTTGATATAGGGACGTCGTAATGTTCTGAAGTATGCGTATGTTAATATGTGAACGGGTAATATATCAGTGGCGAATCCTGATCGTTTTAGTGGTACCGTTCTATAAATGGGCTTGATTACTCCACATAAAAAGTATACTTAAGTACATTCGGTGCTACCTGTGTATACATCAAAAGAACGGTCCTTCCATTTCATTAAAACAAGTTATTTAAACATAAAATCTGCTCTTCTAAACGTATTTACAATTTTTTAAAATTATTAAATCATGAAATTCATATTAAAGTTAATATAAAAACGAAAAAATACCTGTATAATATAGATATTGCTCTACTACTGTGTATTAAGTAAAATTCTTAATATCGAGAATTAATGTGGAAATAAATTAACGCAACAAAAATATCAGTACGAGATTACGCGCAAATTTATTAGCAATACGCGGTAGTAAATCAATGCAACAATAAGGAAATCGCGTGTCGATCAAACGAAGCAGACCTGACGGCTAAAACTCTGTCTAGTACACATCAGTATCAACAAGTAACAACATACGCACACCATTACGCAATATTAAATTAGTACAGCTCTAAACATCGCAGCGGACCTACTCTGCAAGACACACAACGGGGTTAGTTTGGTTGCCTACGTGAAATATGAAAAAGGCAGTAATTTATTAAAATTTCTAGGTTATTGGATTCGTGGAAGATTTAACGCTATTAAATAGTTTCTATCCATTAAGTATTAAAGTTATTGTAATTGATAAGTGTTATTTTTAAAAGAAAGTGTATTTACCGTTAAATTCGGAAGAATTTCGTATGAAGGAGCGTGTTTCCTCTTTCGCTTTATAACATACCACGTGGTGATCTCTCTATTAATGCGTCGGCGGTTTATTAATATCGCGAATTGTGGGTTATTTGTCGAGCGGTTTTCGTCCAAAGCCCAAAAAAATTTTAAGTGTTTATCTGCAATTCGCTAGACCGGTTAAATTTTAATTTAGCGTCGTACGATTTTTAATTCGTAAATATTACTTTTCTTTTTTATACGCATTATTATTATTATTATTTATTTTCTTTTTTTTTGTGCAGGTTCGTATTCGCTACAGTCGTTTGATAAACAACCGGAGTATACAGAAGTGAACCCAGGGGAAGATGCCAAATTAACTTGCGTAGTGTTGAATAAGAAAGGTACTTGTTTATGGGACAAAGATAACAAGGTAAAGAAAAATTGTTCTTTCTTTAACGATATTTCATTCTTCATCACAGTTATATTACGGTCAGTTAATTATATATATATATATATATATATATATATATATATATATATATATATATATATATATATACACATACACGTACTCATTCCAACACACGTAAGAAGCATAAATGTGTATACGTAAGAAAAATTGATGATTTACTTTATGGTTAGTCTACTTTAATTAGCAAACTATAATTTATCAATGTCGTATAACAAAAAAAAAAAAATTAACTAAAAGGAAAATTTCTGTTTACCGTTTTTCCCCCTCTTGTTTATAATTTTAGATAGAGACGTTTCGCATCAACCATTAAATTCGGCGGTACAGCCGATTCGTTTTACAAAATTGTTCATTAGTAACCATACAGCATTTCTCTGCTTTTCCCTATACACGCGTACACAATTCACATAGAAATGTGGAAGGCTGCGATTGTACTTGATATAAACTTTAAAAATTTAATATAACTGCGACCTACCTAGCTATCAATTATGTACAAACTTTATTACATCGATTAAAGGCACGAAAGTAAATGTGGAGAGACCGATATTTTCGACGGTATATTCCATCGGTTTGCAAATACAATAATTAAACTTCACATTAAAATTTAGATATTGATTGGGAAATTTTTTCGACGTTAATTCCGTACAGTAGTTCATTCAAATAAAAGTCGATAATATTTATTACAGCATGTAATATATATATATAGTAATATATAAAACTGTAGTGTCTGTGGTTTGTGAAAATATTTTCATTTTAATCATTGAATTTTGGGCTATTTTTATTACACATAACCAGAAAATCTATTTTTTAAATTTTTGTCTGTCTGTCTGTCTGTTCCGACTTAACTCAAAATTTATCGCATTATCGGATTCGTTCTAAGATTTGTTTCACATTTATATCACAAATAGGACAGAAATTACAATATTGCTATCTCTATCTTTTAACAGTTTTATATATTAGTATAGTATACGTGTATATATATATATATATATATATATATATATATATATATATATATATATATATATATATTCATTCATTCATAATCGATAACTCATTGACTGAGTAACGTGACCTCTATTTTAATGCATCTGATATAATTTTTCTCCACTTGACCCTATTTCGGCTTTCCAATATAGCTTGAACCCTTGTTAATCCAGTAAGGGTCGTGACCGTATCTATCCATCGAGTCGGAGGTCTTCCTTTACTTCTTTTGCCTTCGATCTGTCCAATTACTATGCTTTTTACTAGGCAGTTCTCGCTTTTTCGCATTATATGTCCATAATATTTCAAGATTTTTTGTTGGCATGAAGTATAAAGGCGCTGTTCCACCTTTAGATCTTCTAGAATGGAAGAATTTGTCTTCTTTGCTGTCCATGGGATTTTAAGCATTCTACGCCATATCCACATCTCAAATATATATCTGTCCATTATTTAGGCCATCCCATCCTAACTCAAGAAAACGTGGTTTGTATTGCCGATGTTGCTAGCGGAAAACCTGTTAAATTCTAAACGATTTGGCAGAGATATCGCTGTTTACTACTTTTTTTAAATTATTGTAATTTCTGTCCTATTGGTGATAACAAAGCTTTAAAAAAATAATTACACAGACGAATCTTTGAATAAATTCCGTATAATGCATGTGCTATTGACTATCATAAAGCGTTTGATTAAAACTTATCGGATTACTGAAGAGGATTCCTATTGACAGAAATGACTTATTATAAGCCTGTTGTAGTGGGGTATAAACAGCGGAAGTAAGATCGAAGCAGCTGGACCTGAAAAAACTGACATTAAAATAAGGGATTCGCCGAGGGTGCATACTTTCATCCGTACTTTTTAATTTGTACACGGGGGCAATATTTAAAGAAGCCTTGGAAAAGAAAAATGGCGGAATTAAAGTCAATGGCCACACAATTAATAGTTGTGTCATAGCAAATAGTTGAAGCGAGCTATAGAAAAATATAGATAAACTCGCTGTCGGTAGCGAAGCTTTGAAGTTCTCAATCAATAAACTGAAAACAAAAGTGATTGTATTTTTCGAGAAACGAAGAAAGTGCTCTAAATAATGCAGAATTAGAGCTAGTGTATCAATTATTAAGTACTCAGGCACCAAACATCGACGTGCGCTGTAAAATGAAAAGCCAAATACGATCGCGAATTGAACGGGCGAGACTAATGGTCGCAAAAATTAAGAACATACTGACTAGAAAAGAGTGAAACCTGAATCTACGGTTAAGAATTTCCAGATGTTATGTCATTTCAGTTCTGATATACGGTTGCGAATGTTGAACGCTAGATGCTGGCCTTGAAAAACGTATCGCAACTTTTAAGATGTACTTACACAGAAGAATATTAAAAATATCTTAGATACAAAAAGTCAATAATAAAGAAATTCCTAATAATGTAAACATCCGGAGCTATTAATATTTAGGAAAGCAAGCTGCGATACTTTGGACACATTCTGAAAGGAACTAAGTATAAGTTATTACAAAATATTATGGAAGGCAAAATTGCTGGCAAGATATCGGTGGGCTGTCCTCGGAACTCATGGATGGGAGACCTAAACGCTGATCTGGGTGCTCATTCATTAAATTACTCTGTACTGCTATGTCAAAAGAGACTCTATTCGTAATGGAGTCGGCGTATAAAGAAGAATAAGAACATTTTATATATATATATATATATATATATATATATATAAGAAAATATATTTGATGAAAAAAGAAATTTTTTCTTTTCATATCCGACCTATATATATAAATTCTACCCTTACCAGTTTGATAGCATCCTCACACTGATATCTCCATAGATAGTCTATGCAAACTGCTGTTGCTACTGTTGTTGCCGCATGTGTACATTTAAACACATGCCCCTGATCTTGTCTCTCATGCATCATCGGTATCTAGTTTCTTATGAGAACTTTACATTAAAAAGAAATTTAAATATTGATTGAGAAATGTTTTCTGTGTTAATTTCAAATGGTGGTGTATATTTTTTACCTTCATTTTTAACTTTTAGATCATTGAATGGAGATATTTGATATGTTCATTGCGGTTCAAAAATTGGTACGCTTTGTTTATATTTTGATTTAGCATTCCTGTAATAAAGTTAAATATTTGTACGACCTACTTTATAACTTTAGAGCTTCATTTTTGATTTCATGCGCATTTTTGTTTTATATCCGTTTCAATCGCTTTATTTACTTTGGATAAACTATCAGTGACTTCGTTTCTCAGTTTAATTGAGTTTTAACTAAGAGTACTATATACGTCTTATGGATATATAAAAGATTGTTTATAGTGCAATTTTGGCCAAAGTTAGGAATGTCTGGACATATTTAATATGTATCGGAGGCACTTATTTTCTATAGCTTGCAGTTATTGGTGCGTGAAGTTGGGAATGTTAGGCCATACCGCATGCTTTATTATTATTATTATATATGCCTGTGTAATGACTATTTCTGACCATGATTGATAAACATCTACTAATTTATTATATATTATTTTTTAAACTGCCGTCCCCTATTTTCAGCTCATTGATTGCATTCGGGTCATTGTTATGTGATCGTTTTTTAAATTTTCTTCATGTAAAAGGCTACAAAAATATTTCTTCTTATCTGGGAGAGTATCATGATTAATACCTAAATATTACGTATGCCTTGAGCTTCCAACATCTCCCTCAATATGATGTGCATGGAAATAATTCATATAAATATTTAGTAATAAAGTTAAAAAAGTTTATATATATACATATATTCTCGCGCACCCTTTGTTTATATATATATGTATATGTACAAATATAAAATAAAAGTTTTATAGTATAAAGATATGTACAGGTATTCTTATGTACGTGTATAGTCATATCTGCACTTATATGAGCAACATTATGTTTCCGTATGCTTTTTAATAATTCAAGTTTAATTAACGCCAAAATAATACCGTTCGTTTTATGATACTTTTTTTTTTAAAATGTACTTTCCTGAAATACCTCGCTGTATTCGATGAAATAGATGAAAGAAAATTCCAGTTACATGCATCCATTGGCTGTGAAAATTAATTCGATAATCAATTCCAAAGTCTGCAGATCCATGTACTCTGGATTCTTGGACATAGGGGTATATGGAAGGAATGAACAAGATGATCGAGCTGCGAAAGAAGCCGTCTTCATGTTTCCTACAGAGTTACTTCCAGCTACATGTTCCGATAAGCGTCGTTGCATCTTCCATAAATTAAAGGAACAAGCAACAGTCAGATTTTCCGGTTTACCTCAACAAAGTGCTATTTGACCTGTTCAGTGTGTTCATCGCACAGGATGAGGAGTGATTTTCCGTCTCCGAAGAAGGTCACGCTCGTTTGACTCATTTTTACATCCTGTCCAAAATCGATCCTCCTTCAACCTGTAATGTTCAAATCACAATAGCTCATATCTTATTTCACTGTTCTCTATAGAACTCCATTCGCCTTTCGCTATACTTTCCTAACACACTTAGTGAAATACTTTCACTTAAAAATGGAAATACTCTTTTAACTTATCTTCACATCTACAGTAACGCGCTTTTAGCTTTTGTAGCAGTACATTGCACGGAAGATTAAAAAAAAAACGTCTAGTGTGGACGGTGTTCCAAGCGATGTATTTCCCCTAAACTTTAAAATCTATCCTTCGCTACTTCGAAATTATTTGTGAGCCGAATACAATATTGCCGACGTTTGCTGAATCTTTGAATTATCAAAACTATTTATTTTACTTGGAATTGGCGACGATGTTATTCATTTTTTTTTTCGAATTTGAGCGATGCAAATTATATTTTCTTATATCAATATGCTACTAGTCTTAAAGTCTTGCGGTTCGCGTTCCTTATACTGTCGATATTATACCGAATTCCAACATTCCGTTGGATGTTCCATCGTTTATCCTTCACCACACTTATAATTCTTATCAGTCTCTGGCAAGTTTATGTTTGTTCTTGCGCAAAATTAACGAATTCGGTTCAGGGTTCTCCAGATTGGCCAGGCACGATTGCTTCGGAATCTCTGTCGTTGAAAACACCTTGACTTTAGTCGTGGTCACTACAATTTTCCCATAATAAAGTTGCGTATTTCGAATTAGCTTTGTCCTCTCGGCATCAGCAGCAACCTTCTTCATTATATCGAGAGGTACAATACTACTAATAGTGTATAGATTATCTATCCTCGTGGGTGTAAGACATTCAGCGATAATACGCGCCATATCATTTACCGCCATATTAACATTTTCCGCATGAATGAATTGTCCCTCTAAACAGGGAAAGCATATTTCGCTAGAGACGTACATTAAGCTATCGCTAAAATACGTACGGCAATCTCGTGTCTCGTGTAACTTTCGGAGAATTCCGTTTCTATTTAAAACTTTTTTTTTTTTTGGTATTTTCTCACAGTGTTCCCTATATGCCATCTTCTGTCCGGGGTTATATCTATTATTCAATTTATGTTGCAACTATAGTTCTCTCTCGTTATAATGCCTATTCATTTATAAATTAGTCATTTGGTATCGGTTAGCTAAAACTCCGGATTCGATATTAATGCAGATGAATTAGTGTGCGCGTTACTGATATTTCGGTTATTAATTATATAAATTAGTGGTCTAGTTCTAAACAAGACGGATAGATTTCGCTAGATCGTAACGAAAAATTAAATTGGATTCCATATGTTTTTTGTTTTTTTTTTTAAATCGTGTATTGCTTTGAGAAACTCTGTAAAAAGCGAAAGTAATTAATTAGCGTGTCACCTAAAACGGAACTAAAGAATTTTTATTTACGAGCAGCTGCTCCGGTTGGAAATTTTGTTCGCAAGTTTTATCAGCTTACAGTATTCTTGTTTTATCCCTTAGCATGTTTCAACCTCCTACGAACTCGTTCGCGCGTTCATTTCACGCTACGGGGAACATAAAACGTTTTAGCAGTAATGCGAAAAATGCGAAAAATTCAAATAATTATAAAATGAAGGATATATATTTTAAATTTCGATAGTGAGATTATTCGCCCGTATACAGAGACTATTATTGTGTATTCCGTAGAATTTATAAAACGCGACATTTTTAAATTCGCGACGATGACAATATTGATAAAGTACCCCGAACAAATGATAGGCGTGGAAATCCCAGGATAGATAAAAAGGTTTACCTTTTAGAGATTCTCGTTGTTTATTAGATTTACATTCAGGTTGTGTGAGCTGAACACTAGGTCATTGCCTGCACGTAACATATATATATATATATATAATAGAACGGTGTTTTTTAATGTTCTCGAAGAATTTTGCTTTTAACTTAATCAGAAGAAGAAAATATTTATTTATTTACATAAATTAAACACTGGTACAAAGAATAAAGAAAAAAATTAACGAACACATATGCAAAAGTGAAATTTAGAGGTGAAGTATCTAGATAATTTGAAACTAAAACAGGAGTCCAGGCAAGGTTCACCTTTGATTTTCAACTGCATACTGGAAACATTGTAAGAGAATGGAGGAAAGCGACGAATGATGAAAATATTACCGGAAAACTTACACTAGCGTACAAAAGAGATAATATATCGGTAGGCCTAAGTTTTGCAGACGATCTGGAAATAATTTCGGAATCTGTGGAGACATTAATAAGGCAGATCGAGTTGTTAAAAGAACAAACGGGTAAAGCAGAGTTACAAATTCCCTTTCAAAAAACTGCTGTATTTATAACAGATATCACAACGGCGCCCTATTGATTGAAAACTGGATGGAATGAATAATTTGCGCATTGAAAATGGCGTAAAGCTAATTATACGGTAATGATGGATTACTTATTTTTGATTCGCTGTTTCTGTTAAGAAGATTGCAGACTAATATAGAAATGTCTTTTCTTTATAGCGGACATGAACATATCAATATGCGTGACGTAGCTGAACCGTCGGTAAAATTCCTTCGTTCGCGTGTTCCAAGGGTGGCTCTTTAGCTCTTAGACTAACGTAATACAATTTATAATACCACTGAAGTAAACATTAAGTAAATAAGTAATGAATAAATTATCAATTAGAGATCACGACGATTATATAAAATTAAAATTAAATTGAAAATACTCATATATTAGGGATAATTGTTTATAAATTTGGCGTGAACCACGATAATAATTAGTTAATCCATTAAACCTACTTATAATATAATTCATCATAAATTTTATCAACATCGCAACGGGATAAATAGTAAACCATTATATTTTCAATATATTTAAATAATGCACATTCATTATATATATTATTATGAAATGTACTTTATTTCGTAATTGATAATTAAAGAATTATATAATCGTGGTCGCCAGCGCCTAACCTGGACTGCTTGTAGAACTCGCAGCCGGTGACACACTAATACATCGACTAGAATTTAATTTATACTACAAATTATTTTAATATATATATATATATATATATATATATATATATAATATATATATTATTACGCATTTTTAAACATCAACGAATATTATTTTAAAACGAAAACAAATACTTATATCATACAATTGCAATATCTATCTATCTATATCTCTATACACACACATACCAACACGCGATCACCGGTTGCTGGCTCTACCCGCCGTTATTCCCCGGTTTTTCCCTTAATAGTTCAGACATTGTTCATTTTAAGGTAAATTGTACTTATTTCCCAGGTTATTACTATTTATTATGCTTGTTATTATGGCTTTCCGATGTAACTTTATCAGTTTTGACGATCTAAAACTCTTACGATGGAAATACCTTTATAATAAATTAATATATTATGTTAAATTAACTATTACGAAATTTTACTTTTTATATTTATTTTATTTGATATTTCCCTCGGTACCTACCCCATCAACTTAGATCACCATAATATATATAATATATATATATATATATATATATATATATATATATATATATATATATATATCAATTACATGTATATGTTTATGGATCGCTAATTGATAATTTATTCATTATTTATTTACTTAATGTTTACTTTAGTGGTTTTATAAATTGTTTTAACGTGTATAAATGAAAATTAACTATTTTAAAATTTATACTTGGTAGACTACGCTTTGTATATACATATAAGCTTTCTTGTTATACCAAATTTATGAAAACTATCAACTATATAACTTATCTACTTTGATCAATATGTATATGGTATATAGATATACACACAATATTATTTCACCCACGGCTTTTATTTATATATCGCCTGTCGTGATTCTCACCAGCACAGTATAACAGTAGCCAAGAGTGAGTGAAAACCCAATTTCGTTGTCGTTTGAACTAATCTACCAAATGTTATTAAATTTATAGCCTTGCAATATATCACTTAATATAGTAATTATTATTATTTGTACAAATAAATATATAAATAATATATTAAAAAATCGCATAAATTATAATACATGTGTATCAAAACATGCATATGGTGAGCGTGAATCTGATGGCTAATAGCACGAGTGAACGAACATACATAATATCGAGATTATAATAATATCACTATCCACAGGATCAAATACTTATATCTACCTGTTTATATATATGTATATAATCTATATGTACTTTAACAATATTTCCTAGTCACGATTACATATCCTAAGATACGGTATATATTATAATACTCTACTACCGATCACTGTATAATGTTACACATATATCTTTTTCTTATTATTTCAGTTCTATTCGGAAATAACTTTCAGGTGTTGATAGCATTGACCTCGTATATATACAAATCTATCGTTGTTTTCTAATTCATATTTATCATATATATATATATATATATATATATATATATATATATATATATTGTTCACTAACAAACGGAGAAAAAATAAAAATTGAAATAAACGGAAAAACACACTGGGTGGAAATATCCTTTACAGATCCAATAGAAAAAGAAGTAAATCACAGAATAGCGATAGGGTGGAAAAATTATGGGCTTTACAAGAAATATTTAAACGAAATATTAATCGTACAAAAAAAGCACAGATTTACAATCCTGCCATGACATACGGTGCGTAAACATGGTCGCTGATAGTTAGACAGAGTAGAAAAATATTAATAGCTCAAAAAGCTATGGAAAGAAAAATGATCGGGATAACAAGGATGGACAAAATCAGTAATAAAGTATTACGGGATAAGTCAAAAACAGAAGATGCTCTCCGCAAAATACTGGAAATTAAGTGGAAATGGGCTGAACATGTAGTTCGAATGGACCGAAGCAGATGTCCCAAGAAATGTACCGAATGGTTACCAATCAATAGAAAAAGATTGAGGCGAAGGCCGAAAATGAGATGGTGAGACGATATTGTCAAATACGCAAGTGCGGTCTGGATGCGTAAAGCACGGAAACAGCTAAGAGAAAAATATATGTAAACGTTCAATAAACTGGAGAGGCCAATGCTGGTTCACGGGCTTAATTTCCCTAATACAGTTAAACATATTAATATTAATTTAGCATTAAGGAAAGCTATACACAATAATATTAGTTTAGTATTAAGAAAAGTTATACATATTAGTACTAGTTTAGCGTTAAGAAAATAATATTTGTAAATTTTAATTTAAAATGGGAAATACAGTCTATTGTAATTGTAATTGTAATGTATATTTTGTAGTTCAGTTTTTTGCTACTTTATTTATATATAATTTAATTTCATGTTAATTTTTATACGAGATAAGTAATAACGGTGTTTAGTTTAGCTCTATTTAGAACATAAAATAAAATAATAAATATGATAATTATTAATATAAAAATTTTTCCAAGTAACGCGGTAGTAGTTTTTAAGTATTAAAATTAAGAGTTTGTTTCTTTCCAAGCAAATATATATTTATTCCATCAGACAGAGCGAAGAGGAATAGGCTTGAATTATATTTTAAAGTTCAAGACGTTGATATATTATACTTATGGCTAACGTTAAAACTTTCCCTAATTCCCGGCGGTATTTGTTGTCGTTATATTTACGTCTTTACGTAGACCGGTAGTGTAGTAGTACTTCTTACATAGCGGAACGGATTCCTTTGCCGGGAAGTTTTTCAACGTGAATCACGAAATTTTTCTCGATCACTACGAACGCGAACAATCGAAATTAGTTCGTTCTTCCTTAATTTGTGACCATGCCGCATTCTACTACTTTCGTTAGAGGTACGGAAGGAAAGGTGTATTATAATTACATTGGAAGAAAGAAGGTTTGTATTATTGAGGAAGAGGAGGAGTTTAGCTTCAAATAAGGCGAAGTTGCGTTTAAGTATGATAGGAAGATTGTTGGGAAGGCCTGCGAGCTGACGTTGGAAAGTATGAGCAGGAAGTTAGAATGTTGGCGATGGTAAAAGGGGGGCTTACATGTAGGACACTCCTAAGTATTCGATTAATAGACTCGATGTTTCTTTCGAATTATAAAGAAAGATCGACATTAATATAACATCTCCAACTGATAGAATTATTTCAAATCTATTTTAACTGGAAGAAAAACTGAACAATTTTCTTTTTTTTTTAATTTTTAAATTTTTTTTTTTATTTATTGCGTGTACGTGTTTTCTTGCATATATTATAATGAACATCGCCTGGAATAAATATGGAATTTGTTTAAATATATTCTAACGTCATTTCGAATTTTTACATATGTTTTCGATTTAATGCAGTTATACCGTTTTTTTTGCACTTTATAAATATGCTATATTTCTTTCACTGAAATTATTATCTTTTAATAGTTTAAAAGCACAAGAATACACTAAAATTTCTTAAATAATTCCGATTTAAAATATGTCCTCTTTATAAGAAATCATCTTAAAACTTAAATATTGTTACCTGTACCTAACGTGTAAATTATAAATCTAACCGCGGGATTAATAGCATCGAAATCGGATACGAAGCTAATCGCTCCTAACAGCGCTGTGCAGATTTTTGATCATATTGAGAGTAGTCTTGTATTAATTATATATTTCGTGATTATGACGTTTAGCGGCGTACTAGTCTCCGTTATTCTTATAGGGCGATTAGGTTAATGCATTTTGCTCTCACTCCCGCAGACGTTATGAGTTACCATTTCTTCATTAGGTGAAAAATATGCAGCAACTACAGTTAATGTTTGAAAACTAACAATAACGCGTGTTCAGTTTTTCGTTTAGTTATTATAGTAATGTTTTTCCTTGTGATATAACATTAAACCGGTTCGTTAAGCCGATGAAATTATTATTGTAATAGTTCGGCTCAATTATTACTGTTTTATGTCATACTCATTTTTGTTTAAAATTTCAGTTTGTTGCGCTTTGCTCCTGTCTACATTGAGTAGCATACATTTAATCGAGCTCCGACTCATTTCATAGGAAATTTAAAAATCATATATTTTTCCAATACATTTTTGAGTTTTGTATATGCTTCGCACTTATCGCTGAAAGTTGATTGTTTGATATTGTCTAGAATTTTTTTTTTTTGCTTCTGCCTTCGGGATATTATGATTTTGTTATATTCTGAAACAACACAAGTCGAGCATTTTTTATTTTTCCTACTATCTATTCTTAGTTTTCTCTGATTCTCGTCATATTTACAGTAGTTTTCCGTTGTCCTAAATTATTACACAATTTACATACTCGAACTGATACGTGTTTCTCATACCTGAAGGATAAGAAACCACATAGGATTCTATTTGGAGATTCCTTTATTAATTTATAATAATCCTTATTTAATCTAATAAACGTTTTTTAAATTTCTTTTCTACTTTAGTGTTAATAGAAAACAACTATGACAAGTGTAATGCTTTATTCTAAGTCTTCCTTAGTTGTATTTTCTATATCATGGATTTTAATCGTCGTTAGTAATTTTGATGTCATTTTTGTTTCTTTGTTTAGTAAAATAAATACAATACAAGAGTATTTAATTGAAAACATTAATATTGAAAAAATAATAATTTTTGGGTGATTTCAATACAAGATCGACACTTTACGAAAAGCTTAATAATAAAGAATAAAATAATAAAAGAAAGAACTGAATTTTTTGAAGAGTTTATTGTAAGTAATGACTTAACAGTTAAGATGTTAAAACTTTTGAAAATAAAAATGGCCGTAGATTGACCTAGTTTATAAGAGGATAATAAATAATATCAGCGAGTTAAAAGTAAATGAAAGTACTTTGTCTCGATATAAAATAATCAACTTCGAAATTCTAATAAATATATTTAAAAAAATAATAATAACAAACAGAAAATAAAAATGATAAACTATAACACTTTTGAAAAGGATATAAAATACGTTAATTTAACGGAAGAAATAAAATTAATAAGGGAATCTCTTGAGAAAACAATTGAAAACGTAACATTAGTATTGAACAAAATTAATGAAATTGAAAACTTAAGTACCGAAATGAATGAAATCAAGACACATGGTGGAATCCAACACAGGAGGAGTACAAAAAAATAATTAAAAAAATTAACTAAGCTAATGTATTAAAACAAGGCCAAAAAGGAATATTTAAAGGTTAATTATAATAGCTGAAATAAATTCGACAGTAAAAGAAATATATAAAAAGGAAATAGCTAAATAAGAAACATGGAGAAAACTTGTAGAAAATTCGACTGTTCGGAGCAAACCGTACAAAATAATTATGGGAACTGACAACAAATTTGACGTTCCTTCTCTAATAAATCAAAGGAACGAAGAAGTGACAGAGGAAACGGAAAAATACGAATTAATATATTATTTCCGAGTATTGTCGAGTCTATTGAGAATTACACAGAGGAGTGCACGATTACGGCAATAGAAAACCAAGAGGTATAATTAAAAAATTAAACAATAACAAAGCAAATGGTTACGATGAGATATCAAATAAAATGATTAAAATTATTAATAAAAATCATCCGGATTTATTAATTACAATATACAATAAATACTTGGTAATGAAAAATTTTACACACATCTGGAAAATTGGAAATATCAAATTAGGAAATAAACCGGTTGAAAACTCGCGTAATCCGAATTCTTATAGACCGATAACTTACCGAACCTAGGTAAAGTGTACGAAAAAATAACAAAGTTAGAAAAGAGATTCAGGAAAAAGAATGGCTACACAACCACCAAGTTGCATGTAGACGGAAAAACTTTATAGAACACACCATAAAAACTTGCATGGAGATAATTGAGAACTATAGAATAAAATAATTATTCTAATTAGTTTCCACATTAGCGGAGCTTTTGATAGGATTAAGTAGTCTTCGATTTTAGAATGTTTAAACGAGAGTAAAATCTTAGTTAAAAACTTTTTAATAGATAGACAAAAATAAGATTTTACAATCATGAACAAATTATTTATGAAGGGACACTCACAGCTGGAGTGCATCAAGGCTCTGCTTTCTATTCTCTACTTTTCAATATTGCTATGACGCAAATTCATAAAGTAGTAGAGCAACGGAATAATATACAATTGATAAGTTATGCGGATGATCAGCTTTTCATAGCAGGACTTAAACATACCTCAGAAGCAATAATCGTAAATGACGAGATCAGTATCTTAACACAAGAACTAGAAAAATTAGGACTAAGTCTAAATCGGGGAAAAAAAAACAAATATGGTTCTGATAACGAAGAAGAAAGATAAAATAAAAATTAAGAAAAAAATAGACGAAATAATAAAAATACAAGGATAAAAAGTACTTTGTAAGAATGGAATGAAGTACTTAATAATCGACGAAAATCTAAATTTCTTCAACCATACCAGATACATCTTAGACAAAAATTTAAAAAAAAATACCGCAAATGATTGCGTTATATAGAAATAATTTTGGACTCCAAATTTCACGAGAAAAGAATTTGATACCCTGTCCTATTTCGATCAATTATAGAATATGCCAGTGTGATTTGTTACCCAAGATTAAACAAAAAAAATGTAAACAGAATTAAAGCGGAACAAAGGAAAATATTACTAAATATAACATTTGCGTACAGAATAAACAAGTGTTATTGCTGGTGTACTGCCCGTTGAATTGCAATTAGAAAAAATCGAATGATATAAAAACCCTAAAAACAAAAAAATCTCGCTAGAAAAGGATTAAAAGACAAAACTCGTAACATAAACATAAAGTATATAGCCGCAAGAGCAATACGATAATGACCAAGTAGGACGCCGAACACATAAAATAATTCCTAAGATAGAAGAACGGTTATCTAATAAACATCTAATACCGGATTATTTTGTAACGCAGTTTATGACGGGCCACGGAAATTTGCGGACATATTTGACAAGATTCAAAATAGCAAACAGTGATTTGAAGTTCACCGGAACATACTTTTTTAGAATGTTCAGCGTTTGAAGAAATACGAAACACTTATACGAGATTGATAAGGATTACAGAAGATGGTTCGAGGACAAGAGCAGCACACGAAAATCAATAAATTACGCGAACACAATAATGAAACGGAAGGTGTTACTGCTATTTAAATTTAAATAAATTTAATTACGCGTTATAATAGCAAGAAATGTAGAAGAGTGCAGAAAAACTGTTATGAAATGCTCTGTTCTTGTTTTTTCTTTCTTTAAATTATTACAATAAGTTGTTACCGAGTGTTTAAATTTGTGCTTGTATTATAAAGGTTGGCCCTTCATTACAGATTGGATTACTCGTTTTGAATTGGAGTATTGAGTTCTAATTATTTTGCTTCGGTTGTGTCGCCTTTATTACATTTGGGACTTACGCGGTATTTTAGTCGTAAAAAGATACGATAATGCCGTATTAAGAAATATTCAGGCAGATTAGTTGGATCGATTTGTTCAGGATAGAGTTGCCTTCGTCCGCCGATTACGTGATCGAACTCTTCATCAAATGTATTAACTCGTAAAATGGACATTGAAGATATTAATTTTAATAACGATAATGTAGATTGGAATTATATAGGTTTAGCTTGTTGTTATTTGGGATATTGTGATATTGGCTGATACGACTTTGGAAAGTATTAATTTATTAGTTACATTCTTGATTCGGCGCGCTACAATTATTTCGTCTTCTAAATTTCGTTTCGTGATTACGTTGTCGAAAAATATATTTATTAGCTGTTTTATTTTGAGAACTATTACAATTTTAAATCGATTTTGCGCGTAGAATTTGTATTTATCGGGCGTGGTTAGCAAAGCGGGTTTATCGGTAGTGTTAGGATTAGCGGAGTTCGATAGCGATTGTATGCTTTCATCGTTTTGCGCAATCGATGTATAGATAGTATTCTACATACTGTAAGATGTGCATATTGTTTCTGCGCTGGGATTCATGTTTTTGGACTCCTCCAGGTGAATTTTCTATGTGTTAGACTGGATTGATGATTGTGATTTCGTTAAGTTTTAAACGATTTTCTATTCTTTGTTCTAGTTGACGGAGGGAAGTGTTTAATATTTAATGTTTGAAAAGATATAACCTCCAGATATTCATGTCTAACTTTGGATAATTTATTTTGTGATGATAATTTTCTTCCTTTTTGTTTTATTATAAATATAATTTCGGTTTCGGTTCGTAATGGTTTAATCCGAAAAAAATTTTCCGTATATATTTATTATTTTCTAAATAAGCCTTTTAGAATCGATTAAGCTTTCTTTCGTTACTCCTTGTCTCTTTCTAATGCACGTCTATAGTCATTTGATAGTGATAATTAGATTTTTTCCGTTTTTATCGTAACTCTGGTGTGTTTCAAAAATGCTTTTAGAATTTTTTGTTACTTCGCTTACTTTTTATTATATTATTAAAAAATTTCTCGTTCTTTCCAATTGTTTAACGCGCTTCATTTTTAACCGTTACTTCTACCGATGATGATAATAATAACGATAATAATAATAATAAATGAATAGACATCGAATAGAGAGAGTGTACGCTACATTAATCGGGCGTCCGAACTTAAAATCTGTTATCGCTTTTTCCGTTACAAATGATGGCGTCCCACCGCATGCTTCGTCGATTTGTTCTCCAGCTAAATGAGAAAACGCTCGACGGTTAAATACGCGCGATAAGCCTTTTTTTTTTTTTAGTTAAACGAGAAATGACTTTCGTTATAATCGGTTTTTCGTTTTGAAAAATGATACGAGACTAAGCCGAAAGCGTGAAAAGAAATTTGAATCGTGGAGGATGTAAAAATGAAGAAACGGTTACTTTCGTGGATAAAAGAACAATACGAACGAAGGTGTATAAGAGATTTTGAAAAAAGAGTCGCGACTTTATATAAGGAATTTCCATTAGAGTGTTACGATTTAAGATAAGCAGTTTCATAAATTTTGGAGCTGGCCTGAAAAGAACGGTTTTCGCTGACAACCTATCGTAGTTTCTTAAATATTAAGCACGAAAATCTTATCCTTGTTCCGTTATCTATCTCGTTCTGTTTCATTTTCGTTAATAGACTCCGTATATATATATATATATATATATATATATATATATATATATATATATATATATATATATATATATATATATATATAAATAGAGAATTGATAACTCGTGTTAAAAGATGTACGTGGTAACAGCTGTGCTAAGAGCTGATAAGTTGAAAAACAAAAGGCGGACTATTTACCTAAGTAACGGGATAGAATTTTTAGCAGTTCTCGTCATTTAGATAATTTTCCAGCGCCGGTAACCTTTTTTATTTTTGCATATTTTATCGAAACACGTTGAAAACGATAAACATTTTGGAAATAGTAAAACAGCTGTCGGACATTATTCTGTCGATTGATTTTCCTTTTAAGAATTCGAGAAATTCCATTTGCGTAACTCTTTGTGGTGCTTACACTAGTAGCGACTCATAAATAAAGGTTGCGTAGTTGCACAACCACTAGAAATATCCGTAACAGTCTAAAAATTGATAATGTAATAAAATAGTTAAAAGTACTAATTAATTTATAGAGATTAAACAAAATAAGTAACTTTTAATTAACTATTTTTCGTAGAATATATTATAAAAAGTTAAACATCTTTTAAAAATCGCTTTGAAATGTATAGTTAGAAAACGGTTGGTGCGCTGGATGCAACCCGAAGAAGACATCGGAAAGCCGTATAGAGCGTTATATGGAGATTTTTGCGCGTAGTACTATTATATGCAGTTTACATAGGACTATATTATTGGCGATGGTTGGTTGCAAATTGCAAAGTCTTTGAAGCGCACATAATTGACGCGGCAGAATAGGTTTTCGTTTATCACACGTGTGTGCGACTGTTCTGCGGCTTATATTTCATCCCATTCGGAGATTAATTTTTTCTTCTTCGAATTTCTATCGGTTTTTCTTTTACTGTGTACATTTCTGCGTGTCGATTTAATCTAACTTCATAATTTTTCGTTTTTCTGATTACAGTTTTAAATGGTTCTTGTATTTATATTACACATTGTTGACTTTGACATTTTTAATGTTACTTTGGGATCTTGTCGTTTTTGTGTGCGTATTTGTTTGGGAGAGGTGTAATTGCAGCCGCTAGATTTTTTAACTACGAACCGCCACTGGCTTACACGCTTAACGATTTAGATTTTAGTCGTCTATACAGGATTATTTTTTTAAAATTTCGCGTTTGTTTATACCGAATCGAAAATTAACCGGAGACTTAGAATTAAGTTTAAAATCTACTATTATTACTTCACCGTCTGCGCTACACGAGCCGGATAAACCGACCGCTATAAATGGCGGTTATTAATATATCTCGTTTAATCCGCCACGAAGTTAAACCGGTCCGTCAGTACGGGACGTTTGATTTAGTAACACCGTTCGATTTAATATTTTAATTTAATTCGCTCGATTACTAATTTTGTACAAAAATACAACTTATTCGCTTCCTGCGTTCTCCATCTTTACCTATGGTTCCGAAACACGGATAATAAATTCCACGGATCAGCAGCAGATTGATGCTTTTTATTTATTTATTTATTTATTTATTATTCGGGGTGCCTTTACAGCTTACCTAACGTGATATTGATGCCTTATGCTAGCGCATAATATTGGGAATAAAGTGGTATAATAAACAAACGATTGATGCGATCATTAAGCGGATTAATAGATAAATCAAATAAAACACACGCGAAAAAATGTACAAATTTTTCGGTCATACAATGCGTGCACTTAATTTAGACAGGACAGTTGTATTTTTTTTTGGTTCCCCCCATTTCGGACATTTCGCTGGTGGGAGAAGTTTATTGCTTAGTAACTAGGTGTAGTATAGAAGAGGGGCAGGGGACTAGAGTGCTAAATTAAAAATTATAATTATATAGAAAAGTGCAGTTGTATCTGAAAAAAAACAATAAAAACATGGTGTTGTAGTAGTCCTCTGCCAAATGTACTTAATATCTAGAGTGGTGACAGTGATGTGTGTATGTGTGTGCAAAGGTGAATTTGTGAGAATGCGTGATAGAAATTAGAACGATGAACTTAAAATATACTTATTGCTAACAAATTTGTACATTTTATATTACCCAAGTGCGAATAAAATTATAAATAAAACTTCTTCGTAAACAAAACAAAATAAATCTTATAAAATAAATACATACAATTTTTCCCAAAGAAAAATAACACGATGTTAAAACAAAATGAGTATACGGAATTACAATTATTTTGCTTTTCTTAATAATATTCATACTTATAAAAATAAAAGAGCAAAATCATTATTAATAATAGAGAGGAAATTACATTAATAGTTATAAAAAAAAAAAAAACAAAACGAAAGAAACTTAAGTTATACAATAAAACTAGTGTAGGCGTGTAGTGCATGTGTGAGGAGTGCATGTGTGAGGAGTGCATGTGTAGGCAGTCATTGAGGACAGTTGTATTAGGAAGAACGAACTGACACAGAAGAAAAGATCGACTAATGACCGAACGGACGCAACTAGTATGTCGGCTAGTGAAACTGTCAATATCAGTACATTCAACTGATGATCTAACTGTAGATGAATTTGGAATGGCGGTCAATTATGATCAATATACGACTGATTTGATTATTATTAATATTATGTAATGTACGTAATATCTTGCTTATCATAATACGAATCTTCTTGGATGGTACGTTGTTCCATTAGTTTTCGTATGAAATGTAGAACTCGTTGAATTTGTATTTGTATAATAGGCCTTATATTTTTTTTACAGGTTTTTGCTCGATAATGTACTAGTTTCATCGTATCTATATGCTCATCGTATAAAAATATTGTATTACGAGTAAATGGGGTTTTGTAAGAAAGATTCTATTTTGTCATTCGCTCATTACGTAGGCGTTTTATATTATGTATTTAAATTACTAATTACAATTACTATTGCTATTATTTCGTTGTATGTGATATTGGAAATGTTTTAATAATGTGAAATAATACTGATTTGAGTTGGAAACTTCCACAAAAAAATTACCTTTTAGGAATTATATTCTTTAATAAATATTTTAAAGTGAAACTTTTATTGGCGCGTTGTATATGGGGAGTTGACCCGTAGATCGAACGGATTTGTATTCTTTCTATTACGTATTCACGGCTATCCGTTATTTCGTTAAAATATTTGAGTCATCGCCGCGTAGAGTTAAGCAAAACGAACGAGTTTTCTTTGTGAAATTTGCACGAAATGGTGAGTTTATTAAATAAGTGTCTTTCTATTGTGCAATAATATACACGTTGGGTTTATATATCATCATCATCGTTGTATTGTTCTTTTTTCAAACGTCGTAACTAGCTATTGTACGTTTATTTTTACTTACAAAATGAGCTAGCATTCAAGGCAATATGCGACGCAAATGCGCGCGCATATGATTTTATACTGAGTGGAGCGCAATTTCCTTCTTCGTGATAATTAAGAATTAAATAATGATAAAAACTTTCTATATCGGGTGTTGGTTTTGAACCCCCCGACTGTCAACTAGTCGAGCACTCTAGCAACTACGCCACCGCCACATTTGGGTTTACACATATTGAATTAAAATTTATGTTCTATCATACTGCATTTTATATCATATTTAAGGTTCAATTGTTTCCTGCGCCCCGAGGTACGGTATTTTTTTTTTTTTAAACATCGATTATAGGTGTATCTTTATTACTCTATATCGTAGATTACAATTAATCGACGTTGCATCTATCTTTCGCGTTCTGCATTAGTTCTAATGTTTAAAATTCGCCCGATTTTACTATTTAGCGTCTTCTAGAAAATGATCTACTTCGCTGGTAGTGTATTCTTCGGTCGTTTATTCTAGTCCTCTTAGAATTATGACTTGTCAGACAACCTTTTTATATGTTTGTTTCTTTAAATGAATAATATTTACTACGAGGCCGTCCATCCATGGAATGTGTAGTAAGTTACGATTGAATTTGATTTCGAACGTCATACGTTTGTTTCAAATACAAAAATTAATAGTCTTTACTTCGGATCCATATGACCGAGAAATATGTTTCATTTTTCTTATAGTAAGTTTTTTTTTAAAATTAACTTTTATTTATATGGTCTGTTTGATCTTTATTAGCTATTGGAGGGTATATTATTTTCATCTATTAAACTTTAGTCGCATTCCACTAGTACCATTGTACACATACACAGAGGCATACGTGTATAATATAATTTAAATAATGTGTTACGCGCTAAAGATGTTTTAAATTAAATTTCGCAAGAATTTGGGAACACGAAACGCAATATTTTGCCACGAGGATCGTCTTACAGAAATGTTATGATCATGATCAGAATGTATTCGTACGCTTTATAGACTATCAAAAGCATTTATTAACCACTAATGGATATATTCATGGGAATATTGGTATCGACGAGAAGGACAGAAGGAACCCATATATCGAAAGCAAAAAACCAAAGTTCGTATTGATAGAAGACTAGAAACTTACAATATTCAAATCCTTCAAAGTTAAAATCAATAGTTTTATATTATCGCAGCTTTTATTCAATATCTGCGTAGGATCTTTGAGATTCGGGAAAGAAAAAGTCGGAATTAAAGTAAACGCAAAAAAAAATCAAAATATATGACATATGCGTATGATTCGACCATTTTGGCTGGGAATTTGGGTGACCTACGACGAGAAATAAGTACATTCGACGAAGCGGGCTAAAAATTTGTAGTTAAAATTAATGTGCCCGAAATAAAGTTTATAGTAATTTTACGCCAGCAAATAGCAGATAGGACGCTATGTATAAATGGAAAAATAGTTGACATGTAGAGAAATTTAGATACTTCGTATCAGTTTATTGAACGTGATTAGATTCGGATGAAGAAATCAGATACATACGTGGAATAAATAAAGTGTTCGAAAGACTCGGTAACTTATTTCCCCAATAGCAGTTCCTTTACCTTTAAAATTAGAAATCGTTAATTGTTTTATATTATCCGTACTATTAATGTTACAGCATTTTACGAATCATCCTACAAGAAGAATAGAAGGAAAGCGGCAAATAGTCGGGAGGAAGTTTTAATTGATATTGAGGACGTAGAATAATATATATGCAACATTTATTTTTGATAACCAACTAACCGTCGCATTTTTTTTTTTTTTTTGATCCCCAATTCGTGAAATACGTGATGGGGTAAGTTTATTTATAAATGTTATAATACAAGTACATTTGAAATAATGAACTGACCGGAGTCCATCCAAGTATGATTACCGCTACTCTAGTCAATCCATTTTACAATTAAAATTTATATAAAGTTTATGCATATAAACGTAACTAAAACTAGGTGGATGGTGATAGGCAAACAACAAGTCCATGGTCTCATTATAAATATAAACAATGAACGTATCGAAAGGGTCAGTAAATTCAAATATCTTCGAAATGAAAATTTATATGTGGATGTTGAAGTTAAAGCGAGATGCAGTTACGCGCGAACAGCTTTCAATAACATGAGACATTTATTATGTAATCGATCACTTAGTCTTAGCATAAGACACGGAATTGTTCGCTGCTACATCCACTCGATTTTGTTATATGGAATCGAAACGATGCCTTTAAATAAAAAACAAATAAATCGATATGAAGCTATAGAGATGATAATACAAGGAAAGATGGAAGGGAATCGAAGTCCTGGAAGAAGAAAAACAGATTGGCTGCAAAATATTATAACATGGACAAACAAGTCTACAGCAATTAGTGACAGATGCAAGACAGCGCACAGTCTGATCGACCGATTAGTGATGGCCTCTGTGAACAGCACGATGATGATGATGATGATGATAAAGTTTATATTACTAGGATAAATGTAGATTAGTTTTCCGGTATGTTATTTCAGATATCGTGACCGTTCTATTAAATGTGGTGATGCGAGTGAAATCATTTCCTAGCATGATCATTAATTTTTCGTGTAAGTTGTAATAAAAACGAAAATTAAACAATTTTTAAATATTGTATTTCGTTTTATTTTATATGATAATATTCGTTTTGTTTTTAAATTGCGTTCTGTTTTGACATTTTGAAAATTCATTCAACCCGAATGATCGTCAAAGGGTAGTCGGTTTGATGTGTCTCGCGGACAATATTGACATCGGTTGAATTATTTCCCAATTCAGCGATATTCCGCTGTGTGTACAATTCGTCTTTTAAAGTTTACTTTGCTACCGACAGGTTTCGTTTATACGTCCACTTCATTTCATCAGAAGTTTGGGTACAATTCGGCATTCAAACTTATCACCCATGCATACATTCGTCATATATATATATATATATATATATATATATATATATATATATATATATATATATTCGTGTGTGTGTGTTAGTTTTTGATCTGTCGTTTACATTTATAAATTATCGCTTTGTTAGTTCATAATTTATGTTGTTTATTAATAAATAATGATATCGAAGCTCGTAGTAAGTAAACTTTAAGACTTCCAAACATTATCATGGCGATTATTTGAATTTCTCTGTTTATCGGCTACTTAACTTTTCCAAAGCTGTTATTTTCCTAAGTTTAATATTCGTTTTAATAACGGTGCCTATCCTCTTCTGTTTAAATAAACATCTTTGTTGATTTTGCAACCAACTATCCCGACTGACCCCCCGACTAGTGTATTTATTTCTAAATGAAATGTTTATATACGATTCGTTTTCCATAGTATACGATGAAATAGTAATATCGTAATATAATACTTCCAACTAAGTGGTAACCAGCTATTTTCGGTAGTATTGAAAACGAAGAGTGTATTATTTTGGAAACATCGAGTTGACTTGGGTGTTTCATAAATAATTGTTTCAGCTCCTCCTGTTATTTTCGTTCATACGTTAAACATTTATTTACGCTTGTTTTCTATTTCGTACTTCTTTTGGTGAAAAAGTCTTAATGGAACTGATAGTTGAAGTGGGTCAGAAAGTGCCTTATCTATTTTTTCACGAAATTTATGTTTGTAAATGTCTGTGTGCGGTAAGAAGACATTGGTTATGTGATTAGCGAAATATTATGCCGTACCTTCTTTCGTTATAATCGGAGAAATTACATTGTGATTTTTTAAGATCTTTTTTGTGGTGTGCCAGAGGGAATTATCTGCAGTATTTAAGATGCGAAGCTCTTGTTGAAATGAGTTTTGTTCATATTGACCCGTTGCTCGTTTCAAAAGGTTTCTAGAGCGATTGTAATTTGTTTTGTATATAGGGTATTTATATCTTTGCCAACGACTTCTTGCTCGTCACATATCTCGGATTAGCTGCCTGATTTTTACTGGTACGTATTCAGTGTTTATTTTGTGTGTTGATAATTCGGCACATGTTTTTATGGTGTTCGTTATGTTTTCTATTTGCGTATCTATATCTGTTCTTGTTTTAATTTTTACATTTAAGTTAGTATGGTGAATGATTAGTTTATTAAAGAGTTCCCCATCGGTTGATTTGTTAATTAATGGAGTATTAACATTAATTTTTTTGCAATTGTATTTAGTTATGGGAGTACTGGATAGTGATCGGAAGAAGGTTCAGATATGAGTGTTTTGCACTCTTCAATTACGTGTTTGATTCCCTTAGTAACATAAAGTCCAATAATTCTGGAGTACGATTTTGGCGTGTAGGCCAGTAGGTGGGTTGGTTTGTTGCTATGAAGTGTAATTGTTGCTTTTGGATTATGTTATTTAGATATTTTCCTCTACTATTTGGTGTGTGCGAACCCCATTTGGCGTGTTTGGCATTGTAGTCTCCACTACACACAAATGTTTTTCCGAACTGTTTAAAATGATTATCAAGTTCGTTATTAATTTTGCGGCTTGGCAAACAATACATTGATGCAAGAGTAATATTAAGGGAATGACTATGAATTGTTATAGCGATGATTTGTATTATATTTGAGGATGATTTATATGAAACAGTGTGTTATAAGTTGTTTTTAACAAGTATAGCTGTTCCAGCGTGTGCCGTGCCATCAAGATGACTAACATTATAAAATTTTTATCCGTTAATAGAAAATTTCTTACAATAAGTTAGATGAGACTCAGTGATCATTAATACATCGGTTCTTTTTTGATTGAGTATTTGCTTATTTTGTAGCCCATTGGCATTCCATAGTAATATTACTAGTGATGATTGAGTAGCTTTTTGGGTAATCATTTCTGCATGTTGGGCAGCATGAGGTCTACTACTCTAGTGGGTAATGATATGTGAGTTGATAATTATTAACTTTTTTTTTTTACTATAATTGGTGGTGTATGTGAAGGTGCGCTTTCATCTTGTTTTGTTGTATTTGGAGGACCTATTTTTAGATTTTTTTTTCTGATTTGCTTTTTTAGATGGGATTCATTTCTATATCTCCTTCTGTGATGTCAGTATCAGAGTCCTGCAGTAGGTATTCAAATCTGCTGTAATTAGTACCTATTTTCGTTTTTTTTTTTTAATAGAAGTTAATGACGGATTATAATTATCCGGAGAATTAAGCGGTCGTTTCGAAAAATACATTTAGGTTCAAAATAAGTGTAATTCGTATTAAAAATATAGTATATATATATTATAAAATTGTTTGGACACCGACTTTATTTCGAATTTAAAACTACACAAGTCGCATGTTTATATTAAAAATAGTATTTAGAAAAACATATGCAATGTCTACATGTAACTTTTTTTTTTTTTTTGCAAGATATATAAATCAATAATACAAATATGTAATAAAAAGAAAAGCTCGTAATTCGAATCTACCTGGTTTTTATATTTTGCGCTACAAAGCTGCCAGCGTTTTCGTTTCAGGCAAGTGAATAAATTTACCTTTTAGTGACGCTTGTTGTAACGGTTGTAACAGTAAGCTTGAGACGATTTCAAAGTGAATATCGGGCAAATTAATATTTTTCCATCTGTGTGTTTATATATGAATTATTCAGCATTAGATGGAATATATTAATGCCAAATTATTTTTTATCATACAGGGTTACCCGGAAAAGACGAAAGGTTTTGTTTTTTAATAGAGCAATTGATAAACGCTGCTACAACGCAAACCGCGTGATCCACGCTTACTGTACACACGAGACATTCATTTTTATCCATACAGTTTCTGCAACGGATAAAAATCGTCCTGAACAAAAAACAGTTCGTACCCCCACAAACATCCATCTAGTTCGGGCAACGATCATTCGTAGTCTCGGACGTTCTCCTCATCGCCATGCTGCTTCTTTAAATCTGTCGAGAATTTGTTCGCCGTATATTGCTGGAGGACTAGAAATTTCATCATTATAAACTGACAATAACTCAGGAATTAAAAAGTACCGACCATGCACAATGAAAACTTTTTGCTAAAACGATGTTGACAACAATCAAATACGAAAAGATCGACTTAAATAATCTTTTGATGAGCGATGAAGCTCATTTTCGGCTATCCGGATTCGTAAACGAATAGAACTACAATGAATATGAGCCGTCACACAGTGAGCGAGAGTGGCGAAGTGGAAAATGCCTTATTTTTTTACTGGTATTGTCAACTGAATATATTATAACGAAATGATAAACTCATTTTTGCTTTCCTCACTTCGTCTTCGTCGACTTGTGGGGGCCGTACATGGTTTCAACAAGTTGGTGCGAAGTCTCACGGTTCGGCAGAAACGCTCGCTGTATTGAAAGAAGCGTTTAGTAACCGCATATTGTCTCATCTCACGGATTTCGCTTGGCCGCCGCGCTCGCCAGATTTGTACCTTTTTTTTTTTTTTTTTTTTTTGTAGAGATACCTTAGGATCCGCGTTTACGAAACACGTCTACGAGATTTAGAAGACTTGAAAACTCGGATTTCTGAAGAAATTTAAATAATTCAGCGACCTATGTTCGAAAAAGTCATAAAAAATTTTGTAAAAAAAAAAACCTGAATGAATGTATTATTGCAAATGGCTGTCATTTGAAAGATATTATGTTCCACAAATTTCGATCAGTTTGGTCGAGTAGTTTTTGAGTTATTTAAAAAACAAAACCATCCGTCTTCTCTGGGTCACCCTATCGCGGTATCGTGTCTTCGAAACCGTAGACCTGTGCGAATCGAGTATTTTTAACTTTAAAGTTTATTAATCCATTCCTTATTATCGATGATATCTAATTTTAAATGTGCCAAATTTTAAAAGTATTTATATAAATAAATTGTAAAAACCAACTACACCTAAGAAGAATTGTATAATAAACATCTGTATAAATTTATAATTTTCTGTCAAAATTTTTCAACGTACGACTTAAAGGCATAATACTCACGACGACTAAACACTAATCCGATAAGGTTTTTGAAAAGCGAATAAAAAAATAAATAAATAAAATCTGGCGTACTTACCGTCGAAATAAATGCCTGAGAAAAAAAAATCGCGAAAATCAAAAACAACGAAGTTAAAAAAAAATGGAAATTGACGCAGAGGTAGAAATCTGTCCGATCAGAATTTCGTCGCGGTGGCAATCGCCAAAGTTGAAAATTTCTTTCGAAGCGACACTGAGAGAAAACATTTCTAAACGAAAGATGAAAATAAAATAAAAAATATCGAAAATTAGGACGTCACTTAGGACAGCATTCAGTCTGTTTAGTAATGTGACGTGAGAGTTAGCCCCCTTGGCTGTTGCAGACTTTCGTTACAGGCATCAGTTATATACTTATTCGACTATAAGAAGAAAACTAAGGCGTCGACGACAAATCAGATGTCTATATGTATATATATATATATATATATATATAATATCAAACAAAATAACAGAGGGTTATGTGAAATAAACTCAAGACTTTTGAACAAGCTTGATGTCTGAATTTTCTTTAAATATCAACCTGACAAAAGAAAAACAGCAAAATAAGATTCATATATTTTTGTTAATATCCTTTACATTGCGAAGATATTCTATTGCATAACTAATATGAAAATATATTATTGAATTACAAATGATATAATAAATTAATTTGTTTAATTATATAAAATATTTTGTAATATATAAAAGAGAGGCGTACAAAACCTCTTCTTTCACAGTGGACCTTATACGGTAAATGAACTTTAAAATTCGTCCACTTTCATAATAAGAAAAATTTAGTCTATCTAGACTGTTTCAAGTCGTTGGGATATTCGAATATGATCGGTGACGCAAAAAATTAACATTAAGAAATAAAAATATAAACAATCCTAATAGCGGCGAATATAGATTATATTTGGGGGAGAGGGCAAGATGTCGTTCGCTGCCTGCCGCTTATATTATACCTGAAACCCATTCGCAAAAACTTATCCGAACTAAAAGAGCCAAATACGCAATAATTTGGAATATTTGACAATGTAAAAAATCATTTTATTATAACGTATCAAACTAATTAAATTAAATATGTGAGGCGAACCCAGAAAGGTTTTGTTGTTTTTTGAATAACTCAAAAACTACTTTACCAAAATTTTTGAATAAAATTTTATTTAAAAACAGGAGATTAGCTCATAATCATTTGTGTAACACAATATCATTCAGATGAGCGCCATTTTCAACAATATATTTATTTAGTCTTTACAAAATTTTCGAAAAGTTTTTAGAGCATAGGTCGCTGAATTTGGGAATCTTCTGTAATTCAGATTACGGTACTTTATTATTTATTTATTTTCTTACTTCGGGGGATGCCGGGCCCCTCTCGTATATTCACCCCTGAATCTTAATATTATTATCGCATGGTAGGCAGTGGCAAATCACCACGTACAACACCATATGCGCGCTAGTAATAGTATAGTACACTATAAAAACACGCGGGGTTGCACTGTGACGTGACAACAAATCGTTTTTCTCCCGGGTATTTGTGTCTATCTGCGCTAACGTCATATTATGATTGCCTTATACGCTACTTGTATATATGTATAGGTGACTAATCGCCTACCTTCAGTTGACGGCGTTTAATGTTGATGCTGAGACGTCTTCAATTTTAAGAGCGTTTATATAACACAAAAATTATTTTGCTTTTTTGCCTTTCAAACTACAAGTCATCAGAATGTCAAGCAAGTCGCGAATGTTCTCCTTCTGCTCTATTCTGCCCTAGGTGTAAAGGTAATTATTCGAATTACGATCGTATTTGTCCAACTTATGTGAAACATTTAAACAATTATGGCAATGGAAAATGTATAAATTTCGGAGGCAACCTAATGAACGGGATGTGATTATGATTACCTTTGCCTTTTCCTTTTCTAAAAATACAATTAACGAAAACCTTTACCATTTAGATTCAGACCTAGTTTATTTAAATAAACAAGGACCAACAACGACTCAAGGACTTGTAATAATGCTAATAATAATAGTGGCAGTAGTAATAAAGAAATACGAGTAATAATTCTAATATTTTGGGTAATCAATATTGCTCAAATTTAGCGCTAAATGTAAGATCAAGACCGTTGGGTCTATCAGAAGGACAAATTCATCATTCATTTGAAGTTTAAATAACAACAAATTTATATATTCAAATTCTGTGATATAAAAAATTGATTGAAAACAATGACTCCTTTCTTCCTTCTATTGAAACTCATTCTTTTTTTTTTTGTTAATTAACACAGCTTTCATTTTATTCAAGTGCAAAATGTGTGGCCACATTCCTTTTATTCCTGTTTTTCTGTAGTTTACCACAAGAAACCTCTAACACCGTATAGTCAGTAGGGGCTAATATAAACTTGTCGTTTTCTCTATTTATCTGCAGTATACATGTCTTCTCCATTCATAAACATTTTTAGTTCACTAGGAAACATTGGCGACAAAATTCCTACATTGTAGTCTGCTATGTGATATTAAGAATTATTTAGGACAGTTTTGTATGAAGTTTTCCTATAGGCAGACTGCTAGCGTCATTACGTTCTGAGTTTTATTTTACCTTACTACATTAACCGTCTATTACACAATAATCTGTAACTATTTCCATACAGTGTAACTTTTTTGGAGAAGTTATCATTCTAGATTAAAATATAAACACTCTTCCGCAGTATCAAGTTGGGTAAGCCGTAAAGGCAGCCCAATTTAAGATCAAATAAAACTGGCAATAATAAAATAATGACGGTATTAATAATAAATAATTAGATTAAATTCGTGAACTTATTCACGAAACACAATTAAACCGACATATACACTCATATATGCACTCATATATGCGCTCATAAATGCTCACGAATTAAGGCGTACGCGCCTTCAAGATGGTATACACTTTTGCTCGTTCGAAAAAAGCGAAAACAAACATGGATTACAAACGTTCATTTCTGTTCATATAGGCTCGAATAACTGTGAACTACGTAATTAAAAATTTTATAATTGCGTTGTTGCGCTAAATGAATAAAAACAGTAATAACACTAATGACGATGATGATAATGACAACGGTAATAATAGTAAAAATGATAATGTAATAATAATGATAATATAATAATTATAATAAAAATAATAACCATAATAAAATAATTTTTTATTAATGTTAAATATAATCTTTGTCATAAACAAAGCTCAAACTAACTTTTTGATTGAACAAATCATGGCGCGCGTGTGGTATGTGTGCGTGCGTGCGTAGTATGTTCAATTATTTTAATTGAAGGGACGATAATATATATATATATATATATATATATAAAATCTGCATGCGATTTATGGGAAAATATTAAAGCCACTTTACGTTTATGAAAATTTATACCACCGGGCTAAGAGTCTTCGCAAAAACGAAACCAGCTCTCCACCTTCATCAGCCGTTGGTTGTTATTATTATTTTATACAACGCTTACATTTATCGTTAAACTATACAATTTGCTAGTAGGTAGAGTACCGACGTTAAGCCTTCCAGTTCTTTCGTAAATTCCGGACTGCAGACCGATAGGACGAAGAGCTGGTTGATGGGGCGAGATTATATTTTTGATGAATATGACCGGTTGCCGTTGGTGCTCGAAACGTAATTTGTTAACTTAAAATTAAACGGGCGTTACGCAGCGCTTTAATTTACACCAATTTTACTCTTCGCACCGCTGGCTCCACACAAACTGTTCGAATAAAGGACGGGCGTTTTAATCCGCAGCGCCGAAAATCGTTATAGTCGTCTACTTTAAAGTTATTACTGTCGTCGTCATTTACAAAACACATTCGAATTTGTGCAATTCAACTGTTAGTTCTACTTACACGAACCGAATGAATAATGTTTCATCGGACATCCAGCCAGTTCGTGGTGCACATTACATTCGGTTTTATGTACGTTTACTAAACTACAACATTTTAAGTACGATACGTTAAAACCAAATGAATTCTTTGAACACATAAGTATTTTTTTAAGACTGAGAGAATGAAGCAACGTTATATCCGTTTACATATGCATACGTTTAAATAAAACTTAACGATTTAACGGTGGTATCATGATTTAAGAAAGTTTTAATATTTTATATTTTCATTATCACCAATGGCGCACCCAGTATTTGTATCTTGGTTGGACTCAAACATCCTCCACAAAAAATAATAAAAAATTCGTAATAAAAATGAATAAAATATACACAGCCGATTGTGTAACAAAATTCGACAGGCAAAAAACCAATGGACATTTTTTTCTTTGTTGCACAGTCAGCTGGATTGTTATTAACCCACAGAATGTAAGGAATATGTTCTAACAGTACTTTTGAAATCTAGGCTGTTTTGTGCGCTCTTCAAGATAAGGTTTTATTAGTAATAGTAAATATTCTCTTCTGTTTCAACTATTGTTTTAGTTGCGATGTTTAGAGCTTGCAAGTTACGAGCCTTCTTAATATGTATTTTATACTTTTATAAGCCCTCTGGTGGGGGGTTTAAGCCCTGTAGTCCCCCCGTGGTGCGTTACTGATTATAACTAACACGAAATACATTTTTCCTATTTCAATTTTTATTATTACACCTATGTGTCTATGTGTATGGTTATGTAGTAATTTAAGAAATGTATCTATTGCATATAGTTTACTATTTGTCTGAAAATTAATTAACATTTTATACTTGTTCATTTCTAGTACCGAATCCATGCCAAACGTCATTTCATGTTAATCCTATTAGGAACCCACCTCTGCATTAAAATCTCTAAGAAATATTGTTAACATTCACCGGTATTTGTTAAAGGATTCTTGTATCTGTTCGTACAATTCACCTACCGTTTCATTGAAGCATGAACGTCGATGATTTTAAAAGTTTCAACTAATTGTACTGGCATAATTCATGCATAATCACAAACCTAACATCATGTATACGATTTATATCATTACTTTTCTAGTAAAATAATCCTAGTATGGCCATTTCAGCAATCCTTACTTAGCTTAGTTTAACTATGTTTATTTAGTTCTTCAGTTTCTAAAAGCTTTTCTTCAGTTGCTAATGTTCCGGCAGATATATATAAAATTTGTTTCTGTTTTATCTCTTGTTTTTGTTATCCTAGCTTGATAATATTTATGTATGTGTAATATGTGTTACTATTTTCTTCTTCTTCTCTTTGAATGTGGCCATCTGAGCCACGTGAAAAGAACAAACTTTTCGTTTTCCTTTCTTCCCAGTCAGTGTTTCTTCATAGTTTCCCTATGCTTTTTCTTTTGCATTATCTATTGGCATTTCACTGAGATCCTTTTTCGCGTTTAAGAACCAATTTTCAACTTATCAAAATACTGGAAGATTCGTTTTGTTAGTCTGTTATTACTCGTTCTCTGAATTGGGTCTGTTTCTAATCTTTCCTTAAGTCCACAGTTTTTCTGATAGTCTTTCTTTCCTTTTTCTAATATTTAAATTTCTTCAATATCATTTAGCTCTAAGAATTCGACTGCATATATAACCTCACCGAAGTATCTGAAACTTGTTACAGTTTTGACTTTCCCGTATTTTGCGCACTTATCGAGGAGAGCTTACAATGTTTGTCATACGAAATCTGTAGATCAGTTTTAATCCGTTTTAGCGCGGATGTTAATCATCTGCAAACGTAAAACAATTTATAGTAATTTTTTCCACTCTTATAACCTTTTCTAAGACGTAATTGAACAATATTGGAGATAATTCATCCCCTTGCTTTAGCCATGTTTTAATATTAAAAGCTTCTATCTTTTCTAATAATGTTTTTTATCGTCTATACTAAATTCTTATATTATTTCCGTTTAACTTACTCGATTAACCGATTCGTACCATTTTCTTTTTTTTAATCTACAAATACTATTACATATGATTTGTTTCTGATCATTCGGTCTCTTATTACTAGTTTTAGGTTACGAATTAGTTCAGCGCGAGATCGATTTTTTCTAAAACCTACTCTATGTTCTCCGAGTTCTGTTTCTATTTTACTTTCTATTCGATGTGATCAAAAGATTTTATATGCTGTCGATAATGGGGATATTTCTATATAATTATTATTTGATTTATTTCGTTTTTTTTTTTTATGAAGTGAATGTATTAGCGAACATTTACATTCTAGTGTTATTTTCCCAATTCTCTAGACTCGTACTGAGTGTTAATTTTATCTACATTGGTTCATCTGACACTTTTATTAATTCTGTTAATATCGAGTTCTCCTCTTAATACTTACTATTTCTAGCCTTCGGTATTATTTGCTGAATTTCTCCTTTACTCGTTTAATCTTTGTCTGTTTGTTTTTCCTGTTGTATGTGTACTTCTAGTCGTTTTTTGTTACTTTTAGTAGTATTTAAAAATATTTTAATGATTTTTCTTTATCATTAAGCGCTAAGCTTCCATCATTTTTTTTTTTAAACATAGACTCGGGTCTTGATATCCTCTTAATATGGACTTGAATTTCTTGTAGAAATTTCTAGTTTTAAACTTTTGGAAATAATTTTCCACTTCCTCAAGTTTTTTATGCTTTTATTACCTGGGTATTCGCGTACGGTTTCCTTTAACATTTTCCCTTTCTTATTTGGCCATTAAGTCAATATTTTACTATGTTTCTCGGTTATCTTATGCATTTCTTCTTTTAATATTTCCAAATACTGTTCAGTATTCTCCAGATTTCGTTTTCTATCCTAGTTACTCAAGCATGTGCATTAACTATGGTATACGTTTTGTTAGCACATTTCAACAACAGAATAGACATCCTTTCCAAAGGAGATTTGAAATGTATTACAGAATCAATATCTTTCGGTGGACATAGAATTATGTTCCTAGATGTGGCACTTATTTCGTTATTTTCTTTCCCGAGTTTCTTTTAAATACCTACTTTTAATAATTAATTAATATTTAGTGTTCCAAACTTATATATTTCGTTTTCGCTTTTAACTTCAGCTGTTTTTTGCACAGCCATTTTTGACAGTGCTGCATCCTTCTTTCAGATTGCCTAACCTGGGGTAATAGTCCTCTTTGACTTTTCATTTATTTTTTTCAAACTAAAGTTTGCTGTTCATTATAAACCGGGAGGGGGCAGATTAATACCTGTTTCGACAATAAAGCTAAAATTGGGAGTTTTAGAGTTTGGGATTTTCATTCTATTTAATTGTTTCTTTAATTATTCTAAGTATTATATATTTCATTATTTTCACTGAATTTCAGAATTATTCTATTTATCGAATATCTTTAATTTTAGTTTTATCGCACATTTGTAGTATTGCGAGAGCAGTCTAGTAAAGCTGTAAAATCCTATCTCTTGATTTTCTGTTGGGGTTAACTCCCTTAGCAAGATACTCGTCTTAATCGTTCTAGATTGGTATTTGTCAATACGACTGAGGCATATTGTCACGAGCGATTTGCTGTTAGTTTGCTAAATGTAAATGTAGTAAAAGGCTTAGTGATATTTACTGGAAGGAACATCTTCGGCAAATGCGCCTTCCTCCGTTTCACTATCAACGCTATGTTATAAGTTCTTATTTAGCTTTCTTAATCAGCGCCCAGCCCGTCGAAGAAGAAATTACCACTTAGACGTACCGAACTCACTTGATTTTTGTTAAGACGGACACCATATGACGGTTGTGCGTCTATTTACTGGAGAAGGTAGCTTCAGTTACAAAGACCTGTGCCCCGCTGGACTGTTCGGATTTTTTTTTTTTTTAAATTGTAGTTCTAATCAATTTTTTTTATCAATATTTTTTATTTAATTTTGTTTAGTTTTACATTGGTCCAGTTTGTTGCAAGAATACTTACTTAAACGGATATAGTATGCGTGTATATATATATATATGGGTGTTTGTAATTTGTTGAGCATTGTGTAGAAAAAATTTGTTGAATAATGTTTTTTTTTTAATTGTTAAGGTTAAACGTGTAATAGAAGTCCGCGATCTCTGAATTATTTACCGTTTCCAGGGTCGTTGAAAAACGGGGGATACACGAATTGTTGCATTACTCGAATAACTGGAAGTCTCGAATACGGAAAATGGAAATAGAAGTTAAACTATTTAATAAGTCTTTTTAATTAACGATAATTTTATAAAGGTGGATGTATAAATCTTTGGCGTAGAGCCAATGAGTTCGTTTATAACGAAATTAGAAAGAAAGAAAGAAAAATGTATTTTATCAAATTACAATGTGTAGACGCCCAAATATTTACATAATAGAGTTCCGGCATGAGTCTCACCTCGACTACAGTGTTAAAATTAAAATAACAACACTGTAGTTTAAACGCAAGTGTGATAAGCGGGTGGAAAATTTAAAAAACATTATTATTTAACGCTAACAAACGGCAAATACTTTGTTCTTTTCTTCTCGGCAATAATTTGAATGCACTAATCTTGACGATTCCGAAATGTGCATGTTCTACTTTTGAATAGAAGACGAGGGACGAGTATTAATTAAATTGATAATTTTTACAGTCAACCGTCTTTCTGCTTAAAGTTCGAATATATACGTACGGGGCTCGTAGTAATATTTCGTCTTGAATAAAGTGTATAGGATTCAAGCAGGCTCCGAGCTGTCATTGAGACAATAGCGTCTCGAACCCGAACGCTATCTTATTATGTTAGAACAACAACAACAGCGCGTTTAACGTCTGAACTTAAAGCTCCGGAAATAATAACGTCGTGTCTGGCATAATTTTGTAATTTAGGCAAAAGCTTGCATGTATGTGTGTGTGCGTGTTTTGCGCTATTATCTCGTCCGGGTATTGGGCATTCGTTTGTTCTTAATTTTTAACATTACTCTTTTCTCGTACTTTAACATAATATGGCGACGACGTGGTTTGCCTCAATCGCTTGAAGAAACGTTGTCAATTTAATTAAAAGAATTTCGATAAGTTATTAGGGTAAGATCGGTATGTGTGGGTCGTTGTAACTATCATCATTATTACAATTTTTATTTAATCATAACTTCTCTATTCTATAAACAAATCTGTCAATTTTCGTACATTCTCCAGCTCTTTGAATGGGCAGATTTGTAGTTCTTTCGATATCCACGTCTACTGTTTTCTTAAGAAATATAGGAACGACCTTTTTGGTAGATTAGTAAAAATAATCTATGAAATTTGGCCTCCCATTTAGCTATCGACTATTACGTTCTAAATCTATATAATCAACTCGATTTACATAAGTAGCGTTCGTAATTCCGTCGAGATCATTCGGTTCTTTTAGAATTACTTCCGTAATACATTAAAACGTCTATTGAAGGAAGACAATTTTATCCGTAAATTAATATTCAGTTTTCTTTTAAGTAGACAAAATTCGCAAAAGCAGTATAAAACCATCCCTGATTGTCATTCTACGGAGTCGTCGCCTATGAGGCCTCTATTAACCTGGCGGTGTCCTGAAATGATATTCGAATTTAGAGGATTCTTTACTTAGCGTTAAAAATTTTTAAATAAGTTTTTCCAGGTTCAGAGTAATCCATTTATAAAATAAACTGCTCTAATAATTTTTTTTTTATTTTATAAATTCTTAATTACTACGGCCCGAGAGGCCACAATTAATTTAGCTAATTTTGGGTCCATCCTGTCTACTAATCTATGTCATCTAAGACATGTTTTCTCCATAATCATCTTCTTGTTTGGCCGTTATTAAGATAGGGTTTGGACGTTCACGTGTTTTTCGATTCGTTCTGAATTTGAGTGTGTTCATGATTTCATTCACGTATTCTACTTCACAATGAGAGTTTACAATTATTGTGGAAAATTATGTTCGGGATATAACATGCTTTTGTATATATATAAATACCAACTAATTCTTTTGATAAAACTACCCGTGTACACCATGTATATTTCGTTGCATTACTCATAGAGATGTATGCTATCAGTATGGTCGTATTGTTCGTTGTCGAACATCATGACGAGCTGTACATTTATTTTTATGTACAAAATTGGCTAGCATTTAAGATACTAATTATTGCAGCGCGGATGCGCGCTTATATGATGTTATACGAGTGGGGTGCTACTGTCTTCTCTGTGATAATTAAGAATTACGTAGTGATAAGTTGCCGAGTTGGTTTCGAATCCTCGCCAGTCGAGTTAACGGTCGTCGAGCACTGTAGCAACTGTGCCACCGCGACATTATTTATGTGGCATGTAAACATAACAGGGGAGTAAAAAAATGTAGGAAAATAACTGCTATAAAAAATTGGATAAACAAAGAGATAATTGATATGATAAACCAACGTGACCGATTACACAAAAAATTTAAAAAAAATAAAAATAACACATCACTATGGAAAAAGTACAAAGCGCTGAGAAATAATGTAAACAAAATGATTAAGACGAAAAAGGATGAGTTTAACAGAGAAAAATTGAGAATATCTGAAGGTGATATTAGAAAAACTTGGATAAATGTTAGGAAATTAATAGGTAAGGAAACCACTATTGGTGTTGATGAAACAAAAGAAAAATACTCCTGTAAAAGAATGGTATACATAACGTAATAAAATTATTTAGTGAGGAATTTGAGCATAATATAGAAAGAATAGAACACAAGTGTAACATACTAAAATTAAAGTCAAATAAATATTATGCTCGTCGTAATATGTGTAATTCCTAAAGCAACGGTAGAAAAAGTAGGAAACATTATTGACAAATTAGTAGATGAAAAATCTTGTGGTAACGATAATATAAGAATTAAGGATATGAAATATGTGAAGGATAAAATATCAAAGAAAATAACAAACTTAATAAATAAAACGTTAGAAAATGGAATGATACCGCAAGGATTGAAAACATCACTAATAAGACCGATATATAAAAAAGGAAAACATAACGAAGTCACAAACTATAGACCTATTGCAATAAACAATGTTACAGCAAAAATAATGGAAAAGTATGTAGGACCATACTTAGTAAAATATTTACAGGAAAATGATGTTATTGATAGAAATCAATATGGGTTTCAGAAAAACAAATCTTGGCGACTTTGCTGAAGAGATAAGGACAAATCTGGAAATGTGAAATAAAGTGATAGTGACGTTCATTGACTTAACAAAGGCTTTTGACACAGTGAACCACGATAAATTGTTAATAAAATTGAATAACATAGGTGTAACGGGTAAAGTCTGGAATTGGTTTAAAAATTATCTGAGTGATAGAAAGAGCGTAGTAAGTATATCCGGAGTAAAAGGAATTGAATTTAAAATGAGAAATGGTGTACCGCAAGGGAGCAACTTAGCCCCGATCTTATTTAATATATATGTAAATGGTCTGCAAAAATATTTAAATTATAGTAAAATATATGCTTTTGCCGATGACATAGCGATAATAACGACAAATATAAATATAAAAATAGCCGTTGAAAATATGCAGAAAGACTTAATACAAATTAGCATATGGGCCCATGACAATAACCTGATAATAAATACTAAAAAAACAAAATGTATGTTCTTCAAATCTACGATGGATATAGAAAGATACAAGCCTATATTACAGATGCACTCAAATGATTGTGCCCATTACATGAAACAAAAGAATAAGTGCAGTAACAAATATTGCGAACAAATAGAAATGGTACGAGAACACAGATACTTGGGTGTAATTATTGACGAAAATTTAAGATGGAATAAACACATAAGTTCTGTGGGAAAAAAAATTCGAGCAACATTGCCAGCATTGTATACATTACAAAACTACGTTAGCAAAGAAACATTGAAAATAGTATATTATGCGCTGATAGATTCACGATTAAGATATGTGTGCAGGCATGGGGTTTAGCTAAGAAGTATTATACTGTACGTATCGATCGTTTACAGAGAAAATCCTTACAACTAATTACAAGAGATAATAATAGTGAATTACATAAACTTTTGAAGGAGGAAAACATGCTGGATATAAAAGAACTGTGCTTAATGGTTAGAATGTTGGATTATATTAGAAATCGGAAACCTGCAAAAGTTAGGGAAAGAAAAGAAATAACATATGATCTAAGGAAGATACAAAAATATCATACTCAAATACCGAAATCGAAGCATGGAAATCAGACAGATGTGTACATCTTGCCGCGTATGATGAACGTGATACCAGAAGAAATATTGAACGAAAGGGTGGAGAGGAAACTAAAACGTGAATTAAAAAAATGGTTACAAAATAAGGAAAATGTGGATAAAATACTATAAGAATAATGAAATGACGAGGATTATGAAATACAAATATAGTATGATATAATGCGGATGCCAGGGTTCTACTACCGATTGAAAAATTAAAAATTTGGTGTGAATGGAAGCCTATATGTGGATGATTAGAGAAACTTTTAAATAAACTGAAAGATATTAGCGCAGAATACGGATTAAGTATAAATAAAAATAAAACAAAAATAATGATAATTGATCGAGCAAACGTAATAACATATGATAAAGGAACACTAACCGACTATGAAATTGTTGGAAGTTTTGTGTATCTGGGATCACTTATACAGAATAAAGGTGGCTCTCAAGCCGAAATAAAACGGAGGATGGAAATTTCCAAAAGTGCCATGACGAAATTGAACAACATCTGGAAAGATAACGCTATTACGAAAAGTGTGAAAATACAGCTTGTCCAAACGTTTATATTTTCTATCATGTTATATGCGGCGGAGACATGGACAATAAAAAAAAACGGACAGAAGAAGAATTGACAGCTTTGAAACATGGTGCTGGCGAAGACTCCTTCGAATTCCTTGGACGGCAAGGCGTACAAACGAATCAGTGTTAAAAGAAATTGGCGTTCCGGTAAGGCTGTCAGCGATTGTCGTAAATAGAGTGCTGAAATTCTTCGGTCATTTAATACGTAACCAAACAGGTATGGGAAGCACCATGATTACGGGAAAAGTTAAAGGAAAGCGACCACCCGGACGTACACCTATGAGATGGACGGATATTATACTGAAAACGACAGGCCTGTCTTTCGTTGAACCAAGCAGTCGATAGAGATGAGTGGCGGAAAATTACACAAAAACGGACCGTTTGTTAATCACGATACCCTATTTAGGGTGACGACTATACATGATGAGAGTGGAAATATATTGTTTGCAAATTGAAAGGTAAGATAAATTAAAACTACTCTAACGGATGTATAAATGTATTCTATGTGTGTGTGTGTGTGTGTGAACGTGGTACTGATCAGTACTTAACCTCACTTTGGGAGTTAAGTTAGAGAGTATGTGAGAGTGTAAATCAGTTATAAAAAATTTATTAAGCATAAATGTGTAATATTAAATCATAAGAAATGTAATTACCCGTCGACAAGCGAAAGCTTGACGGGATAAGTAGTATTAAAATAATTGTATTTTGTCGTGTGAGTGTTGTTTGGTTGTTGTGTGTATATATGAGGCGTGATTATGAGTGTACATATCATTATAAAATTTATCACAAATATACGTTTAAAATATATATACATATACATATGTACATGTGTGTGCTAATATGTGTATACACGATTTCGTTGATTTCAACTGGACTGTCGCTAATAAATGTTGAATCACACACAGACAGATTTGTGCGGTCTTTCGTTAGTGACGTGTGAATTTTATACACACTTTTATAATATACGCGCACAAACATTATGTTAATCTAGCTACATTAATTATTTTTTACGTATTTGTATATAAATAAGCAGTATCCTTATTAAAATTGAAGTGTTCTAGCGATTTTGTTTTATGTTCAGTTTAACGTTCATTTGATCAGTTTCCGTGTTTATATATACGTGCACATATATATATATATATATATATATATATATATATATATATATATATATATATATATATATAAATATATATATATATATATATATATATATATATATATATTCCATATTTTTCGTTACAGCCATTGGGAATTTATTCTAAAAAATACGAGTGGGCCGGTAATCAAGAATCAGGTGACTGCAGCCTATGGATACGTTCCGCTACGTTACAATTTGATGACGGTAATTGGGAGTGCCGAGTAACCGCCTCTGATTTTACCAGTCAAGACAGTTTAGTATCGAGACGTGCTCGTCTAGTCGTCAGAGGTAACTACGTTCATTTAAATATATTTCGAATTTCAACCGTTATTCTATCTTAGAAAGCATCGAGCATAATATCTTTATTTACCTGTTAAATTGTGGGTGATTAAATATTCGTTAATTGTTTAAAACTCTGCATTTCGCTTTAGGAATGACGGCATCCACGTATTGGAAAATCAAATTTTTTAGGCTCCAAAGTGGAAAAAAATCGTTGTTCAATGTTATTTTTGTTACATTCGTCTCTTTATTTTTGTTATTGAAATATTGCGATAACTATGGGTCTATCTCGCTGGTACCTCATACGAGAAAAGTGATTCTCGAAATTACATATGACCGCGTATACTAGTATCCCGCCAGAACAGTACTTTCACAATAGGTAAGGGAACAAGTTAACCACTTACTGAGAATGCGCGTGAATACAATATACCATCAGTGAATATACTCCATCAATTTTAAGAAAACTGTAGATTGTATAGTCAGGACGAAAATGTAGTTGATATTACTCGTTTTAGGGGTACCGTTACATAGCTGTTTCACGTTGAAATGAAATTTATGGAATTGAAGTTGGAAACCGAATTACCTAGTTGACCTCTCTAATGAAAACGAGCGACGGGTGTAAAAATGAGGTACGCCACAACAGCTTACGCGAAGAGCAATGAGCCGTTTGAATAGAGTCTAGACCGACTCTGCTGGTTTTCTCGGTGTTTCCTATATGATGGTTCGAAGGTTTGGTCACTAAGTAACGCCGGCAGAAAACCTATAGGATACAATCGTAACGTGGTGATAGAAAGATGTGTTGCGTATCTCGTAGACAACTAAAAGAAGCAATATACTAGACGATATATTGGCAATCTGAAAAAATTAAAACTAGTCGCCCTCAATGGAGTATTCCAATAATTTTTCGGTCACGTAATTAGAGCTTAAAATATGAAGACGCTGTTCATCCAAGAAACAGTAAATGAAAGGAGAGGACACGTTGTCGTGTAGCGATTTGCAAGGCAACTGATGATATTTTTAAGAATTGAATAAGTATCGCATGAGATGTAAAATTGGTGGGGTGCTTGATGAGCGGGTGACACATTATGGTGATATGGGGTGACACGACTCATTGACGATATATATTAGAAATAAATTGACGATGGTAAAATAACGGCCTACGACCAGTATATAGGCTAATCGTAATCGTAATATATATATATATAAATGAATACATACACACGGATGTTTCGCTTCAGATGTCGGGAATTAGCTTGATGTGTTTATTTTTTATTTTATTATTTATTGTTCAATAACAGTATAAGTTTCATTATTTGTGCGAAAATCAATTTATACAATGGATTGAGGTAGTTGTTTCAAAACATCCTTTTATCTCGTTGTTGTCAACTTTATAAAACATTCCAACTGTTTAATGATAATACCGAAATTTATAAAACGAATACCAGTTTATCTCTTCAACATTGTTTTCCTGTCGCGGAATAACCAAAACAAATTTGGAAGGTTATTTTTAATTTCACATTGACGGTGGTTTTTGACTTGTTCACTACACATACACCATTATTGTCCATCAAATTTTAATGCAAAACTACATATCGATTTTTTTAATGCATATCTTAGAATTGGAAAAATTAAACTAATATTCAATTAACAATGCAACAAAACTGTTTTCTTAAACAGTCAACATACTGGTCTGTGTGCATGTGTGTGAAATTTTTGTAGAATGAATATATATATAAACATATGTGAAGAAAAGTTAGTCGTAACATTGATGATTCGGTTGCTACAAAATTAATATTTAGAATATTGAGCAACGTCCACATCGAAATTGTCTACTTTTATGGCCAGTTAGTTGATAATTAAATGTGATGGAAAAAATGAAAACTGCACTCAAATTTCTTTTTATATATATGTATATATATATATATGTGTGTGTGTGTGTGTGTATTATGTATATGCATATATAAAAGTTAAATTATTTATTTAACATGTTAATTCAAAATTCTTTACAAGTGATGTTTAAATAAAATTTAAATATCACATCATTTTCATTTATATAATATACGTTCAATTGAGATCCTGACTCATACTCTATTAAGTTTGTTTTAAGGAGGGTAGTTTTTATTTGAATAGAACTCGATCTACATCTATATAAGACTATTCAATGACAATAGCTAAAATTTTAAATAAAGTCTACTTTTATTGGCACTGTACGAACCAAGATTAGATTATTATACCATTTTTTTTTCTCGGTAAAAGTTTGAAACCATCTATCCTATATTCGTAATCATTCAGTGCCGTCTCCGTATCGAAGGTAAGCTATACATATTTTGTTGTACAGTGTATGTAGTATCCGGGGCAATCACAATACACTGCTAACGTAGATAGACACAGAGAACTGATTGTAATCGCTTTATTGTCACGTCATAATGCAGCAACACACTATATTGTTACTATCCGCACATGGTGTTGTGCGTAGTGGTTTTCCATTGCCTTCCACGCGATTATAATATTAGGATTATTTATATTTTTATTTTTTGATGATGATTTTTGGGTCGCCGATCGTAATCAAACTCGATAGCTTTCGTATAGAAGTCCTTGCTCTAGTCACGCGGCTATACCGACCACTACGAAATTAGAGAAATTTCAATGTTTTGGTTGATCATGGTAGGATTATCCGACAAAATGGATGAAAATGTGAAAAATTTGTTTGTACTCTAGACGATTTGGTTTACAAGTTATTTCATTTTGGTTACATATTTCGTGGTCTGCTGTAAGGATTGATTTCAATATAAACTTCCCGATAAAGATCAGAAAGGGAATTATAACATGAAATACCGATGCTTAAGATTTATACGTATTGATGTCATTGTCACACCAATTACATAATCAGAAAGAACTGAATCAAGTAAGCTGAGTAGCTGAACTTTATGCTTAAAGTACATCTTTCGTAACTAAAATTTCAAAAATTGTTTTCGTCAAAATTATTGAAAGCGCTATCACGTAAAGTTATATATACCTTGCCTAAAAAAAACTCAGATAATTACGTTTAAGAAGCCTGAAAAGCCAACAAAAGAGGTAACGTTCTACCGCCTAACGTTAAAACTATACGAAAAACTGTTATTAAAACGAATGGGACAGTTCGTGGAGCTTCCAAATTAACAGTTTGTTTTCAGGGTGCCAATATTTTGCAATCAAGTAAGTGCATCAGATAAAGAATATTCGAAGATAAACAATTTTACTCGCCTGTTTTCCTCGATGCAGCAAAGGCTTTCAGTAAAGTTTTATACGAAGGTTTTATCCTTTCTTGCCTGGTAATCTATTTCGATTGCTAATATCGTGCTTGTCAGAGCGACAGCTTCAGATAGCATGTGAAGATGCTAAATCATCGTATCACTCGATACAAAGTAGAGATTGCAGAGGATTCTTGTATGTCTTGTATGCTAGCGACTTACCTATCAATGATAAGAAGATAATAGCTGCGTTTGCCGAAAATATTTCTGTCCTATCTAAGTCGGACTATTTAAAATCATGTTCATTGAAGCTAAACCGCAACACATCGTATTCACAATGCGATGCGTAAAGTCGTTTTACTGTGCTTATATTGAAGGTCAGCCTATTCTCAGACTACTTCAGACAAATATTTCGGTACGTACTTAGACCATGGTCTTTCGTAAAACCCTATGTAAACATTAAGTGTAGACATATCAAGAAAACTTTATCCACTCTCTACTGGCTATTAGAACGATGATCGATTCGTGAACGCCTAAAGCTAGTATGGACATATAGAATAGTATGATATCTATCGTTGTTACCGTTACGATGACGTTCATCGTGATTTCGAAGTAATACATCATATTGAAAAGACACATGAACGACGTCTATATCGACATCCTAATTTTGGAGCAAACAATTTATTAAACGTGGAATCGACAACGTTTGAAACAGCTGAAACCGTAAAATTTGGTCTAGTTATAAGTAGTAGTTTATATATAATACATGTATTTTAGAAAGAAACCTTGCTGTGTCTGCATCCACTTTATATGTTTAACACGTTCGTTGGAGATCCATCCTCCACTGAAGTTTCCTTCTGATTACGCTCCTTTTTCCAACAATTTTTTCAGTATATATGGGAGAAGTTTACAATGAGTCCCTGGCCTCAAAATTTATGAATTTTTCAACAAAAATCACATTTCAATAATAATGACTAGTAGTGAAATTAGTTTTCTACGAATTCATCAATTTTTCGAAAAAATGACAATTTTTAAAAACACCTAATAGAGCACAGAGTTTGACGTCTGTAGTGACGAAATTTTCATTACTAATCATTACTATTGAAATATGATTTTTGTTGTAATTACTTAATTAAAATATTAAAATAACATACTTTAATTTTCGAATTCATCTAATTTTGTGTATTCGTTAATTTTTCGAAAAAATGGCAATTTTCGAAAACACTTCATAGAGTACAATTTTCACTACTGATCATTATTATTGAAATGTGATTTTTGTTGTAATGATTTAATTAAAATATTAAAATAACATACGTTAATCTTCGAATTCATTTAATTTGTCTATATTGAACAAAAATTTAAAATCCAGAACTAAACAGCAAACACAAACGATAAGTCGAATAAAGAATAACAATTTTAACGGTTTATAACCAAAAATAACGGAAATAATACCCCCAAGCGATTGTGTAATCGATCCTATAATCGATACTCGTCTTATTTAAAATATATTTTGAAAATTATAACCTTAATATAAAAAATCGAAATTTTAATATAATACTAACCTTTAATACCTAATAATTTAATATATAATTATATAAATAACTAACCTTTAATACCTAATAATTTATTTCTAAATAATATATAATTACACAACAAGCATTAAATGTTTTATTTAATTAAATACCTAACATTTAATGCCTAATAATTTAATATTTAATTAGATAACTAATCTTTAAATAATTTATTTCTAAAAAAAGAAATATATAACTCCATAACAAATCTGAAATATTTCCTAATAATTTTTTAATCGATCTTATAATCAATACATCTTTTAATATTTAGTTCAAAATTTGGCAATCAATAAAAAATTAATTGAAATATTAAAAACAATACTTTTTTTTACAACATTTTAATTATTAAATTAGATAACCTAACCTTTAATGTGTAATAATTTATTTTTAAATAATATATAATTAGATAACAAATTTAAACTATTTCCTAATAATTTTACGAATGCTCGATACACGATAAACATATCTTAGCAACACTGAGTAACTATCATTTTCTTCAGTTTCTGAGGGAATCATAATGAAATATAGTGAACTTTAGAATATCATAAAAATTGAATAATTTTTACTCTAATTTTATGTTATTCAACAATTTTAGTAAGTATATATAATGTATTTAAAAGTTACACCGTAATTATTAAACGCTTTATTATACGAAAAAATAGCACTTTTGTTCAGGGACTCATTGTAAACGTTAGCCTAACATACCTGTATGTTTATTACGGTTGAAATTATCTGAAATAAGTTTACATATTCTTGCAATTTAACGATTTGTAAGGGATTAGACTTGAAACTGTTCGCATGGAATAAGCAATTTTTGTCTGTGTGAGATTTAAGCCTATCATGAATAACGCTCTCGGCTATCTTGCTTAAGTTGCTAGGTGATAGGACGCACATTTTCTATATATATAGGAAGAATTTTTACCAGCTTTGGGAAGTGAGATAATTTTGGAGACCTTCCATTGTTGTGGAATGTAACCGAATTTGAACGTAGCCTTGACTATGTAAATAACTGCAATAATTCCTTTCGGTGGTCAATTTTTAAGGATTATATTGGATAAATTGTCAATGCTAGTTGAATGATTGAACTTAATAATAGTAATGATTTTTTTGTATTTCAAAAGGAACGACCTGCTTGTGGGTATGAGTTTGAGGTGTATTGCGACTATAATTTTCTACAGCTGATTTAAATTTATTAAACTTTATAATTAGAAGTTATGCGACAGTTTTGAGGATGAACTGTGCAATAGTAAGTATGCATCTGTGGTCTTCTTCTTCATCGTATCGGGAAAATTTATCATAGTATATCATGTCAGAAGTCCATTATTTTTCCGTCAAATTTCAGGACGTCATTAAAGGTACAGTTGTGCGGACAAGCTTTACATTCGAAGAGGTGTTCCATTATTTGTGATTCACCGCAGTCACATGTGGAGCGTTTACTAATGTTCCATTTCATTATATTGTTCTTTGTACTCCCAACCATAGTCCTTAATCTATTAAGAGATTTCTACTTTTGGTAATCTAGATCTGCACCTAAGGTTTTCTGCTGGTTCAATCCAGCGCTTTGTATAATTCTATTCCCCTTTCTAAGCCGTTAAGCGTACCTTTCACTATGAACTATCCCACAAGAAAGCGTGCTCGGTCCATTTCTTTTTACTTTAGTTTTATACGACTTTCCTAAATTATCTTCAGCTAATTCCGCTTTATTATTCTGTAGTTCATTTAGGCCCAGCGCAATTAGTAATAAAATTCAAAACGGTTTAAATCGTACGATTCGGTATTTTGATAACTGGTCAATTAATATTAATCTAAACAAAACTAAAGCTATCTTTTTCAGTCGCAGGCATCCAATAGCACCTAACAGAATTCTCATAGCTAATAAACATATTAATTGGACTGATGAAATACGCTATCTTGGTGTCATTCTCGATCGCCGCATAAATTTTACTCGGCACTTATATGACTATTTAAAGCGAATAAAGCAATTTCCTTCATTTATATCTTTAACTGAAAATCCTTCTTGAATTCTCATAATAATAAAATGATTCTTTATACAACTCTTATACGCCCGGTAATAAGTTACGCCTGCATGGTCTTCTATTTCAAATTCAGCATATAAACAATTAAAAAACAAAACAGATGCCTCCGATGCATATTAAATAAGTCAAAATACTAAATAATCTCATTTATACATGAAATTACTAACCTACTCTATCTTGAGATATTAAACCTATCCGCTAAATTCTTCACTCGGTATTCATCTCACGCTAATCAACACATTAGGCCTATATTACGATTCCATGCGACTAAAAACTAAATATGTACGAATTATAAACACGTAGACGTCTAAAACAGAACCTATTATAAACTTCTGATCAATTAATTTTACTAACTATATAGTTTTAATTTATCTCTATATTAGATTCGGAGTTACCTTGTCGCAATCGTAGTATCTAGTAAATGATAATTAAAATTCGAGTGTTTTGTTTTTTCAGGTTTTACTTTTTTCCTGTTAATTTTAATTATATATTTTAATATAAAATAACGATGATAAATATATTAATAGCAGTTCACTGTGGTAAGGTATTTTTACCGGTACACAGTTATCTATATTATGGTATGTAAATTTTACTATGCATATATACACCGTTGTTTTGTTTTGTTTATTTTGTAATTTCTCTTTCACTTATTACAAAAGAATATACTTTTATCATTATCGTCGTAATCAGTCCAATCATCGTCGTGTTGATTATTTCGCAGCCGATTTTACTAATTATCCTCTGTTTCATCTTGTTTTAAAACAAAAGAACTGACAGGTGTCAAAATAAGGGTTGAAAAGAGTTTTTTTTTTTTTAGTATCACCGAGAATGAACTTTACAATTTTCGTCGATTATTACAACCTCCTTCGCATTCGATCTACTACTCCCCGCCATTCTACCAAACGAAACAAACCGCTTCTTCTTCTTGTTCCATATATTTCTGACTATTAATTCTACGGCGTATTATTGTCCTTCGAGTCGTCTTTAGGCCACGTCATTTTATTTGTTATTATATTTTATCGTTTCTTCCTCATTTATTCAAAACAGAATTATGAATTGCGTCTAGTACCGGCTACTACTTTTCAACACATCCCTGTGTTCACTGCTAGAACGGGTGTTGACGATTCTTTTCACTAGTTTAATTGAATTGGAAGAACTTCTGTTTAATCACTTAACGATAACGTTTACGTTTTACGTTGGACGGACGGAAAGCTTTTCTATATATATATATATATATATATATATATATATATATATATATATATATATGCATATATATATATATGTATGTTTGTGTGTGTGTTTTACTTCATCCACTGCGTTTTATATTAATAAAGGAATGAATAGTGATAATAAGAAGAAAAAATGTCAACAATGGTTTAATAAATTCATAATAATAATAATCGTCACGATCATCGTCCTGAGAAAATCGATTAAAATTTAATGAATTATTATTTCATTATAAAATTACAAAGCATTCAAATTCGAATCGAATAAAAAATTTTCTTTTTTTTTTTAATATAAATTTATATGCCGTGCTGTATACTGTCACGGAGGCCAGAAGCACGGTTTAAGTATAAATTAAACTAATTAAGTGTTAAAGTAACTAATGAAGTTATTACAATAGATGTAGTATATTTGTCTGATTGAGGAAAGTTATGTTATCAAGGTTAGCAGTGGAAATTTTTTCATCAATCGTGATAGGAAAGTTAAAGTTAGAACGTGGAATGGTTGTAGGTAGGACAATAAAGGAGAAGATAGGATAAGGAAAGTTGGATATTACAAGATGAACACATGAGAGGGTTAGTCTTATTGAATATATAATGAACATTTTGATAGAAAGAAAGAATCGACGAAGATGAAAAAAACGATATAATTTAAATGTACTCTGTCCATGGCTGCTTAAATTTGATAAAGAATATATCCTTCATAAAATTAGAAAACGGCCTTTTTTTTTTTTGGAATAACGCAGGTGGTTACACTGCTACAACGCAAACCGCGTGTTTAACGTTTAGTGTACACACGACACGGGAGATGCGTTTTTCTTCACAGTTTCAGTTATCGCAGCATCCTATAACGAGAAGGAGCGCACGTTTTGCGTCGTGGAACGTTATTTTCGGCGTGAATCGATCACACCGACGGTGCAAAGAGTTTCGAAAAGAATTCAAAATTACGCGGTGTAAACCTATACCACCTCGCAATATTCAATTTTAAGGTGGGTAACTTTCGTGAGGCAGCCTAATATAGACCTTCTACGCGGTATCATCATCATCATAGTCGTTGGGCTCGGTCCGAGCATCGTGATATTATGATTCACTTTAATTTTTTTGTGTAATTGATCGCCATCTATCCGTGTCCTAGGCGAATCTGACTATTTGCTGTAGTGAACTGGCACCAGTTATCATTTTGACATTGTCCACATATCGCGTTGGCGGGATCTCTCTTCGCCTGCGACCTTCAACCATAACTAATTATAAGCTTTTCTAGATTGTTCCGTCGCATGATATGGCCAAAGAAAGTGTGTATGCCTTTTTTTAACGATATCTCGTAATCTAGCATCCGGGTTAACTTCTTCCAATATTGACACGTTTGTCCTCCTCGCTGTCCACGGTACTCTCAGCATTCGCCGCCAGCAATACATTTCAAAAGCATCGATTCTTCGAACGTCTGTCTCTTTCAGTGTCCAGCATTCAGATGCATATTAGAATATACCTATACCATCTCGCAATATTCAATTTTAAGGTGGGTTGAAAACTTTCGCGAGACAGCCTAAGACCTTCTACGCGTTATAGCATATGCTAATAATAAATGTAATCCAAAATTTTGCTAGTAGACGGTTTTTTTCGATTTTCCGTGTTTAAGCCTTTCCATCGGAATGTTCATTATACGTTGTGTGAAATTTTAATGCTAACAAATTTTTGTTGTTTTTCGATTTTAAAAATATTTATACAAATACGTTAAAAATTATTGTATGATAACCCGCGTATAGAATTTATGATTTTGCGTGAAAATTTTATATTCTACGACTCAAAAGGTTAAGAATTATCTTTTCAATATTAATCTTCTTTATAAATCGACAAGTTCATCGAACTTAAATATATCCCGTTAATTTTACGTATTAGACCTCCGGTTCGAAGCAGATTCGTTCTTAAATCAATGTCGAAGTTCGTAGATTTATTAATTCGTCGCTTAGTGAAATTTCGACACGTGTTTCGGGTATTCTATTTTTCATTAACGTAATAGAATATATACATACGAATGAGCCTTTGAACAGAACTAGCAAATAATGGAAATTAAAGTTTAATGGCTATCCTCGAAACTAATTTTATTATTCCCGAGGATCGATCGCATATATATGTGTGTGTATATATATATATATATATATATATATATATATATATATATATATATATATATATATATATATATACATGTATATATATATATATATATATATATATATATATATATATATATTTATATATATATACATGTATATATATATATATATATATATATATATATATATATGTATATATATATATATACATGTATATATATATATATATATATATATATATATATATATACATATATATACACATATATATATATATATATACATATATATAATGAACTCGGATGTATACGTGTGAAAGATTTGACGTTCGGTATGTGTATACTTAGATGAGGTTTGATTTTTGTTAGAAAACTTTCGGACACCTTTAATAGGCGAACATCTAGTGTTGTTACGTTATACGCATGTGTTGTCGAATTTACAGAAACTTTCGCGCAACTTTTCCGGCAGCTTTCTTGTTGTTTCCGTTCTTGTTGACGCGGTAATAAACTACTTTACGGTTAAAACGTGTTCGCAAATAATAAGATAGGAAACAAACTAAACTCGCCTTTAAGTTTAGTTAGGTTTCGGTTAGAGTGAGGCGAAAGCGAGATGGTACTAATAGTGTTGTTTCCGTTTTTAGTTAGGATTTTGTTTTCGTAGTAAGAAATAGGAACTGGGTCGTCCCAGTTTTATGCTTCAAAAGCTTTCTCATTAAGTTGGCCACATGCTCGACTTTCCGAGCTTGAGGTGTTCTCGACATAAAAAGTTGTCGTGAATTGCGAACTCATTTTTTTCGCCTATTATTACGGATTTTTTCTTTATTTCCTTACAAATTTGCGATTGATATCGACATCGTGTTATATCGTCGTCGTAATTATCTTCTCATCACCGACGATATTATCTTATCGTGTAACGCTTAGTTCGTACGTATTATAAATATCGTCTCCGAGCTTGTGACGAATTTGTTGATTTATTTGATTTTAATATTATTTTTCATTAAACGGCTTCTTAAGTTAAAGTTATACGTTATAAAGGCAGCACATTGATTAATACATGTATATCCTTGTACTAGTCAATATTTTATATGATATTACTAAGTCATTGGGTGGTCTTACAGTAAGTCCTGATTAGTAAATACGCGCATTTGTTTTTTGCAAAAATTGATTAAATACCTAAAATTATGCAATCTATGTCCAATCTAATATTCAGGAACCTTTAGAAACTATGTTGTTGTATGCAATATTATACATTAAATAGTATACAAGCATAAAACAATATTGTAATTTTTACGAAGTGTATACATATATATATATATATATATAGTGTGCATAAGATTATGAAAAACCCTAATTGAAAATACAGCATTATTAAAAACGGACGATTACGTTTAAAGCTATGGTTAATTTAATTTGCAAAAATCACTGAAATGCATAAAGTTACATATTAGCAACGTTTTCAAAGCGTATATATCGTATCATAGAATTTATTGCATGTTAGCAACATTATACACAAATTAAAAAAGTTAGGATTCCATTTAAACTCAAATTTTCTTGCAAGTTAAGATTTATACAACACTGTAATGTACGAAGTTGCATATTAACAGCACTTTTAAAGAGTATATAACATGTAATATGATTTGTTGCATAATGACAACATTATACACCTTAGGGTTCTTAGATGTAGTGTTTCGTTTCGATACCCTCTAGCTGGATTCCATGCGTCCAGGCTGATCGTGTAATATAGTCTGATACATGAGTCCTTCGTTACGCATTTTAGTCTTTGAATGTCTCCAGTATATTTGCCTTATATGTTCTACGATCTGTTGAGGTTTTGCATCGATATGAGAAGTGAGCTTAGTATTCAGATCTTTACCGATTTATTTACTGGTACTTTCTAATTATTTATACAGACTGTGTACTGAGGATATCTCTGACGCAGAGCAAAGATGACACGGACAAACTTTTGAGAATATTGCCTAAATGCACAGTGTCCTCAAAAGGCCCGAACATTCTGCCATTTTCAAAAAAATATACGCTGTATGGTAGTCAGAAGGTTGCCGATTAGTAATTAAAAACAAAAATAAGTTACTTTCAAAGTATAACTGTTAACCAACCATTGATAATTTGATAAAATTCAAAAAAGCCAGGTCAGCTGCAAGGACTGTGAAGCAAATTTCATTAAAACTATAAACGCTTCTACACCATATAATATGGCAACAAATTCGTAAAATTACAAACGTTCAGGTCAGACTACAGCAGCTATCGAAATGGATTCACGAATCATAGATGATAAACATGAATGAGCTGGTGTCTATAGAAGAACAAGTTCATTGTTCTTGGAGATAATGCTATTGATTATGTGTTTTAGTTTGAAAGTATCTGTATTTGTGTTTTTGATGTGTTTCTGAATATGTTAAGGAGCGCTTTTATTTTAAAGCTTTATAATTTCAAGAAGTTCTGCTGGAAAAACTGATACTGACTCGGGTAAATGATATACTTGGGATTGGTTGAGCTTTGGTTTATAGACTTAGATGCATCAGTATATATGTGATCATCGTACTTTTTTTCCAGAATATACTTGGTAGAAGTGGTCAGCTAGAAGGTTTGTTATTTCTACTTTATCATATGTAATACGGAGACCTGCTTTTATTGCTGTTATTGGTTCGATTGCGCGTTTATTCGCGATTTGTCGGATTTGTTTTCATAATTTCTTAGAAAGTGTAGACTCGTTTATTGTAGTCTTGCCAGCGATTGCTTTTCGCTTCGTCTACTTTTATCCGGACTAGTGATCTGGCATTTTTTAAATTTGATTAAGTTTCCGATTGTTGGTTGACGTCTGTATTTTGATATGATTTTATTATTTTATTTAATTAATGATTAGCAGTCTTCAGACCACCATGTAGCATATTATTTTATTTTAGCATGGTTTTAAATTTTTGAATAGAACTGGCGGCAGCTTCTCTTATTTGTTGTAAAATGTATCAGATAACTCATCAACATTGTGAGAAATTTTATTTTGTTCAATATTAACTATGCTAGTGCATAAAATCCGGTCAGCTTTTGCTACGTTCCAATTTTCGGATATGCAGCTTGCCCGTTTTAGAGGGCAATGTGAGCACTATATATTGCGGGAAATGATCATTGGAAAACAGATCTGAGTCTGTTTTTCAGTGCATATAATGGAGAAAGCTTGGACTACAGACGCTTAGATCGATTGTTGAGTCACTGCAGTTACTGTTGAAGTGGGGCGAACTACCTGTATTTAATAAACAAAATATTTGTTCAGTTTATGACGTCTTCGATTAATTTTCCCCTGGAGTCGGTATATTTTGATCCCCATATACTATTATTCCCTCCTGGGGACACCACATTGTCGCGGTGTAGGGGCTTGCGTGCTTCAATGATGCGAGGGCTATGTTGGCAGTAACTCTGTTACCAGAAGGGCCACCCAAGCCATACAGGCCTCAGCTGAGAAGCCAGACCAAACGTGTCCCAACCAGGTACTGCACTCCACAGGAACGGCTACAATAGGCGTCTGTTCCGTGTGTTAAGGGCGGCCTAATTTCATACGCAGAAGGAATCGGGGCCCCACTGCGTTTAAATGCCCCACGAAAAACTATGGATCATACTATAACGAATATTGTTATGCCATGCGATCCGACTGGCACTCGGCGCTAGGGCTGGAGAGTGTAAAATATGCGACCGGCTACGGGAGTGTAGGAAATCAGGCAGCCCATGGAAAATATGTGACTGGAATAAATATGTGGAAATGTATTAATAATATTGGGGGACATGGAATGTACGCGGACTAAATGAAGCAGACAAACTACCCATTGTTGAAAAAGAAACAGCTGAATATACTGCTGTTGGCATCTCTGAAACACACTAGAGAGGCAAATAACATTTTATTAGCAGCAATGGTAATGCAATTTACTCCTCTGGAATCGATAATCAATCTATCAATGGTGTAGCAATTATTATAAATAAAAATTCTCGGAACAAAATAATCGAAATGATCGTATAATAACAGTAAAGATAAAAGCATACCCAGTGAATCTAAATATAATACAGGTCTATGCTTCGACAAGCCCAAGAAAGGTTAGATGCTTTCTATGCGGCATGGAGGAAATAATGAGGAAGATACCACGTCGCGAAATTACTGTAATTTGTGGCGACTTTAATGCAAAAATTGGAGACACTACACAGGATGATGATCTCCGAAATATTATAAGGAAATATGGTCTAGGAAAATTTATTGCAATTCTGTGCTAGCACCGGAATGTACATATGTAATTCCGGATTCCAACACCACCGTAGACGACTATACAGATGGTAATCACCTGATGATAGGTACTGAAATCAAATAGACTACATTTTGATAAATAAGAGATAGAGAACAACGGTCAAAGATACTAAGACTTACCCAGGCAAAGACTGCGGCAGTGATCATCAGCTACTAGCTGCAGAAGTAAAAATCAAATTACGAAAATGTAAAATGCCGAAACCTATACGAAATAGGTGGTACTCAGGCTCAAACATGGGTTACAAAGAGGAAGTAACACAAAGACTGGAAGTCATCGCAAAGCCATCAGATCGATGCAGAGATTCCAATATAATGTGGGGAACAACAAAGTATGCTTTAGAGCAAGCAAAAGAAGCTTCCGACATATCTAAACATAAAAAGAAAACATGGATCAGTGAAGAAACATGGAAGATAATAAATAAAAGGAAAGAAATCAAGATTAATGGATGGAAATGTGAAGAAGACTTAAGGGAGTATCGTAAAATAGACAAGCAGATTAAAAAAATGTGCAGAACTGATAAAAACAACTTCATAAACAGTATATGCAAGAATATTGAAAAGCATAAGAAGAGTAATCGGACCAGAATGTTTCAAAAAATAAGAGAAATAGCAAGACTTTTAGACCGCAATATGCGATAATAAAAAATAAAGAAGGAAAATCGTTGACAGATGAAAGAAAAGTATTATCCAGATGGGGGGAGTATTGTACAGATCTTATGAAAAATGAACATGAAGAAAATAACACATTGGAAACACAAACTACAACAGGACGAGATTAGACAAGCGTTACAGAAATTAAGAACTCAAAAGGCTGCAGGAGAAGACCAAATTGTCGCAGAGGTGTTTATTAAATTAGATGATAAAGCCGTGGAAATCTTATATAAAATCTGTCAGAAAATATGGGACACATGCAAGTGGGCTAGTGACTGGACAAGGTCTATATATATACCAATTCATAAAAAAGGAGACCGAGATATATGTGGAAATTATAGAACAATAGCTTTGATATCGCATGCCAGCAAAGTAATGCTTCGTGATCCACGAAAGATTAAAATCGTTTATATTACCGCAAATATCGCCAGAACAAGCAGGTTTTATCCCTGGCAAAGGAACAAGGGTACAAATAATGAACTTAAAACAAATAATAGAAAAATGTAGATAATTTAACGTCACAGCATACTTCTGCTTCATTAATTACAGCAAAGCATTTGACTGCGTTCAGTGGGGAAAGTTTTGGAAAATACTAAATGACTTTGGTATTTCCCATCATATAATTAATCTTATTAAAGCACTATATACATCGAACAGAGGTAGAGTCAAAGTAGGCGATAAACTATCAGATGGTTTTAAATCTGAGAAAGCAGTACGGCAAGGATGCATATTAAGTCCATTATTACTCAATATCTACAGCGAATGGATAATGCGAAGAACTTTGGAAGAATGGAAGGACGGAATAAAAATTGCAGGGAAATTAATTAATAATCTACGATATGCTGATTATAATCGCCTGATCGAAACAAAAACTGAATAGCTTCCTCGGAAAATTGGAGAACATAAGTAAAGAATATGGTTTACTCATAAACAGAAATAAAACGAAGATAATGATTATAGATAACGACAACCAGTCGCAAAGTTCACAAAGTCTATATGACTTACAAGTGGTTGACAAATTCGTATATTTAGGAACATTGATCACAAAAGATGGAAGTTCAACAGAGGAAATCAAACGAAGAATAAAAATAGCAAAACTAGCGTTATTCCAACTAATAAAAATATGGCAGAATCATGAAATTACAATGTGCACTAAAGTGCGCCTTATGCAGTCCCTGGTATTATCTGTCTTTTCTTATATGCATCCGAATGTTGTACTTTGGAGAAGAATGATATACAACGGATTAATGCCTTTGAAATGTACTGCTGGAGGCGAATGTTAAGAGTGCCGTGGACTGCGAAAAGAACTAACTCGTCCATATTCCAAGAAATAAAGATGGATCAGAGACTACAAGTCATAGTACAGAAACGCGTTAACGATGTTTCATGGTCGAAGTATATTTGGCCTGTATAAATTTTGTTAAGGTAAATAAATTATACAAAGAAACAATTGTCCTAGCTAATTTACAATAGGGATAAACTCTATATAATTCTGCGATATTTAAAATTTTCGTAATTGTCGCCGGTAAGTATCAACTTAACCTTAGATTATGAAAAATCATACGGTACGAAAGATTTCGATGTGAAAGCATAATAATGTTCTTACACAGTGACATCCGGCATATTCAGCATCTGTCGTATTCGGCGTATTCATCGCACAAGATGGGGTGAAGTGATGTTCCGTATACGTACGTGACACTTGTTCGACTCACTCTTATATCCTATCCGATACCGATCCACATATTTTGTTCAATCTGTTATGTGCACGTATCTTACTCAACTGTAGTATCTTACTCAGTATTCGTTACACTCTTTCCTAGCACGCACTTGATGAAATATACTCTTTTACCTACAAATGAAAATACTTTTATAATTTATTCTCATTAAACTATCTCCACGTTGATAGTAACGGAATAATGAGACTCCATGCTTTTAGCCTTTAAACCGGTAAAAGTACGTTTTAATCTATAGTGTTGCCCGATTTTGAATTAGTAGTAAAAGTAAATAAAAACAGAAAATCGATAAATGATTTTTAAGAAAAGTTGTCAAATGTTTAAAATATGAATGTTTTGAAGCAAACAGCGCTCAGTTACCTAATATGCATGCGAGTATAGATGAAATACAGTGAACTCCCGATTATCCATGCGCGGATTATCCGTGCTCATTTCACAATCGTAAAGAAAAATTTAATGAAAAAAACATGTTCACGATTATAGGTTATATAATTTTGTCCGGTTTAGCTGACTGTATTGGAAATGATTTAGCTAGGTCAAGATACCTGGTTAATTGCGTAGAGTTCAAAATATAACTCATGTTTAAATTTTTGTACTGATGCTAAGCTTTAATAAAAAACAATTTTCGGATTATCCGTGTTTTTCTATTATCCCTGCGACCCATCCCGATGATTAATCCGGATAATCGGGAGTTCACATTTCGACGCAAAATTATAAATATTTATACGGAATATTATTATGCAATAACGCTTTTTAAACTACTCTTGATAGTTTTCAACGTATTTATACAAATATTTTTGAAATTGAGACATTTCACGTCGACCAGAAAATATGCAATTTTGTCAGCATTAAAATTTCGTGTGTCATATAGAGAACGCCGTGAGTGAAAAGTTTAAAAACGTATTCAACCCCGGTTGTACTAATTCATTATCATTATTATTATTATTATTATTATTACTAGGATATTCTGATGAATAAACATTATGTGTTGTCCTCGTTTAAGTATCCTTCCAAGTGTGTCGACGAACTCGTCTTTTCTTTTATACATAGGATGCTGAAGGACGACTCCTTAGGATTCCATGAATAGCAAAACGTACAGATGAATCGTCGTCAGGTAAAGATTGTCACAACGAGAGTTCTGAAATTCTTCGGACGCATAATAAGAAAATAGGGAGAAACGGACTGCCTAAAGTTTGTGGATAAAATTAATTGAAAACGACCATTTATGAGATGGGCAGATATTGTACCGAATACGAGACAGGGTTGCCGTTTCCGAAATGCGTACGTCAATCGGAGGATCACAAAAAATTGCGGAAAACTGCGAAATCGCTGGCGGATTAAAAGTAGGATGACGTAATGAACTTGATTTATTCGTCTGTTACAAAATAATGACTGTGACGTTTCGGTAAAAATATAATTTACCGAAGGCAAACCACAGGTTATCCCGCGCAATTTCTTAACATAAACTAAACCCTCGAACGATGTTTGGAAAGTTTTTACACTTAATTAAACGTATATAGAATATTATTTTATTAACTAATTTCTACTATTTATATAAGTATTGTTTTTTGGCTTTAATCGTTTAAGGCGTCTAGTCTACCCGCTTCATATTCAGATCTGCGTACACGTTTCTTTCGATACCGACCCGTAATTGTACGAATTACTTTGACTAAGTATGATAAAACATGTTTTTTTTTTTTTTTTACTATTTTTAAATTAAACTTAAGAAAACTCGTTCGTATATACCTTACGTGACCTGTTTGAACGAATTTTGTCTAAACATTTTATCTACGTCATTTTTACCTGTAATGAGAAAATATGCGACCGGGCTATTATCATCCAAGAAGGGGTTTATATTTAGGAAGGTCGCTCGTCAGATAGCGACGCTATATGGAGTTGGTATTTTAATGTAATGAATTTAGTTGTTTTTTCTCTCTCTTGCGTATTCGTTGTCTGTACTGTAAATATTTTCTTTCATCTTTCATTTTTATTTAATTTATTTTACCAGTTTAAAGAAAAACACGTTGAATATTTTCCTTTAAAAAAAATCCACTTGCTGGAAAGTTCAAAGGAAATTTAATTAATTCATGGGAACAAGCTACGCGCTCGTTTTATACAAATTAAACTGAACGACTTGCGCTCATTGAATATATATATATATATATATATATATATATATATATATATATATATATATATATATATATATATATATATATATATATATATATGTATATATATGTATATATATCTGTTCTGGTGAAACATGAAGTATTTCTACATATATTACTGCTTTTATTTGTAACAATTTCATTCGTATATATTTTATACTCTCTGGACGCTTGTAAAAAAAACAACGTTTTATTTTTTATTGGAAGTATGTAGTATAAATTTAATTAAAAAGCGTTTTTAAAAAGATACTTTACAGTCGAGTACCCTAAATATTTAGAAATTTTTCCTTGCGACTTCAGAGATCGTTTAATTTTCCTTAAAATTTATTTTTCGGAAAATATCGTCCTTCACGAAAATGTCTCTTTAAAATTTTTCCCTATTAAAAATTCGTAGCGCTAACGACTTTTCGGAGAATTTTGATTATGTATATCGTATCGAATAAAGAGGTTTTCGTGAAATTTTTTGAAAAACATCGGATTTCGAGGGAGTATTTTTCGACTTTCGTATAGCGTCATCTGTAATCGTAAAATCGTGCATTCGAGCGAAGAAATAATCGAGATGTTTGTCTTAAAAGTAAAATTATCATCAGTATTCCTCACACTCGACAGGGGGGATATCGCGGTGAATATTAGTCTATGAACGATGTATTAAGTTTCTGCCACTCTGCTATCGATCGTCTGACTATGACGCACATTCCACAAATGAGAGTTTTTTTATGAACAGTATCCGTCCATGTAGTATTAATAATAATCTCTATAATCGTCATTCCTACCATTCATGTTGAAAAAAAAATTAAAAATCATTACCCTCGTTAAGGACCACACTTGATTTGACAGCTTTCTTGTGATGTCGAGATACATTCCACCGTTTTACTGTCTACGATATTCTAAGGAACGTCCTTGAATAGTATCGCAATTCGAACCTATCGATTCTTTATGTTCCTCTCATTTTTTTTGTAGTCCACGTTTTTGCTCCTTATATCGTAATGAAAAATAGCAAATTTAAATTAGACGAGTTGAAGAAAACTGGTAAAATATGCGTGTAAATGAGAAAAAGTAAATAAGATGAAGTATCAGTTGGACAGTAAGAATACCGCGTATATTATTTCACGCGGTTCCCTAGATGGTGTTAAATTTTAAACCTGAATAATAAAGTAATAATTTATTTTTGAAAATTACCAATAATTTAGGGGAATTTCGGAATTCTATATTTGATCAATCGGATTTTACTTCACGGATATTTTCTTTTATTATTACTTATGCGACAGTTTAAGAAGAATAGTTAATGTTTATGCGCGCGCGACCTTCTTATTTCACGTACGAAAAGCTGAATTTATCGGAAGGTTAAAGCCTCTACGTTTTGTCTGGGGGGACTTATACGGCGCATCTTTAAATTACCCACTTCGCGCTAGATAACTTCTTACGTTAACTAAGAAGGACGCTTACACACTTGAGCGCTTACGAAACTACAATTAACGTATTTTAAATAACATCCGGTCGAACGAGAATGAATTTTAAAAAAATTTCATTCTAATTTTTCTATTTCAACGGCATATCGTACTTAAAATTCCGTAATATATTCGAAACGAATTTACAACGTCAACATTGTCCAAGATTATACCAAATAGATAATAATTTTTTTAAAGTCGTCGTTAACATATCGCCGCGCGCAGTCTTCCCTTTAATATTATGGATATAAATAAAATCTTCAGAAAACACATTTATTATAATTAAACTGCGCATCGTTTTAGAACAAGGGGCTTTTTACATTGTCTCTTGAATCAAAACGCAATCCGCTATTGTGGAAATAGGCTACAAATCATCACGGAGTAGGAGAAATTCAGAGATAAAACATCGATAATGAACGGTTAAAACAATAGAGCAGGATCCAAGTTAGGAACCTGTGGCATACTAGAAGAGGGCGAATATCTGTTAAAATGATGGCTATTAAATGTTAAACAACAACTAGGGTAACACAGGTAATACGATTTAAATAACTTACCGCATCTAAAAGCTTTACTAAACTTTATATAATTACTATCGATAATGAAATGTTTGCTCCAATCACGTGGTCAATTAGTTATCATTTATGATACTGAAATAGTAATGATGAATGTACTATCTCTGTTTCTTTTTCCCCCTCTTCATATATATAATATACATATATATACGTGTGTGTGTATGTATGTATTTATATTTTAGGAAAATTCTGTTTTTTGTTCGTTTCAATGTGTATATAATTAATTCTATATTTCTTTCGGAAAGAACAAACTGATTAAAAAGAGTAACTAATATAATAATTAAATGTTGAATATATTTGAGAGTAGTGATTTTATTAATTAATAATAAACCGAATAAAATATAACACAATCACTAAAATTTTTTAATCGCGAAGCTTTTCGACAGTTACGTCATTTTCAAGTACGCACCAAAATCATTACATCTTTTTTTATATTAAAAAGTTTTATTGATTGTGTTATATTTTGTTCGGTTTATTATTAATTAATATAATAATAGTAATAATAACGACCAATATTGTAAACAATAAAAACAATGAAAGAAAATCATTATTTTTTTCTTTATAAATAATCACAAAGCTTTTTGGCTGTTAAGCCATTATGAAGTGAACAGTAAAAATATATATTATAAAAATATATACAGATTGTAAAAAGTATAAAAGTTCGTAATTTACAAAAATTATCATAAAACAATATTTTAAAATAATCTGATAGTGAATAAAATATCGTAGATGATAATCCAAACTATAACATCGAATAATCAAATAATATTATTCTCATCTCACGAAGTATCATAGCAAATGAAATAGCTAAAAAAAAAAACCTAGTTTTATATAATAATTCGAAGGATGATAAAGGAGCTGCAAAGGAAAGGATTTATTACTTGGACACGCACACACACATGTATATATATATATAATGCCAAAGCTAAACTTACTTATATTTTTGTATAGAGGGGAAACAAGCGAAAAACATGATGGAACAAAAACCCGTTAAATATGCAACGAATGCCTATATCATTGCTATCAGCAGACGTTATTTGAAATGTTTATTTCATCAGTTCGAATTCCGACCTAACAACAAGTACATACAGTTGTAAACTTAGTAGAAAAAGAGATGAAAACATGGTTTTGAAATGAAATTGTCTTTATTGATATAAACAACTATTTTCATAAAGCCAGCATGATTGTCTTTTATTTAAACTGGAAATGACGATGGTACCTAAATAATTGACAATTCTCCGTTGTACGTGATCAGAACGTTTGAGATATTTACAATGGCTAGGATATTACAGGCATACCGAAATGCAATATGGTAAAAGTAGCAACATTTTCAGATGATACTGTAATACTCTCATCAGACAAAGATCCAAAAACAGCCATAATCTAAATATAATAAGAGAGCTCGTATTACATTTAGTAACCGACCACAACAGAATCACAGACTAGCATTTGAAATCAAATTGTACCAAAGCAAGGCGAGGTTCAATATTTGAGAATCTATCTAGACAGTCAAACACATATAGACACTAAAAAAAGAGAACGAATATAAAAAATATATATGGACTCCTAAGGTACAGATCGGGAGTTACCTTAACCAAACCTACATTCTTTTATGCAAGACTATACTGAAACCCATATAGATATATTACTAGGACGTAACGTAAAAAAATTATAAATTTTAATACTATTAATAATATGGCTAAGCTTAACGATTGCAATGAGAGTTGTGGCATACATTGAAACGAACACTACATTAATACAGTACGCATAAGCTGCATATCAATATTAATTTTGCTATAATAACATCTTTAATTACAAAAATTAGTTAAAATCACTAAAACTTTATTTTCTTGAAATTTACAAAGCTTTTCGGTAATTACGCCATTATCAAGTGATATTTAAATTTAGATAAAAATAAAGATTTAAAAATTAAAATAGAAGACTCACTGTCAGATTGTTTTAAGTATCTATTCTTCATTTTATATTTATAAAATTGTGATCTTAAATTTAAATTTATATTTTGTTTTAATTTTTAAATCTTTATTTTTATATAAATTTAAATATCACTTGATAATGAAGTAATTTCCGAAAATCTTTGTGAATTTAAAGAAAATAAAGTTTTAGTGATTTTAACTAATTTTTGTAATTAAAGTAAAAAATCACTACATTCCACAATCTAAAAATTATTGTAACATCCTCTTGTTAATCGTACTGTCGCAGGCATAATTTTTTAAATCACGTTTGTATACATGCTCAACTCTGTATAAATATAAATAACATTAATTTGTATATATATATATATGTATAATAAAAAAAATTACAAATCACTACCATTCCTATACTTTTAAAATTCACACCAATTTCATTCGCTTATTCTATATGAAAATTTTAAGTCTGCTAATTATCCGTCTAATTTCGAATTATTTATTGCAATATTATAATTATCATTACGTTTAGTTCTCAATCTCTGAATACTTCTGGTCTAGAGATTGTTACATTTCCTCTGAATACGGCGTCTTTGTAGTAATAGATAAGTATTTCTAAATAATTTGAAAGAAAAAAATAAAGCTAATCGAGAGAAAATTATTAGAAAATTGCTTTATAAAAACGATTAGACTATACATGATCGTTTGTAACTTTACAACGATTATATAATTTTAGGTATTCACACAGAAATTGTACGATATGATATCAAAAATTTATGAAACTGGAATTATTCCGCGTGATTTTTAAATAAATGTGGTCATATCGACACCCAAGAAAGGTGGAACAAATGTACGTTAAAAGTATCGAACCATCAGCCTAAACGCGTATAAAATTCTCACTAAAATAATACAAAAAAAAAAAAAAGGATGGTAGGATATATAGAGGGAAACTTAAAAGAAGATCAATTCGGCTTCAGAAAAAAAATATGAACCAGAAAAGCAATCCTATCACTAATGAACAATAATCGAAAAACGTATAAGCAAAAATAAAACTACTTATATAGCCTTCGTAGATCTAGAGAAAGATTTTGATAATGTAAATTAGAGGAAAATGTGCAAAATACTGCAGCCGGTAGGGATAACATGGAAAGATAGACGAATCATTGAAACTATACAAAGACTAAGACAGTAGTACTAAAATCATAAAAGAAGCCAAAATAAAAATGGAGTACGACAATGATGTTCTTTGTCTCCGCTTTTATTTAAGACTCGGATTGAAGAAGCAAAAAATGAAGTTAAGTACAATATAAAATCAGGTATTGCGATACAAGAGAAACAATAAACACGGTAAGATAAGACCCCGCTGGAGATATATGTCGCCAATTATAGAAGACATTGGGTGCGGTAGTACTAAAATTGGACCATTTATTTCAAAGGCTGGATAGTATAAGCCAAGAAGCAGGAAAACTAAAGTAATGATCGTCGATGATAAAAACAAAACAGATAATCCACAAAGCTTAAATCTCCAAGTAGTTGATAAATTTGTTTACTTGGTGTCACTTATCACAAATAATGGTGGCTCAACAGATGAAATTAAAAGGCGAATAATAACAGCGAAGGTTGCACTAACTCAACTAAGAAGGATTTGGAAAAGCGACATAACGATGACCACCAAAATGCGCCTAATGAAAACATTAGTGTTCTCTGTATTCTTATATGCATCTGAGTGCTGGACACTAAAAGAGACACAAGTTCGGAAGAATCGATGCTTTCGAAATGTATTGCTGGCGGCGAATGCTGAGAGTACCATGGACAGCGAGGAGGACAAACGTGTTAATATTGGAAGAAGTTAACCCGATGCTCAATTACGAGATATCGTTAAAAAACTCATATCCACTTTCTTTGGCCATATCATGCGACGGAACAATCTAGAAAAACTTATAATATTAGGTATGGTTGAAGGTCGCAGGCGAAGAGAGAGCCCGCCAACGCGATATGTGGACAATGTCAAAATGATAACTGGCGCCAGTTCACTACAGCAAATGGTCAGATGCGCGCAGGACAGGGATAGATGGCGATCAATTACACAGAAAAATTAAAGTGAATCATAATATGATGATGATGAGTTACTGGAAACTGAAGAGACTGACAGAGAGTAGGAAAAAGTGGCATGGTGCTACAAACTAATCTTCGGATTGATGACAAATGATGATAATAGGTATTAATTAACTACACCTTTATTTTATAAATAAAATATATACGCGACGATATAATTTAGCGGAGAATTTTCCTGCACGTCTTCGAGTAAATAAAATACGGGTAGTTTGAAATTTTGTAATTCGTCGAAAAAATATTTAGAAAGTGGCCAAAGAAAAATAACAAAACGTGGACCAGAAACAAAAAATTGGAAACGGTCATCCGGGACGATTGTTCAAAGAAGTAAATACAATAATAATATTTTAGAAAAAACCCTATTATAACTGTTAACGCGTTCCTTTCCCCAATAACGATGGTCAGTAAAATTTATTACTTTACATCATTGGTAACAGTTGAACAGTTGAAAGATTTTCAACGAAATCAGCGTTAAATGCGCATTTTTTAAGGGGGATTTCCTGTTTCTAAATTCCCTCTCTGAACGTTTCTCTTCGGACGGATTGTTAGTAATTTTCTTATTCCAATCGGGCTTATTCGGCGATTTTTCTACTTTTATTTTGTATTTCTTTTTGTACGAAAACGGGAAGAAATTTATATTAAAAAAAAAAGCAAACAAACAAAAGAAAACGCAAAAAAAGAGAAATGAGATTCTACCCGACGTTTTTGTAGAATTCGACTAAAAAGTCATAATTCACAACGGTCGCCTGTCAGCCCGATATCGGATTACCGGCAATTCACCGACATCGACGCGCTTATGTCCGGTCGTTCGAAAACGTAAATACCACACGCAGTCCGTTGATAAATTGCCCGACTTTTCCGCGATAATCCGACGACTCGGAGACGTTTAAAATCGTCGACGTTGTCCGGACGATCGAGTTGGATTTTCCATTGTTTTCTTTTCTTTTATAACTAGTCACGTTTTTTAGTTGTCGACGTTACAAATGCTCGCGCTGAAATTGTACCAGCGTGACACTTCGTAACAGACTATTTCGGATTACTTTAAATTCGGTTCGAAATCCGATCAATTTCGTGTATATCTTCGTACATTTTATTTATTTGTTATATATATGTATATATAAATTGTTCATTCATTTATTGGATTTTAGGTCAATAGTTATATAACATCTTCAGGAAACACGAAAAGTTTTTTTTTTTATTATATTTTTTTATTCATTAAAAGGGCAATGCCTTGTGTCGGCTGCAGCCATTGTATGCCCTGTTGGTAGCCAGCGTCTGAAGTTCTTCATATTTACTTATATTCAAGCTAACATACACTATTCATTCTATAGATGTTCTTGCTCTTCCTCACAGCTTCTTTTTCCTGTAATTTTACCCTGTATCATATTTTTTTAAAATTTCTTACTTCCTATTACATGTCCTAACAGTTTTATTTTCCGGTGTTTTTTTTTTTATACGACTTATTAAACTTCCTTTTTCATGTATTCCTTCTAGAATTTCTTCGTTTATTTTCATTTCTTTCCAAAACGTTTTTGTTATTCTGTCCGTTGCATTCAGTTTATTTATTTCCGCGCTGTCACAACTGTAATTGAGCACACGCCGAACGTGTGTTTTTCCATTTTTTTTTTTTTCAAACGATACTAATGTTCTTATTTGCTAATGTTCATTTTTCATTATGTATGACTCGATCGCCGCTTGACCTGGAAGGAGCACTTCCAGATATTCTCTATTTCGTTAATAAAATTTCCTCAACATTTTATTATAATTCTAACTTTCGCGATAATAATTTGATTAACATAACCGGTGACGACGATATTCGCTATAAAACATCTCGCCCATGTTGCAAAATTTTTCCGTTAGGTTCCAGCGGCGAATGAGTAATTTTATATGTTGTAATTATAATAGGTCAGTTTGTTTATTCCGCTTCAGGCGTCTGACTTCATTGCAGTTATCCAGCAGTGTAACGGCTAGGCTATTTGTGTGTGGTGCCTTACATTTTTATGAAGGTCTGTATGTAACGTACGATTGCTGATGTACCACGGAGCGTTTGTAATTTCTTTCAAGATTTTGTTTTGACATCGTTGTATTTAAGCATCCCCATAGTGGTCATCTGTAGGTCCAAATTTGTTTCAGTATCTGTTTATATAACAATAATTTGTTTTGGGGAGACAATTCCGACTTTCTTCCGAAAAGCCGTAGTATATTTCTATATTTTGTGTTTATTTCATTTTTCTTTAAGTATGCATTATGTTAAATAGAACACTAGATGAACCTCATATCGTTGGATAGGAATTTCCACAAATCATTTCCACTCACACGGCAAGTGCCTTATGGAGCTAGTCGCGCATTCGTAAAAACATTATAATTATGTTAACAAGTTTGTAATTTAGTTGCTTAGGCTTTGTCTCGATACTAAGCTCCGGATGTTTAATAAATAAATGTTTGTATATCGTCGTTGTGTGTTTTACACAAGTAGTATATGGTCGGGACATTGGAATTATCTATGCCCGAACTCACCTTTTAACCGCTTCGTATTCTGCGAAAGTTCCATCCCGCAAGAGTGATTATGGAGAACCCCTTTCGGTTTTGTTAATGCGTAATCGAACGGTCGTATAGCGATTATTAAAGAAATTTTTGATTGATCGTTATAGGGTCGATTATAAAAGTTCACAATTGCGGGATTACATTGTTAAACTTTTCATTTTAATTTTTTCCCCTCGAAAAATAAAGTTGATTTGAAATCAAACTAATCTAATCTCGCGCGAGACAAATTGCGTCCAGGGGTGGATTCTGAAAAAAACCCTCCCGATCGTCTATAGCGAGCGAGTGGTAAGTATTATTTTCGGACGAAGAACCGTTGCGCGGGGAAATATAGAGTCCCAAGCGCTTACAGCAACGACGAAGTCTGCCTCGTATTGACGGTCGAAATCCCGTATAATCGTATTTCCGAATTTAGCTGTCAGGACCGACCGGATTTGGAAGCCAATAAATTCCAATTAAAGACGAATCAACCAACGATATCGCATACATGTCATATATGCTTGTATATGTGTGAATATTTATATTTGTGTATATATATATATGTATATGTTTATATTTAATGTGTACATATATATGTATATATGTTTATCTATATATAATGTGTATATATATATATGTATGTATGAATGCATGTATATGTATATAATCTTCCATCCACATTTTTCATTACTTTTATTTTCTTCTATTTGTCCTGAAATTCAATCCTTTTCAAATTTCACCTGCAATTGGTTAGATTTCCATTTTTTATAATGAATTTTATTCGTTTTTCTCAGTAACCGATAATAAATGACTTCGTAACGATATAGATATATCGAGTTTCCGGCTATGTGCAGATCTACGAACCTCATTCGTCGGTTTATGAAGAGAGAGATATTCGTGGTTGTCGCCATTTCATACGTTTCAAGACTAATATATATAAATATATATATATATATATATATATATATATATATTTGCAACGTCCTTCAAAAAATAATAATCAATGCGATTAATTAATTCGGTTTATCAGTTGACGAATTTATCAATCGATTTAACATTATTTATTTATTGTGTACAAATCACGGACATTATTAAGAAAAAAGCTATATAGTAATTAGTATTTATATTATTACGTTAATGGAGTACTGATAAATAATATTAGGTTCGCTGATGATACCGTTCTTATAGCCAGTTCCAGAGAAGGACTGAAGAAAGTAATTACAGATGTACAAAGAAGCGTTACACAGATAGGAATTCAAATAAATGTAGAAAAATCAAAATATATGGAAATAACTAGATCAGAAGAAAGTAATATAGACAGAATAATGATAGATGGAAAAAACATAGAAAAAGCCTCGGCCTTCAAATACCTCGAAAGCTGGATAACGGAAAAGGAGAATTCGGATGCCGAAATCAGGTGAACAATACAAAAGTCTACTATGTAGCAATGATATCAAATTATTAAAACTGAAGCTGTGTCAGGTGTTACATATGGGCAACGCTAGTGAAAACATGAACACTCACCGCAGCTGCACTAAAGAAAATCATGGCGTTTGAAATGTGGGTATATAGGCGTTTGCTGAAAGTTAGCTGGACGGAAAAAATAAGTAACAAAAATATAGTACAGCGTTTGCAGAAAGAATGCGCACTCCTAGCAATTATAAAAAAAAATTTAAAGTTCGATATCTAGGACACGTCTTAAGAGGAAACAAATACGAGTTTCTGCAACTAATACTGCAAGGAAAAATAGCAGGGAAACGAAGTCGGGGTAGACCGAGATTATTCTGGATGCAGAATATAAAAGACTGGACGGGAATCGGAGAAATAAGAAGACTAACAGATACGGCCAAAGATCGATATGCATGGGATAGTTTGGTCATCAACATCCGCTGAGCGGATGTGACAAAAGAAGAAGATATAATGTGCGACTAAACTGAGTCAACAACTATAGAAAAATTTCACTATTGCCGGTTACATATAAAATTTCGTTTAGAGTATTTTTAAGTCGATTGTAAACGCGAATAGAGAAACAAATGTGCGAAGTGGGCTTCTTAAGGTACGATCTTGAACTGATCAAAATTATGAATCTTAGATCGATAATTAAAACGAATAAGAGGGAAGAATATAATCATCACATTTATACACTTCAAGAAAGAGTGCAATTCCGTTGATAGGTAGACACTACTTTATGGAAGAATTTAATGTGGATAATAAAACTACGGCCCTAATAAAACAAGCGCAACGTTTAAAGTTAAGTTTAGAGGTTATGGGGGCATTTATAAAACGGGAGTAAACCAGGGAAATTCTTTGTCTGCTGTGTTCCGGGAAAAATTATGCGAGAATGGGAAGATGTTGCTGGAAAATGCTGAAATCGAATGACTGCTGGAGGAAGTAACCTAATAGTAGATGACAAGTATTACATCACGTTTTTTAGGCAGAAGGTGTTCCAAGAAGACATTACATTTCTGATAGTCATCATTAATTACCCGCTGGTTATTTTCTATATCAGGAATTTTGACTTTTTTTTTTTTATTTAATATTTTGTAAGCAGTACTTTCACTAACGAAATCCTTCCATTGCTGCAGATATTTCTCGCTTATAGTCGACATTCAGTTGTAAGTTTAATTGAGTAATTTTACATTTGGTCTTATTTTTGCGAATTAGTTAAATCTTTTTCTTGATCAATTATAATTGTTCAGTCCACCAATCTGAAGTTGATGCCGACACTACACTTAGAGACTTATATAAAATATTGTTGAGATAAATGTTATTTACGTGTTTATCGAGTGCTGCGCTACAGGCGCACATGTATTAATGTTGTATTGAAGTATTGTGATATAATTTCTGTTCAGAGCTTGATTAAACTTTAAAATGTTTAATTTAGTGAAGGTAGCATCTAAAATCTTTTCAAAGTCATGACTTTGTAAGGGAAATGTTTTATTGTAAATCTTACTAATTTGGTAGTATTAACGGACACTAACTGATAGTATATAATGTGTGCTAAAGGTAGGCCATTTATCATTTTTAATAACCAGGTTGTTATTATTATATATTAGGTCTACGAGAACCTAAAATATAGTATCGATTTTAGTTCCTCTTAGGTGTACATACCTTAATGTTGTTATTGCCATGCACTCAATTTTCTTACGAGATTTTTTCTATAAGGATGGTGTACATACTTGCATTTTATCTAAATCTTACATAACTAATAACTCCATCTCTACAAATTGTGGATGTATAACATATATAAATAAAGGAGTCGCTGTTATTATTAAGAAGATTGTTGTCCGCAAATTATTAATAACCAAATGTAATAATAATACCCATTAATGCTGGTAAATTTATTTTAATATCTTGCTATATATATCGCCGAATAAACTTAGGAAATTAACAATAAATAATATCGGTTATATTGGTTATATTATCAATTGCAAACTTCCTTTTTTTTTATTTACAATCTGCACATAGTACGATAATTAAATATGATGCAGGAACAGGAAAGAATTATATACTGTTGATGGTCCATTGACCACAACTTAGGACATATCTATTGAGAGGAGGAGGAAGAAGTTTTCAGATTGTCTCTTGGCAGTTTCTCTTCAACCGAAGCGATGAATCGGGTGCTATATCACAATTTGTCAGTTGTAGAATAGCTAGATTGGCAGCATTTCTTAGTCTGCTGAAAAAGAGCTTGTATCTTTTTTTTTTGGCTACTTCTGAAACAGTTGGTATCCGCAAGTCGGAACGTATAGACTGATTTGATACGAACCAAACAGCGTATATAATTTTACGTAAGATTTTTGATTCCATTGACTATAACCACCGGATGTTAGCTGGCTTAGCAGTGTCATATAATGCCGTAAGTCCAAATCGGTTTTATGACTGAGTTGTACAATAATAGTTTTGTGTTCAACCGATAGCTTTGACTGTTTTCTAAAAGGGCAATTGAGCAAACCACATCGCTTCTGCACATCCTTAATTTTATGACTAATTTTAACACGTTTAACTTGGGAGAATGGATGTCCCATCTAGATGGACCGATGGCGTCAGTTCTTTACGCATAATAAGAGTAATGTGTCTGCTTTTAATTTGATTAATCATCTAGTTTACCAAGGGTAAATCAGAGCTAAATAGTCCTGAATTTTATTGGACACAATAACCAGATCAGAATCGAATGATAAAATGCATGTGTCGTCAGCAAAAGTTCATAACACTGTGTTTTTATTAGCCGGTATGTCTACAGTATAAACATTATACATGGAAGGACCCGTAACACTTCTTTGTGGAACTCCCGCTTGAATAGCATAGATTTGCGAGCTGGTTTCGTCATATTTGACATAGAAAAATCTGTCTTGTAGCTATGATTTTATAGTTAAATACTATGGATAAATGATATCCCACAGTTTGAAAAGGAGGCCAGGATGTCAGACGCGATCGAAGGCCGGTGAAACATCAAGAAAAATAGCTGAACAATACTGTTTCCGTTTTAGCGCTGTAGAGGTATTGTCAACAACACGGTGGCGTTGTTTTATAGTTGAATGATTATGCCGGAATCCAAATTGATGAGAAAGAATTATTCTCTTTTTTTTCTAAAGATGGATATATTCTAGTTAGTAGAATTTTTTCAAAAATTTTACTAACAATGGGAAGTCGATCTATATGAAGTACATAGATGAGATATTAGGTTTCAATACCAATTATTGAAAATATCCATAATGAAGTATAAAAACGATGCATTGCGTTAAATATATAAGTGAGCAATAAAACGACTTTGTTTGGTTATTGTCTTTGTTTCAGTTGGCGATTAGGTACTTTAGATACAGGAAGTGGACAATTTAAATATTGAAGGACCCCCCCCCTATTTGCGCGGTTATAGAATATCGCTGTATACCTAGAAGGTAGCTGCAAGGTGTTTTGCAAACACTTCGAAATTTTTGTTGTCGGTAATTATCCAGTTACCATCGTTTTGAAGGATTGAAGCTTTAACATTTGAACAAGAGGGATTTTCTTACTTGCTTGCCACAGTCAGCCTATGTGTAGATAATTAATTATTGAACTTGGTGAAGGATGCAGATCTGTATTTTTGAATTTCGGAATTTAATATCCTGTTTAATCAGTTCCATCTGGATTTATCGGAGGGGAACCTTGTGCGTTCCCATACATATTTCGACCTTCTTTTCTGAGTTATTAACTCTCTCATATAAATTGGGATATAGTGTTCCCTCTGTAATTTTAATAGGTGACCTAAATATTAGACTACCTAAATTGGAAGACTCCTGTTAAATTAGAATTTGTTGTTAATAAAAATTCTTCGTTTAATATTAATACTTATGAAAAATTATTTTCGCCAGCGTTTATTAAATTTTATTCTTTGCTTAACTGATGTGTACTTAAGTTTTTAAACATTTTTTTTTTTTTTTGTTACATGGTTAAGTGTAATTACACATTTATGTGTATGCTCATACTTTTATGTATACAGGTTCTTATACATGTCTATGTGTAGGTGTGTGTGTTTGTTATGATTCCCCGTGAACACGTATAAAGTTAATTATATCGTGAGATGAATGAGATTTCTTTCTATATAATTTTATTATTAGTAGTAGTCGTTATTTTATATTATTTCACGTTTAATTATTATCCGCAAGTGGCTTAACTTTGTGCATTAGCGGAAGTTTACAGATTATATGTTCATTTTGTAATTCTAAACGTAAAAAATAAAAATATTATTATTATTATTATTATTATTATTATTATTATTATTATTATTATTATTATTACCTTGGGCCTTATTCGTTTCTAAATTATATTGAATGATTTATGTAATTCGAAGATAAATAGTAGAATCTTTAGTTATGCCGATGATACTGTATTACTAACTAACTCTCGGTATACAAATGTTTTACAAAATTTAGTCCAAGATGATGTGAATAAAATCCTGTGCCGGCTAAATACAAATAAGCTGGTCTTGAACACGGATAAAACAAAATATATGATTTATTCGTTCCAGCCTTAATATATGAATCCGTGACCGTAAATAATACATAATTGGAGAGAGTACATGAGATTAAATATCACGGTATAATTATGGATAGTAAATTAATACGGCATAGACATATATTGTATTTATCCCGAAAGTTAAGAAAATTTAAATTATTTATTTTATTATTTCAGACAAATCTTCTCTATGAAACATCTTCGTCGTCTGTATCTTGAATTATATGAGCCGATTTTGAAATATTCTATAATTCACTAGGGGGGGCAGCCGCACACCATACTAGCCCGTTGCAAGTATTATAGAATTTATTATTCAATTGCGTATTTCGAAAAACGTCTCTCTAGATTGTAAGCGACTACCAAAAAATGAAACAACTTTATGAAATACATTTGTTGAACTTTATTTTTAAAAATAGATCTAAATTTTGTGATGATAAAACCAGAACAGCGTATATCGAATTAGCTAAAATGTCTAAGCGTATTCGTATACAGTACGCGTATATGCAAAAATGTTCAATTCTTTCCCAGCCCTCTTAAAGACGGACTTAAAAAACTACAAGCGCCGGCACAAATCGCTTACACATTTCCTTAGAAACGGAGATTTACGAAATTAAAACGCGTTATTAGTAAATATGACATAAATTTCACACATAACTTAATTCTGCAGTCATGTTCTTCTCCAAAATATTCACTAGTTTATTCAATGTTCCTTGTGATTTGTCGAGTGGTTTACTGCGTAGAAAGTCTATTAATTTCTCAAACATAAGTAACTGTATTTTAATCTGTACGTAGATACGCTATGATGTAGAAATACATTTGTAGCTATGTTGAACGTAGATTTCGTAAATTGATTTATGTGTATGTTGTGTATTTGTTATATATATATATATATATATATATCTCGGCACTTTTACGAAAATGTATTATATTATATTATATATTGCCTTTTTATATTTGTAGTCTTTTCTCTTCTTTGTCCAATTGACTGTTCTCAGTCGTTGGTAGCAACTATGGTGACAATTTCTTGATATAATTTTGTGTCTCTGGCCTTGTGAAACAATATACCTTCACCGACGACCATTTTCGGATATTATCCAGCCAAGCAATCTTTCTTCTGCCTACTCTTCTTTTTCCTGTTACTTTTCCCATGATTATGCGGCAGTACACATACTTTGGGCCTCTTAATATGTGTCCCAGGTACGCTGTTTTCCTTCGCTCGATCGTGTTCAAAAATTCTTTATCTTTTTTCAATATGTCCAATACTTTGTTATTCTTCTTCTTTGCTGTCCACGATATGATACGACGGTAACACCGCATTTCGAAGGCTTCTATAGTTTTGATTATTTTAGCTTTCAACGTCCATGTTTCGCAGCCATACAGCAACACTGACCGTACGTAGCATTTTAGAACTCCGAGTCTTACTTCAAGAGATATTTCATGCGATGTTAATGTTTTTTTCATTTTTATAAATGCTACTCTTGCCTGTCCTATCCTGCATTTAATTTCTTCATTTGAATCCCCGGCTTTGTTTAGCCACGGGCCGATGTATCTGTACTTGTTCGCTACTTTTAATTCCACATTACTTAGTATTATCTTCGGTTTACTTCGATCTACTGTCACTATTACTTTAGTTTTCTTAGTATTAATTGTAATACCATATTTATCACCGGTTCTTTCTAATAATTTCAACAATATTCCCAAATCTTTCGCATTTTCTGCTAATATTACCGTGTCATCTGCGTACCTTATATTATTAATGATTTCGCCTCCAATTTTGACACCTTCAGATCTGTTTGTTAACGCTTCTCTGAATATGATATCCGCGTATACATTCAACAATGTCGGCGACAAAATACAGCCCTGTCTCACACCGCGCTCAATTTTGATTTTATCCGTCGTTTCGCCGTTATTTAGTATTACCGTTGACATCTGTTGCAAATATAAGTTCTTTATTAATTTTCTATCAGCAGTATCCAATCCAATTTCTTGTAATATATTAATTAATTCGACATGCCGTACCTATAAAACACGTAAATATTGGTCGTTGAAATTCTTTTAACTTTTGAATTAATATATTCATGTATATTGTAGTATAGGTGTATATATGATTCTAACTGATATATGTATATATATGTATGATGAATATGAGTATGTATAAACTGTATAGAATACGTGAATGTACTAATGTATCTATACTTGAGCAATGGTGAGCGGTCTAGTTACGTTTATATCGTATTAATACGCTCGTTATAGTTTTGCATAAGTTTACATTGTTACAATTCAAAGGAATTATATTTGATTTGATTATTATATTTCGGTGTCGTGTGGTATTACTTGAATTTTTTTGTCTATCGCGTTTGGCAAACGTCAACTAACGTAACAATGGTTTGCTTATTATTTTTTATGGGTGCGTTTTACGTATTATAATATTTTACATATTACACCTATCCGAGGCATATAGAAGATTTTTAAAGATTTTTCTATTTTATTCATTTTTAATTTTGACATATTTCAATAAGTATTCGTATTCTATTCCGTTTACATTAATAGAATGCTTTTAGCGTGAGTTTACTGTTGTACTTGTTATATTCGGTATTTGATATTTAGCGCGTATGTAAGTACATATTATGTAAGATTTTAACGCTACCTAAGGTAGCGTGTATTAAGAAGCATTGAATACGTGTGTGTGATACGAATGGTTTCGTTTATATGTGTGTCTGTGTTGTATATAAATGTAAATAATGTAAATAGATTAGGACTGGCGCAGTTATGCGCATAGCCTATGTTAATCGTCTTAAGATGTTTACGCGAACTATTTATTCAAAAAGAAATATTATCCGATTTTATTATTATTATTATTATTTATACGTGGTCAGAAAACGTGTATCTGGATTGTTTGTATTTGGAGATTCGTAAGAATTCTGTATAACATTTTTTTTACCTTATTCATTGGCCTGAGTTCGCCCGTTCTAGTTTTAGATAAAATAAAAAGAACAGATTTGTCCGAATGGTATATAACATTTTTTTTCAAAGTTTAAGTTAATTTTCTTTATATCGTCATTAAAAGTTTCATTTAGTCGACTTGAAGGTAATTAAAGGTAAGGAATTAAATTTTAATTATATTAAGGACCGAGTTAACCGTCAATACGGTAACAATATATATATATATAAAAATATATATATATATTTATATATATATATATATATATTATTAAAACGGAACTTATGAAATAATGCGTATAACCGGTAATTACCGAAATTTATTGTACGTTTATAATAGAAGTGAAATTGATCATTTGCGTCTGCTGTTGAGTTTATATTGCGTTAATTATTCCTCCGGTGGTTATAATAAACTTTAACAAGTATTCGGTATATTATCCTGTAGTAGTAGGGTGTCTATAATCCGTTAGTTTATAGGTTAGCCTTTCTTTTTCGTAATTTTTGCATTCTAGTAATATGTAATGTACTAGTTGTTCGTTACACGTTGAGCAGACAGGTGGAGTATCTCCGTTTAATAGATGTCGAGACGTGAGCAATGTATGCCCCAGGCGTAATCTAGTTAAAGCTGCTTCCTTACGCCTGTTTTTTTGGTGTGCTGTCATGCAATACCCTAACTTTGGTTTTATTTGACAGAGGCTTGTATGCGCGCAGTGTGTTTCCCAGTAGTTCTGATACAATGCCGTGAATTTCTGTTTAATGATTGTGTGTAAATCAGTTAAGTGGATGGCTTTAACTATTTTCAGGTTTGAGTGTTTTAGCTGCTTTATCTAAATTTTCATTACCTAAAATTCCCGAGTAAGGTAGTGTCCAAAGGAAACCCAACTTATTATTCTGCGAAGTTAATTTGTATATATTTTAAGTTGTTAGCGTCGGTGTTTGTATTCTTAATTCGATTTTGGACATACTGCAATGCACTGACTGAATCAGTGCATATAACATATTTGTTAGGAACCGTTCGTTTTCGAATGTATTTTAGACCTTTATAAATTGCAATAGGTTCAGCTGTATAAACGGAAGTTCCTGCAGATAGTTGGTATACGTGAGTTTCATTGTTTACAAGGAAAGTGGAGCTAGTACGATTTAAATATTTAGATGCATCCGTGTATATTTGTATGTGGTTCGTGTATCTTTGAGTATTTTACAGAATTTAGAAATATGAGCGGGGCAGTTTTTTTAGTATAGTTATTTAATTCGATGTTTATTGTTATTGAAAAGTTTATCCGAGGTGGAAGTTTTGCAGGGTTATTTATTTTAATACTCGGTAACATATATTGAAGGGTTTTGTAGTGTTTCTTGCACGTTCCGATGAGGTTTGTTTTGAAATAAGTGTTGGAACTTACTTGTTTGTAAATTGGGATAAGCTGGGTTGGAGGTCCCAGAATTTTTAGGGTGTCTGTGTTTTCTATCTGAGTCGAGCCTATTTGTAAACAAGGAGTGAGCAATTTGTGTTTTTCGTGGAAAAAGATATGTTTGGTTGTCGACGTAGAAAAAGTAAAGCCGGGAGTTGTAGCCCATTTGTTTATGTCATTTATGAAATTTTGGATCAATTGCTCTTATGTATTTTATTTCACAGTGTGAATATTAAATTATAAGGTCGTCGACATAAATGCAGTAATTTACTGGATGAAGTGTGATGTTTAATACTTTTCGTAGCTATTATGAGATTTTTGTTTGTTTTTTCCTGTAGCCTAACGTTTGTTTCATTAATTTTCTAGATTTAATAATAATAATTTGAAAAATGTGGAATGTAGTGATTTTAATTAAAATAATCACCAAAAAACAAGTTAAAATCGCTAAAAGTTTTCTTACTTTATGAAAAATTACGAAGCTTTTCGGTTGTTAGGTCATTATCAAGTTAATATTTAAAAAGATAAAATGAAAAATATTAAGATTACAATTCGCAAGAACATAAAAATGAATAACAGCATTAATAAAACAATCTGACAATGGATGTGGTAAACAACGCGGTTAACTATCAGTAATATAAAATTTTTTAAATAGCAATAGCCGGTTAAATAAAAAATAATTAAAAAACAGTTGTTCAATATAAAATCTGTAATTAAACAAAAATCAATAGTCACTAAAATTAAAAATAATAATAATAATAATAATAATAAAAAAATAGTTTTAACTGTATAACACGCTTAACTTCATAACAGGTCTCATTATGAAATAAAACTTGTGTCCTTGCTTTCTTTCTAGTTTTTATTCTTCTGAAAGCTATATCCTTCGAATGTTTCGTACCCCGATCCACTCGATTATTAAATGGAATCGGAAGTGAAAAATGATTAAAAAGAAAATAGATCGAGCGCTGAAACAAATATTAAATCGTTTCCGCGTTTTATTTGAACAGATCGTCAAATCCCGGATAAAAACTGTTTCTTTACACATCCATTCCGACTGCCATACTCTGAATATGTTTGTTTTTCATTTTGTTCGACTACTTCCCGCGTTCCGCATCGTCCCTTTAAAATTACGCATGGTAACTCGTACGCTTGTGTTCGCGTTTAAAATTGTAAATTTCAAATAACGCCCGGGATTTCTTTCGATATCCCGACTGGGTAATACCCCATATATTCTCTCTTTTGTTTTATACGTTTCTTGTATGTGTACATTTTATATATATATATATATGTAGTGTAGCAGTTTTGTAGATTAATACGGTATTAATGGTAGTGGAATGTAACAACGAGAATGGAAAAGATAGAGTTTTAATCTTTTGTTGACTTTGCCTACTGAAAAGAACGATTAGGTCGGTCCGCTGCGAACGATTCGAGCTGAAATAACGGCTCGACTCTGTATCTTAGTTCTCTTCTTTTTGAGGAAACTTATCGAGAAGTCGCTTCGGAATCGGTTCTATACCTATACATAATTCGCATTCTTTAAAGGTCGTGTAGAATATTTTGTTTGTTTTATGTTGTTGTACGCTGGCAAGATCTCCGCGGCAAACGATGTCATGCCATTTGGTTCTTTCTTAAGTTTATTTTTTTTTTAAATCTTCAAAACGAAGGAAAAACAAACCGTAGATATCTCGAGACGGACGCAATTAAAAATTTCAAAACCTCGAGTAGTACTTTTTTTTAATTTTTTGAAAATATTCGTAGTTTTCCATTTGTTCGAGTACGTGCTTAGGTTCGCAAATGTTGTCGGTAGCATAGGACGTTAGACGATAAATATTATAAATCAACGAAAATACGCGGTAAATAATTTGCGAAAACCATGCGAATCCTCTATCGGTAATTTTTTTGACGGAATCAGAAAAAAATTTCCGCACCCTGTTAATGATGCGAGCGTGAATAAATATTAAGGGGATTGAATTTTTGTAATCGGCCAATGTTCTGCCGTTCCCGAGCAGAAGCGGCGGAGAGGAGAAAATATTCGGAATGATTCTTGTATTAAAACTCTTACCGACAAGGGAGGAATTATCGCCTGCAAAAAGATTCTTTTAGCGAAACACTGTGAAAACATCACATATGACGTGCTCTTTATATAAAAAATTCTCTGCGAGTGAGTCACCGAAAATAGATAGGATTCGATTGGCGGCTATCAGATCAGCGCAATATTTATTAGACCAGGAATAATAATAATAATCAAGGTATATATCGAAGGTAAAGGAGATATTGATATTGTGAGAGTTTAGCTTCTGGGGCGTACAGAACCACTTGGAAAGGACTTTGTTTTCCAGGAACCACTAACATTCTACGGTAAAGCGGATGATGCGGGATTTTAATAGCCGCGGCGTATCAAATTCGGAAGACAACGCACCTAATTGCATCGCTTAATCTAGGCAAGAATACTGATGATGAGAAAAGCTATCGCCCTGTTTATTTACTGTGTCGTACTTTTAAACTATTTAAAATTATAGTATAAAAAATAACACGAATAAATGCGACAGAATCGAGATTTCATGCGAATTTTATGAAGTTAACAATATACGCGTTGCAGAGTATATTAATTTCAAGGAGACGGATATAACGCAATATATGTTACGTATACGATTTTCCAATATTAAATATTTTAACTTTTTACCGATTCAGCAAACGACTTGAAAAAAACCATTTTACCGCGACAACGAAAAGTCGCCTTCTAGTGTTCCACGTTAATCTTAGCCGAGCCGACGTTTTCACAACTTCAGACGACCATTGTCTCCGGTGTTTTTATCACCGATCCGTTTAGCCTTAATCAGCTGACGCATGAAATATACGCCGAGTAGAATTCATCTATCCGAGAGTTAATCGGTATTCGTAAATAAATCGAACTTAATTCCACTAATACTTCGTCTCCTGTTTTATTCTTGAAACGAGCGATGACGATCTCTGTACTTGGTAGTGTATTGTGTTTTCCACGCTAGAAATATCGAAACACATCCGTGTGTATCGATATGTATCTGTATGCAAATTGCGGATACTATTAATATATAAGTAATGATACGCTAGCGAAATTTATCCTCGAATTACTAATCGCGTTAGGTAAATACGTTCTATTTCTATAGCAGTTGGCAATAACGTACGGATGACGAGTATAGAGTCGTAGTCGTTCATTTGTAATGATATCCTAACAAACGCCGTTGTAAACGATCCTGTTTACGTAATAATAATAAAGAGGATAATACTAAACGGGCACTTGGCGCGACTAGTGAAACGATTCGGTGCTAGTGTAAAAGCAAAAAAGAAAAAACCATACGCCGACGACGGTGTGAGAATTAAAGAAAGATTCGCGCCTGACAAAACAACCGGGTAAATATCTAAAAAGCGAACGTATAAAGAGTAGTACAAAGAGCGATACAAAGAGCAGATGATTGCGATGTGTAATATAGCGCGAAGTAACTTCCGACAAAAGCTAGGCCGAGTATTATGATATAAAATACGAAAATATACATAGTTATATAACGTGCAGGGACCTAAAACGTTTTAGCCGGGACAGAGGATATAAACAAAAAGGTCTGAAAACAGTCGTCGACAAAATGAGAAATCTAGATGCGACGAACGAGATAGACCGGTGGAAAACTGTTTTAGCTGTATTTGCTAAAAGGTCTTCACCGAGTTAGTTTTGTACCATTCGTCGCGTGAAAAAGACTATTGTTTCTACGTTTTAGCCTTCTGTCTCTTGTTCGCCATTCTTAACAAAACCGTCACTGTCAGCTTCGTCTCTGCAAACACTTGCCAAGCTCGGGCTGCTACGAGAAAGTTCCGTGTTGTCTGTCCACCTATATAAATATATTTTACCTTTACTAGCGACGGATACAATATATATATATATATATATATATGTATATATATATACCTTTTCGGTTTTTACTCGTCCATTGTTATCGTATTATGTAAGGTGGCTCTGGCATCGTTGGTGGCCATTTTTTACCTCATGTTTCGTCGTCATTAGTAAATGTCGAAATATAAAAGAATAAACGGTAGTAAGTTCTGTTCTTTTTCAAAGAAGTAGATTACCTCTTCTATGCGTTTAAGAACGAACTTACACTAATGCATATTGTTCACACTTTATCGCCTGTTTTTCGTAGCGCGTCCCTCTTTCCGGTTTTCATTCTAAACGAAATATCTCTTAAGTTTCTTTTATAGGGCGGTGATCGACCATTTTTTTTATTACAATACTCTTAGGACCATTAAATATTATCGGGAGATTTTTTTTTTCGTATAGTCTATTGGAGATAAGCGATTATGTGTCGTTTTGTACGTTAAGATTTGTCGATTGGGTTTTAACGTCTGCAAACTGGGTTTGTATAATCCAGTGACGAAAACGAAAGAATAATAAATGTCTTTAAAATACTCTGTCAATGCGAATATCTTGCGAATTTATCAAATTACGAATAACACCTTCTCGATATTCAACACCGGGTACAAAAATCAGAACGGACAGAATTTTTTTCGCGGTCCGTGCGGATGAAGATAAACATACAGCGAATAAGACGACTTAAGTTGAAAATGGTCCGAACAATCGGGCTCGATTAATTATTTAGAAACGGAAGATTATACGAAATATAGACAGTCTTGGCAGATGTAACAATAATGATTGTATACGTTATAATGTATAGATAGACTGACACATATTCTATTACTGAAGTAATTAAGCCAAAATAATTGTTGGAGGTCTCTGAATTCGGCTAGTGATAATTTTTTTAAAATAAGATATTATCTTAATGTTTTCAGAACTCGACCTTTATCGGTCAGAAGGTGATGTCATCCTTCAGATGTTTGGCGTTGTTTATTGAGTGTTAAAATAAACTTTTCATTAAAGTGTAGATTACGAATTGTTTTTTCCGAATTTAAATAAAGACTAATATTTTTTAGTGCGCTTTTACTTGTAATATGTGTGTTTGTTATTCTTGAATGATGTGTTATTACACTATAAATAAATATTACAACATACAACCCCTTTGTAATTTATCTTACGTAGATTTATATATATATATATATATATATATATATATATATATATATATATATATATATATATATATATATAATTATTAACCTAAAAGCAACTAAAGCTAGAGGCACGGGGAGAGGAAGTTAAGTGAAGGAGAAGAGACGAGACATACTTAAGAACGTGATTAGATTCGTCAAAAAGGAGTATTAATCTTTGAAGAGAAGAGGAAGTAAGGAGGGAAGGTTGATAGCACAAAGGACTGTCAATGCGGATATGGGAGACGAAAAGCGTGACGCTACACATGGTGCACTGAGAAGCCAGTGTTCTGTTGATCAGGTATGAACTGGTGAGTCTAAATCGAAATTCTTGATTTGACGAAGCTTGTTTAATGAGAATGTCAAGTGCCGCTTTTGTTCCCACAAAATAAAAAGTCTTGATTTGGCATGATAACGTACATGAATAGCTGGAACTGGGATTCTTAGGATTTGTAACAATGTAGCAGCTTCCTTTACTGCTCTACAGGCACTTAATTTCCTGGAATCCCGGCATGAACTGGAATTCACAGAATCGAGACTAATTGGCTCGGTTTGACTATATATACATAATTTTTTTTTAGTAGTGGCAAAGTTTAAAATTTTATAAATTTCACGTGATTAATTTTATGTATTTAAAAAAAAAAAATAATAAAACTAGAACTAACTAAATATAGAATAATATGTTAAGTGTAAAGAACTAGTTTTAATGTACAAAGGTATCGTGTAAATCAATCTAAAATTATGTTATAAGTACGTTAAAAATGAATAAATTATCATTGAAATCTATATCTAATAAATATACCGAAATGGTAGTAAACGACGGCTCCGTAACAGCGTCGTCTGCAGCAGTGATCACTGTTTCCTTGCATTAGTGGCGTCTGGATAACTTGGAATCTAGCTAAAATTAAGTTATCTGTGGCATCTTAAAACGAGAAGGATCGCGGGTTTTTCTTGAAGCGTTATTTTCGTCATGAATCGATCACGACAATGCAAAGAGAGCGAATTCAAAGTTACGCGGTGTATTCCTGTACCATCTCGTAATTCAATTTTAAGGGGCGTTGAAAAGAGACAGTTTCTGCAACAGACAAAAAACGTCCTGGACAAAAACCTGTTCGTACCCCCACAAACATCCATCGACGGGCAACGATCATTCGGAGTCCCGGACGCTCTGCTCGTCGTCATGATGGTTCTTTAAATCTGTCGAGAGAATCTGTTATTCGTATATTGCTGGAAGACTTGAAATTTCATTCTTATAAACTGGTAATAACTCAGGAATTAAGAAGTACCGACAATGCACAACAAAAACTGTTTGCTGAAATGCTACTGAAGAAAATCGAAGACTGAATGCTCGATTTAAACAATCTTTTCATGAGTGATGAAGCGTATTTTCAGTTCTCCGGTTTCGTAAACAAGCAGAACTGCAGTTACTGAATCTAATCCGAATTTAATCGGACAGAATCCGTCACACAGCAAGCGAGTAACCGTCTTGTCTCGATTGGCAAAGTGGGATATAGTGGGGGTCTTATTTTTTCACTGGTACTGTCAACGGAACGCGCTATATCGAGCGACGTCGTCTGGGCCGTGCATGATTTCAACAAGATGGTGCGATATGTCACTGTTCGGCAGAAACGCAGTATTGAAATAGGCGTTTGGTAACTGCATATTGTCGCGTCGCGTCGCCAGATTTGACCGCTACGATTTTTTTTGTTGCGGGGATACCTTAAGAGTTGTCAAAATACGTCCACGAGATCTGGAAGACCTGAAAACTCGGATTTCTGAAGAAATTTCAAAAATTCAACGACTTATACTCGAAAAAGTTTTAAAAAATGTTGTTAAAAGACTGAATGAATGTATTATTGCAAATGACGGTCATCTAAACGATATTGTGTTCCACAAATAATTGTCAGCTAACCTTTTTCATTTTCTTATTTTTAAATAAAATTTCATTCAAAAATTTTGGTCGAGTACTTTTTTAATTATAAAAAAAAAAAAAACTGCCCGCCTTCCCTGGGTCACCTTATATTAAGTGATTCTAATGAAATATTTGGTAATTAAAGAAAAAACTTTGAAAACCTAGAAAACTGACGACGTCGATATTCGAATGATAAATGTTAATATACATTTGATAATGATTTTTTTCAACTTAATACCAATAGAAGGACAGATTCCAGGGAAAAGTGGTCGTGGTAGACAACATAAACACTTTCGTTACAACACTGTTGCATGATACAGGCACAAATCGGTACTGGAAAATTAAAAGAGCTGCAGATATTCGGTTGGGCTGAAGTTACTTATCATGGAATAAAATCAGTCCTACAACTGCCAAACTTATGATGATGACCACTACTATTCGAGGATTTCCGCGCGCGTATTACGACAAAATAAAATAACGTGTTCGGATTAGAAGATTACTTATACCGCGCACTTACTTCCACTGACTTAAAATATTCGTCAACGAAATCTCCAGTGCTTCGTAGATATGTTCCATTATAAAGCTTCCGACGTTTGGTGTTTCTGAAATAAGAAGACGTTTAAAACGGTGTCTTTTAGTTTAATCTGCACGATAATATCTTTCGACCGAATTAAAACTTTCAAGCGTCATAATGTTACTCATTCGTGTTATGTAAGCGAGCGAGTAGCTTTGTAAACTGGAATCGTCGATCTTTTAGTTAAAAGAAGTTTTATCTGAAATTGTCTATTCCCAAAAACTAAAACGGACAATTTCTAATCCTTTATTTAGACTTCCGCGAATTTTGGAGTTATTTTTGTTTTATTTCGTTTTAGCGAAATTAAACACTCGACCCATCCCTCGGGGATAAAGTATATGTTTATCGAGGAAACGTTAAACCGTTTCAGAGAGAATGCGAAACCGAATTACCAGTCGGACGTTCAGTTTTTCTGGTCACGAACGAACTAACAAAATGAGGATTAATAAATTGGATAAAGGTCGATATTAAATTCGGAAAACAAATATTATATCCGTCCGTCGAGTCGTGGCTTTTATTTAACATCCGCTACAACAACAATTACAGTTACAACTATTACTGTTACTGTTTAGTATCCATCGACGTATTTATCTGATACTTTTATCGCTGTTACTCACTGTTTAGTATCCATAGATGTATTTATCTGATACTTGTGTAATTTCTCTATAAAGTAATAAATTAAATAACTTGGCGTATTTAATAGATATGTTCGATGGGTAGCCCATCGCGGAAACCTAATAAAAGATATATATACATATATATATATATATATATATATATATATATATATATATATATATATATATATATATATATACTAGAAGTTACCCACGACTTTGTCTGCGTAATTTTTTTTTTAAGCTTTGTTTCGCATTGCTACCACAAGTAGGACAGGAATTACAATAATTTAAATTCCCCATGCAATGATTATAATGAAAATATTCGAAAATCACAGACAGACACTACATTTTTATATATTAGTATATAAGTCGTCGGGATAGCCTAGTGGCTAGAGCACGGACTTCTGAATATGATCGACGATATCATCAGAAAGGAAAAATTTAAATAATCCGAATATCATCGATTCGTCTTGTCGGACGTTTTATTACCATTTTTTCTTTTAAACCGACCGTAAATGATTATATAATTTTGTTTCTTTTTCATTGATTAATAATCATCTTCAATTTGTTCGTTATATGTTGGGTCTGCTTTGCTTTTTCGTTCATTTTTAAGTCGCTCTAACACTTTACTTACAATCGTTAGTAGGAATTTCGTCAAATACAGACGTTCCGATTTAATATAATAATTTAGATTCCGCGAACGTTGAATTTAAAATTATATATAATTTATTTTTCGTTTGAAGCGCTAATTATTACTATTTTCGCCTTTTTTTTTTTTTTTCGGGCAGCTATTTTATCTAAGAGTTTGTGTTGTATTTTAACGTGTCGTGTACCGCAACATTAGCCGGAGGCGCGAGTATAAATGGAGTTTAGATATCACGTAGGATGTTGGATAGTTTTAGGAATTGGAAGCTGGATTTTTTATTCGTTACCGTCGAGGAATTCGGAAAGAGAGTTGCAGAGGTGTATTTGGAACCGGAATAGGTTGGATTTCTTTCAATCTACCAGAAGATGGTTAATGAATAAGGGAACAGAGCATGCATACAGATAACATATGAATTATTTCGTAAATAATAATGAGAAATTTTTGTGCATGGCCAATGCGTAAACGGCATAGCGGCGCTAGATCTTGATGAAATAGTCCAAACTCCAGTGTTTGACCGTGTTGAACGCAATTTATTAGTAATAGGAACTTCGTTCCATCGTTTGCATAAATTCGAATTATAAGTATTATTATAATTATCCTGATTATTTGTGTAAAATTTTGGTGTAAATTTATTTAAAACGTTAACAACGTGTTTATTTTTTTTATAAATTTTCCGGAATTTTCCGAGACGCGATTATCTCTCGATATGCCGACGATGTCGACGACGATTGAAAACTGATATAATTTGATTATAAAATGTTAGAAGAATAAGGATCGCGGGTAGCTTTTTATCTCTCTCTCTCTCTCTCTAGCTTGTTTCGTCTGTTGGTAATTTTTAGAGAAAAGAAGCAAATAAATTGTAATAGGAGAAAAAAGACCTCCCGGTGCTGACTACTCCTTCTACTACCTCTACTCGAACGAACTAATTTAACGGGTTCGATATTAGGAATCGAAGCATGTACCACGTATTATCAAATCCGCTTTCAGGTATTCCGAACATGTTCGTATCAAGTTGTTCTTTGCAGCCGTAGCAAATTACAACAAAATGTATCGTCCGTTAGTATTACTACCTCACTCACACAAAACTTAGGCATAGTTTTATTACTTATATATTGTGTGTATATATATATATATATATATATATATATATATATATATATATATATATATATTCGTACGAGTAAAAATTAAGAAAGGAATAAAAGGAATATATATATATATATATATATATCCTAAATTCGATCGTACGTAACGATGATTCTTCCATATCGTTAGGAGTTTGAGCTTCTTTTATTTGTAATGAAACGAAAAAAATTTACCATAAGACATCATAAATTTACGTAGTAATATATGAAGCAGATAACTAGCGATATCGCTGGAGCGGAATGAGACTTAGCGGATAAGAAAGTCGTGAGACTGAAATATAAGCTTTTGATATGTGATAATTTTTGTTTTTAAATTTTTCTCATAATGTTTACAATATTACGCCATATTCGAATTCGCTTAGCTCGAATTTATCGTAAATAATTTAAGTATTACCGATTGAGTTCTTTATTCGGTGCGTTTACTTTTAAATTAATCGAATTTATCATCATCATCATTTTGTTGCAACTCCACTCAGAGGGTTGGGTTGTACATCAAGAGCCATTAGCCGTATCATATCTGTCTGTGTCTAGTAGCTGAATTTATTACTTCATAAGTTCTATCAATCCCTATGTTCGTTGTTATGTGCTCCATCCTTTCCCTTCCTCTTGTTGTCTTTCCAAGCATCTTTCCTTGGACCGCTAACATAAAAATGCTCCCATATTTACCGAGGTTGCATCGATGTGGCGCGTTCTTATTCGAAACGAAAACGGTCCACGATATCTTAAACAACCGCCTATACGTCCACATTTCGAATGCGTTATTCTTCTCTCGTTTTCGGCGTGAATTGTCCACGATTCCGTTGCATATTCCTGTAAAAGCTCGTTTTACCAATTCTATCCGCGTTTTTACGTCACGGCCATTACTTGTGAATATTGCGCCCACGTATTTGAATTCTGTCACCTGTTTTATTAGCTTGTTGTTAATTTTTATTTTTATATCGTTATTAGCGGCTTTTTAGAATTAATTGAATTTATACATTAATAAATCTGATTTTGAATTTGTTGAAATTTTAAATTAAAACATACTATTACAAATAATTACTATATGAATTCACTGTCATAATTTAAAAAAAAAAAAAAAAAAAAAAAACGTTAACGTCCTGGAACTGAATAACAGAATTACGTAGCATTAAACGGGAGAATGATATACTGGTAGCGTTAAATACGGCTCGATTTTGTTCTATGACCGTCTTCAATTTAATATTTCGAGAAAAGTAAAGGATACCACCTCACGGGTCTATCCAGTTTCTGATAGGTTTCCTTGAAGAAACATCCTAGGACTCTTGTTTTGTAATATCTATACGGCGGATATCGATAAGTTGAAGTAGGAATGTTTGCTGACGATGCATTTTATTTGTATCTTCGTACACTGATTTGAAGAACACTAATCATAAAAGAAAAGAGCTTCATCTATAATTAAATAAAAAAAATGTACTATCTTCTAGGATGTACGTTCGAGAACATCATTCACGAATATCCTGTTGAAGATAGTTTTTACTTATACTGGCTGATTATTTTGACATCAATGTGATACAAATATTCCAGAACAAAACGTTACGACTAATTTACCGGATGCCGCGGTGTATAGTAACGGCACAATACACGAGGAACTTAAAATAGCCATACGGTTAGTGAGGCCATCGCCAAACTGGCTACGAATCATGATCGAGGTTTTCAGGTCACGAAAATTAACTGATCTCTGAATTTGAACGCGTACAAGCGAGAAAGAGAGCTGAAAAGGATGACTCCAGCGGACCTCATACAAACAAATTAGTAGAAAACTCATCACAATATACAAGAGATAGAAAGTATACACTCCCCGCATGCAATAACATTTACAAATCTCGTGTTAAACAACCTAGTTACAAGTCAACATAACAGAATGAAATAGAAATAGTGCTACTCAAATATTAGGCTATAGCGTGTTATTGAGCGTAGTATTTGATTTCTGGTGGCATGCGAATTAATTTTATCCACTTACTAGACAAATGGTCTTGTGTCGTAAGTTCCACTGTAAAATATGATGAAAACGTGTATGTGTTCAGATTGATCATAGTTCATACGTTTTCATCGTCATTGATTCTCTTACTAATGTCTAATGTCTGTTTTTGTGTTATTTAGATTCACTTTTTTAACATCGTACCAGCACTAAGTGCTGCAAACAACGCTGATCCAGATAAGAGAATAGGCTGGAGCGGATGTGATAGGTTGCTGTTGTATTGTTCGGAAATTACTTTTACAGGTAGTTCCATGCAGCTCTATTCCATAACGTCGAATGGGCGCGATCATTGAAAGGTAGACCAACTTCCGCTCTAACAATGGATGTAACAGTTTTGCACGAGTCACGATAGTCCTTTTAGTTAGTAGCTGTGTAAGCATTTCGTCCAAAATCATACCAAAGTAACGTATTGAATATACTTGGCTGATTTTCTCATTATAAGTTTTCGGAGCTGTACACCTGACTTTTCTATTTGTAAATGTAACGTGTCTGCACTTATTCGGTTTAAATGCTCATTGAACCAACCGATTTAATTTGCTGTCTGCGTGCATTGCATCTAAGTTGGACGCTAGGATATAGCTATAATGTTGCTAATGTTGAAAATAAAAAAATATGCTGTACAATTCGGTATCGAATGATGCACGAGTGGTGAAGTCGAACAGAGAGTAATCAATATACTTGATTGAAAATACGCACGTTGCAGGATTGTTGAAAGGACGACACAGGAATTTCGTGGAAATCGGCACAGCGAAAGATTAATTATAAATTTAAGGTTGTAAACAAAATTATTTTACAACAGGTATTTTTATATGAGAGGAGAGATATGTGAAAATGGACAGAATAAATCCGGGAAAGATTAGGTAGTGTAGAAATTACTCTGAAAGAATTGAAACTTCCATGATTGTTCTCATCCACTCGTTAACGTTTTTCCGTGAAAACTACGTCAGAATTTATCACTTGTGACGTTTCGGAGATACTTGCAATCTTCATTTTCAAGCCAGACTAAACTAAACCAATCGTTTTTTTCTGTTGTTGCTCCTATTCAACAAAAATTGTTAGTTTAGTGTAGTTTGCAAGTATCTCCGAAACATCTACGGGGACAAATTTTGACGTGGTTTTCAATCGATGAGGGAATGGAGATTACGTTTACGTAATATATATTCGAGTTCTGAAAGGACAGAAGATGGTAATTTCGCAGATAAGAACCTGTGAATAGATTAGTAAAGGACTGGTGAACCCAAACTAATAAGAAATGATAATACCGGCATAACCCGCCGGATATTTTACGACGATAGATTCGTGAAAATTTTTGCAGCGTGTCGTAAGTCGGCGCTATTTAATTTTCCTTAGTATCCATCGTAACATTGTAAACGGGAAAACTATACGAGCGATTGATTATTTTATATCTAATTTGAATATCAAAAATCCGACGATCAGTAGCTCCTCGAAAATCGCTTACGATAAAAACGCCGAGAAAGATTATTACGTAAGAGACGAGCGTATTGTAAGAAGTAAATTGATCCGTAAGTGGAGTTGTTAAACAAACACGAATCAAGAAGTAAAAAGGGAAAAAAAGTTAAAGAATAAGAAAATTTAAAACAATCTCGTCCGCCATCTTGGAAAGAAAAACGAAAGATCGCAGATAAGCTAGTAAGAAGGGAAAACTTGTAAAAAGATAAGCGAAAAACGGAATTTTTAAAGGTTATCTTTTCGTTTAAGTCTTGTTGACTTTTTTTTTCCTCTGCGACTTTTGAACAAGTTTAGCGTGTCTTATCAACGTGTTCAAAGAGAGAGAGAGTGAGGATAACTTAAGCTCTATTTCTTCATCATCGTTATATAAGAAAGTATACCATGTGGAAGATTTTTATATACGTGTTTTTATATATATATATATATATATATATATATATACACATATATATATAACTAACACTTAAATAAATGGATGCTTAGATAAACTACACCCACAACCATATACTAAAATATTACTCCACTATTATATATATATAATGCTACACATGAAATGTTCTTACACAGTTCGTTTGTTTTCTTTGTAATACACGATCTTATTGCTGGTGATACGGTTGCTCTCTATAGTCTTTTTCAGTCTAGAGAAATATATTATATATATATATATATATATTAGTATGAGGTATACTCTTCGATAAAATCTCTTATCTCAAAATTTGTAAAGGCGAAACTTTATATTCCAATTCTGGTCGTCTGGTCGAGTCTATATAATAGACGGTGGTATACGCTGCTTAGCCTGGGTTAGTCATATGTAAAGTCCCTTTTCTATTTCTGTTTTAGTCTTTACTTCGGAACATCTCGTTTAGTTTTACTTTTTTTCCCTTCTAATTTCTTCTCTACTAAGTATTTTTTTGTTTTTTCTTTTTTAAGATCATTCTATTCCGAAGATTAGATGTTGCGTCCCCGTTCGTACCCTCGTTTATTTCAATCTTCTAAAATGCATCCCTGAAGACGATAACAACTTGTGTATGTCATATTCTCTGCTCGCAAATTCGAAGATTTGTTCACTTTTCACACTTTTACAGCGTACCGAAATACAAAAGTATTCTTTCAGTTTTTCCCGTTTATAGTAAATTCGTTCCGTTCTATTCCTCCGTATCATTGCGCATCATTCCATTCTGAAATGGCTTATAATCGATAAAATATATTTTCAATAAATTATTACTACGTCCACTCTAGAGTATGCGTTCAAATTTAAAATGTTAAAAACAAAATAGCGAAGTTCTACTAGTCACATGTATATATATATATATATATATATATATATATATATATATATATATATATATATATATATATATATATATAATGACAAAAATATTTACTAAATGATTCAAATTAAAAACTTATTCGGAATACCAATCGAAAGAGCGCACGCATTAATATAATATAATATTCAGCGCGTAATTTGCAATTATTTAGAATAATATCATCTCTCCTAAGTAATTGTAATACATAAATTTTAATAAAGCAAAAGAAGTACAAAATTGAGAACACGAGAAAAGACATTACGTTTCGAGACAACTGAGGCGAAATCCGCCCAGATATAAGAATTATCATAAATATATGTGCATATATAATATATATATATATATATATATATATATATATATATATATATATATATATGTATGTATGTATATAAAGCGAGTGATTTGGCATTTAAGGAAAATTTAAGGTCATTATAATACTACCTGTTGACAAGCGGTCTTGAATTAGACCAGTTAAGCATTAATTGTCTGTTGTTAATTTATTTTTTTATATATATTATTTTCTAATTTTTATCACATCAGTTTATTTATTATTAGTAATTTTAACTTGAAAAGGACATAACTGTTGAGACCCGTCGTTAATATTATGTACGCGTGTTACATGACTGAAACTTTTCTTTAGCTGAGTACCCACAACCATAATCCGACCATATACACGTATGCATGAAGCTTCCCCCGCTTAATGAATTACAATTTAATGACAATAAAATGAAATAAAAATTAAATACCTAAGTAAAATAAATTAATAAAATAAAGTAAATTAATCGGTGTTATTAGTCGTCGGGTTTACGTTTTCATTTCATAAATTTATGTAAAATTATTTAACTTTAAGCTTAGCAAAGTGTTATATTCGACTGGTTCAGCTAGAACGAGATTTTTACACGACGGCGATGCAACCATACCATTTGCCCCATATTTGATTTAGCTGTTTTTAAAACCCGTGCTCAATTTTTTATCATTTGTTACTAGAATTGCATTCTATATAACTACCTTACCTTAGACGGTATTGTACATTGTGCGGGTAGACAAAACACTACACAAACATAGGTTTCGTTTGGCGATTAGGCATGTCAGTTCAGTGTATTGTTCCATATGCTAATGACGTGTTCGTACAGTGTCTGGTAGACACGTCGAAGTTGAGGCGATGAAAAAACTTCCTAGCTGCGAAAGATAATCGAATTTTCTTTACTTTTTTTTTTTTTTTAAGTAAATAAACTTCACGATTACTCCAAGTTAACTTGACGTCGAGTCATATTTAATTTTATTAACTCTATCAATGGTAGTATCGTCGTGCAATTATTATATTTTCCAGTTAGTCGAATCTTGATTTGAGTAGACTAGATATTTTGTTCGATTATTATTTCATTGCAGACGTATATATTCTCGGGCGAATTTTTGAAACAAATCAGTATAACGGGAACCGACCGTGAACGAGTGTTAATCATTTATTTTTTTTTTCAAATTAGTACATTCCCAAACCAATCATATAAATTAACGCGGTAGACGAAAGAGTTATGAATTTGCACAACTTTCGGCGGTTTATATAAAGAATATGCGTAGAACTATTTGGCTAATTGAAATGGTTTCGTACGCTTAAGACGTCTCACGTCGTTTTCTGTGATTAACAGATTCCGAGCCTTCTCATTTGGATGAAGACGGAGTCGTTTGTGGTGTGTGTGTTAGCGAAGTGCCATATTGTTTCATCAATAGGTGAGATTTCCAAATCCGAATGGATACATTTCGCTAGTTGTGCACCAGTTATGGACCACCGATGATATTCGTTTTGGATAATTAAACTATTTGTTTTTGTGCGCAGCCCCCCAATTGAACTTCGTACGCCCAAATTGGTAAATATTAATAATATTCTTTTTTAACGGATTTCAATTTAAGCGTTATTATAAACGCGAGCGAGTATTATCGCAGTGCATAAATGAGTAAATAAATTGGGGCGATGGCGCAAAATTTCATAATTTTCCAATTAGATGTTATTAATTTACGTTAAACGGTTCTTTAATTTTCATTCACACTCGAAATTACTCTCATAATTATCTTTTATTATCCTGTTGTTTATCGAAAATTCAGTTGATGTATATTTATACAAACTGTATAGGTACGTTTATACGTAATGTCTACATATCTGTAAACATTTAGTTCGAAAATTATTACATTTCAGCGTATAACCCTAAAATAAATGGTATACCGTGCAGTGTTAACAGCTTTCGCGTTCAAGGCGAGTAAATTAAATTTTCTACCGGCTGGCTGGCTAGTAGGTTAATAAATTGTTTCGCGGGATATACCGCCGTTTTAAGGGCTAATCCCCGCTTATTATTGCGCAATTTCACTTAATTAGATAGTCGGATGCATAATGCAGCGGTTAGCTTCCGAAGAGTTTCCGTCTTTATTTAAATATCATTTATAGCTACCGTCTAACGTTTATAGTTATTTTTTTTAAACTAGCTCATTGGCTAATTATCTAATTACAGCTAATTATAGCTAATTACAGCTGATTAGAGTTTGTGGAATTAATCGACGCGATAATGCTTAACGAGCGACTTCGTCAAATTATCATGTTAAACATTTCGCGGATTTCCGATATTAAGAGCATCTAAGTAAAAAATACGATATTATAGCCTTCGTTATACGATAACGATGATTATTATAATTATAATTATGTCCTCGTAATATCTAAGCGCAACGCTAATTACCGTTCGAAAGTGAAACGACATTATTACGTTTTTTTTCTCCCGTCCACTGATTCGTCTATGAAAGCGCAGAACAGAAGAGAACGGAACAAATTTTTTTATATCAGTAAGTAAATTTTTGTCGAAGACGAGATTACAACCGACGAAGTTAAACGTTCAATCGAGAATATGAAAAACGGAAAGGCAAACGGGTCCTGACAGGATGCAAAGCGAATTACCGAAGATACTTCGGGACAACGCTTCTGTAATAAATTTCTTAGTTAGCTTGTTTAACTCTATACTGTTCAGTGGAAATATCGCTAACGATTGGCTAGTATCTACATTCATTACACTGCCAAAAAAAGTCAAATGCAACCGAGTGTAGAGATTGCCGAACAATAAATCTTATGTCGCACATTTTGAAAATTTTCCTCAAGATCATCCATTTTCGCATCTATAAGAAATGTGAGGAAAATTCTGGATCTAACCAATTTGGTTTTGGATTTGGCACACGAGAAGCAGTATGCTCATTGAACATTTTACCCACCATAATCTTTATTATTGTAAGGCCTTCGATTATGTAAGACACGGGAAATTAATGCAAATTCTAAAAGATCTTATTATAAGCAATAACATCTACAAGTTGATTGCTTCACTACATTGGGATCAAAAAGTTGTAATCTATAACGAAGATGTCTAGTTTTACAGTGTTACCACTAAATTCATTTAGACTAAGTACCATTTAACGCAACAAAACGTGGTTTGTTAGGCGGGCATATATATATATATATATATATATATATATAATATATATATATATCCGTCCGTTATTTCCGCTCGTTCACTCGCTTGCTCGTTTTGTGGGTTAACTCCCCATGTATAACACGCCAATAGAAGTTTAACTTCAAAACTTACACAGAAGAAGAAGGAATCTATAATGTTACATAACTTCGATGGCATTAGACGTTTTTAACGTTGTCATTTTTTCATCGGGATAGCCTAGTGGCTAGAGCACGCACTTCTTTAATACGATCGAAAAAATTATCATCAGAAAATAAAAATATAATTAATCCTAATATTATTATCACGTGAAAGGCAATGGTAAATCACCACGTACCTAACCATACGAGCGCTAGTAATAATATATAGTACACTACAAAGAAAAAAAAAACCACTAGGCTACATTGTATTCTGACAACAAAGCGATTACAATCAGTTCTCACGGGTGTGTGTGTCTATCCGCGCTAATTTTATATTATGATTACCTTGTGCGCTACTTATACTGTGCAACAAAATATGTATATAGGTAAGTAGTCGCCTACCTCCGATACGGAAACGACACTTACCGATGATGATGTTATTCTTGTCGGAATTTTATTATTTTTTAAATATAATTACACTGCAACATCGCTGTTGATTTGACCGCTGAGCGCAACTCTGCCAGTATATATTTTTACTTCACGATTAGCCAAATTGTGTAACTGTCTGACAAATGTTTATTATAAGTTACACGTAGAAGGTGAGCTCCCTTGAAAGAAAATTATTTCTAATTTTGGGTAATTTTAGTCAGAGTAAAATTACGTGTTTTGAATACGTAGAGTTTTTTTTTTTTTTTTTAAATCTATCTGGTTTTGCGCTATTGTACAAAATGGAGCCGTAATACCATTTGGATAATATCGAAATTCCTAACCTAACCTAACCATTTGGATAATATCGAAATTTTACATACTATTATGGGGACTTTCTATCTACGCCTTAAAGTTTTGTGTTACGATGTCATGTTCGAGATGTTTATAATTTTTTTTTACGATTAATCCGTGATTACCGATCGTGGTTGGTTCCAGGATAGTTTTCTGTCGTCAGTTTGATGATAGCGTGATGCATTCGGTTTTAGTTTGTACACAAGTTAACCCTCACGAATCCGCCCATTTCAAAACTTCGTCGTTAGTAATATGTAGAAAGAGCTTAAACCTTAGCCGGGATTTATTTATAATATGGAGTAAGAATTTTGTAGTTAATTCTTTATCGCAAGTGTTGTAGGCAGGAATTATTTTTAGACCGAGAAATCTTACTTGATAATGACGTAATTATCGAAAAATAATCCTTTACATTTAATCATAATTTAGTAACCCACTTCACGTTCATGAATGTAATTTCGGTATTCGTGAAAACTGGTGATTTTAATCACCATCTTGCCATCCGCCTTATATTTCCTGCTCGCCGTACATCACTGCCGGTGAGTATTTCTTTCCCAGGCTGACTCGCTCTACACAATCATAGAGAATACCTAACATTCAAACAAATACTCTGTTCCATTCTTACATGTGGCTCTTCTGTCAAATTTCCACTTGATCGTCTTCTTCGTCTTACAGTCACTCTAAATGATTTCAATATTAATTATTAACCAACTCGAATTACCCCCAACTCCTTTTATCCATGGAAAGAGATTATACACACCAATATAACCTTTCTACAATACAAAAATACGAGAGCATTAGTTCATTTTGAAAACAAATAATAAACAGCTATTTAACGGCAACGTTACGCTTTATTGACGCCTCTAAATCTCTACCACGCTCTATTAATAGTCCTAAAGCACGCGCATTGTCCATCAATAATTCGTGCTATCACATCCGGCTAAATGATTCCTGCTCTACATATGATGCAGAGTTATACTGTGTAGTCTCAACATTTATTACTGAACTTTAGTGCTACCAAAACATTAATTGTAACGAACTCCCTCGTCGCTGTATCGGCTTTTCTGAAGAAAGAAAATTAAAAAAATCATCTTGTTCGCATACAATCTTTACCTTACCGATTATCAATGATACAGATCCAGTTCCATCTTATGGGTTCCAAGTCATAAGGGAATCTTAGAAAACGCCTCCGTAGATATGGCAGCCCGTTCCGTACTGTGTTCCTCAACAACCTTTGAGGTCTCGTCATCTCCAGTACTAAATGCAGCCTTCAAAATTTTGAATAACCTGGTTGATATTGATGCCAGCCAGACCCGGTAAAAAGTGAGGATCGTACACGTTGCGATTATCCTGGTTTTTTTTTTTCTTAATCAATGTTTTTGTTTTACGTTTTCAGTCGCTCCGCAATGGCCGAGAATTGAACATAACACCAGTCAAGTTTTACCCGGACATAATGTTACCGTAAGATCGAAAGATAAAGCTGTTTTGAAGTGCGTTAGTCGATACGGTAATCCACCGGCTACTTTAAAATGGTTCTTAGGTAATTTTAATATTTTTATTTATTGAAAATTAACTTAGTCTTAGTCTTTAAGTATACAATTGATCATAAAAGAAATGACCCGATTAGAGGAATATTATATACATATATACGACCATATACGTAAAGTTTTTATTATGACATGATAATTGTTATTGTGAAAATCGCATTTTTTTTTTATTTGTTTAACAGTTCTCTTAAATCGAGACATTATGAAATTTCGTAGAAATTTTCGGAATGTATAGATAAAGAATTTCGTGCGGTATAATTCTGTATGAGTGGCGCGCAGAAAAAACTTAAATTAGAAAGTATTCTCAAATAATTTTGAATTGTTTTTTACATTGACGATGCTCGAATGTAAAAGAATGGAAGGGTTAAGAAATGCACTGAAAAGGCACCACTAGATAGAAGGGGATCGAGAACAAAATGGAAAAAGACATAGAGAAGAATGAGCAAAGGTTGGATGCGTAACAACGTAATAGACTGGAATGCAAATGGTTTGGAAGAAAAATACATATAATTACGGAAATGATGCCTGCGGATTGGACAATAATAGATTATTTCCTAATACGTATTTTATATATATATATATATATATATATATATATATATATATATATATATATATAACAATTGAAGAACACATAAGTGATAGAAAAGATCTATTTAAGAAATATTGAATGAAAATAAATAAAAATAAAACAAAAATTATGGTATATGACAAAAATAACGGTAGAAAGAAAATGAGCTGACGGTATTAAAATACAAAAAGTTAATGACTTCCATTACTTGAGTTGAATGACGGGAGATGCGGGAAAGATACTAAAAACCGGATTAATCAAGCAAAACAAGTATTTTACGATCGAAAAAATATATTAACAAACAAGGGTATAAACATAAATCACAGTAAATTTTTTTTAACCTTATTTGTTTGGAATACACACTGTACGAAAGTGAAACATGAACGATCAGTAAAGGTGGAAGAACAATGACTGGAAGCATTCGAAATATAGTGTTACAGGAGAATGATGAAGATACGATGGACAGATAAATTAACTAAAGAAGTCCTAAAGAAAATTGGAGAAGAAAGAACATTATGGAAAACAATAATAAAACGAAGGATGAATATGATTGGGCATAAGGCACGATAGTTTACAAAAGGTAATTTAGAAGGAATAATGTAAGGAAAACGAGGAAAGGGAACGCCTAGAAAACAATATATGCAACAGCTAATAGAAGACACTACCGGATATTATGAAGAGGAAAACAGTAAATCGTCAATTGTGGAGAAAATTATCAATCCAGTATTACGACTGATGATTGCATGATGATGATAATGATATATATATATTTATTATTATTATACAAAATAAATTCATTTTATTTTGGTGAAATTAAAAGTTTCATGTTTAGAAAAATTTAACGATACTATAAAAATACAACCGCAAATAATTTAAAATTTGTCTTCGCACTTTTAGTGGAATTTAAACTTTTATCGTCGACAGCATTGCTCGATGGTTACAAAAATATCAATTATTCAAAAATTATTGCACAATTATGAGAGAAGAAACGGCCGTTTTAACGAAAACAATTTGCGTGTATATATATATATATATATATATATATATATATATATATAACAATCGGATGTATCAGACGTCATTCCGACTAGGGTACATCGTAGACCGGGCTGGTGCCTAGCAATGATCTACTCATGCTATGTGTAAATTGCAAAAATTAAAATTAAACAAAAACGCTGGCTTCATACTGAGTTAAAATCAACAATTAATATAAGACAGATAAATCCTTCGTCCCTTTGGACTTTCCGGCTAAAAATATAAGATATATATTCAAATAATAGAATACGTAACGTATAACATTCAAGAATGTACCGTTTTTAACTGCTGGCAAAGAAATCTATGGCACGAAAAAATAAAATCAATACTCAGATCGGTTTACTCAGTACCAAGATGAAATTTTAAAACTATTTGAATCTAAGAGAAAGACACACGTAGCTACTTTACGTCGAATACAAAGACATCGTTGAAAAATATACAGAAGCTAAACGATGCGTACAATTGAAAATCAGAGAATTAAAAGATGACATTAACACTAGACGGATGCGATACTATAAAAAATTACTAAACAAAAACAGGGGCGTTTATTGTAACATTTGCCGATGATACAGCATTATGATCCAGTAGCGGCGTCAGAAAAATTACAGTGCGGTTTGAACGACTTGGGCATCTGGGCACGACAAAGCAGGATTAAAATTAACTCGTCCAATTCAGTACAAGTTACATTTACAACCAGGCGGAACACATGTCTACCTGCTGATCTTAATGGTCCGATTCCAAAGGAAAATAAAAGTCCGATATCTTGTACGTGGATAATCACCACTGGGCAAAAAACTTTACCTCTAAAATCGAAATTATTGCTATACGGGGCAGTTACTAAGCCACTGTGAATATATGGCATATCATCTGGGGGATAACATCAATATCGAATGTCAAAATGGTGCAGCGATTTCAATCAAAAATATCGAGGATAATAGCCGGGCCATCCTGGTATGCGAAACGATAATTTGCACCAAATGTGCGCGAAGTAGTTCGAGAGAGCAGCAAAGGTTACTTGCACAGACTAGAGGGTCACCCTGACCGGCTGGCGGTTGATTATAATGCCAATGAATCTCGCAGATTAAAAACACTTAGACCTTCCCCTTCGGTTTGAATAATTGGAGAGGTAATACTGTAATGGTGTATGTAATATTTTATGCGGAAAACAGTCCACATCAACTTTTGATATCGACGCCGGTGTTGAGACAAGGATGTATTTTGGCACCAACTATATTTGCATATTTATATCGGGGGTAAAATTTCACCCAGACGACATCTTCAATAATTCAATACGGCTCAATGCAAAAGTAAAAATGTTTTATATGGTTACTTTACAAACGTTTATTACGCTAGCGATTTTATTATCGCTGCGATTAATTTAGGTGATATTCTTTTATGCTTGAACTCGGTGAAGGACTAAAATTGACGATTAATCTAGATAAAACTTATTCTATTTCAATTTTCTACTACAAGTTTGTAATTAAATTCCCGATTCATGCGAGTGTTCAACATTTTTCATATCTGGAAGATTATATTTCGTCTACAGTAAAATAGATGCGAAAATTAACTTGCAACTGGGCATCAGCAGAAATTTCTAAAGTAAATGAACGTGTGCTTAATAATAAACATTTAAAACTGACGACTAAGGTGTCAGCGTACAAAGCGGTTATACTTATCTTTTCGACTGAAGCAAAACCCGTGAGAACCCAAAATACTTCCAACGACGATTTCTGCGCCGACTTATGAAAATTAAATGGTTCGATTTCATATTAAACCGTCAAGTTATCCGACGTAGCGGATCTGAACCCGTACATTAATTGTTAACCATGACGCAATTACGCTGTATAGGCCAAATCATATGAATTGAAAACAACGGGTACCCTTACATTGAGGTGTACAGGATATTTAAAGATTAAATACTCTAACTAATACAATTTTTTAATTGTAAAATAATTAGGAACAAATGGCAAAGAACAGATTATAATGGAGAAACACTCGAAAAATAGTCGAAAATCGAAAAAAGTCAGTTAAAATATCGAGCTTTACGCATGTATTGGACTTGACTCACACCTTCCCACTCGTATTTGATTTTCTTTCCTGTCATTTCTTATTTCTTTTTCATGCAGATGACTATATTCAATCGTAAGTGTAGATATTATTATTATTATTTTATATATATACATACATGGGTACGTGTACCGTTTATGTGCGTATTAATTGTGAATAGTGATACTCTAAGGAAGAGTGCCCTGCAAGTACTGAAAATAATGTAGAATATGATCACGTCTAGTCGAGTCCTATGATATCTTAACTATATCACAAACCGAAGTAAACTTCAATACGGATTTCCCGCAGTTAAATAAGGACTCGCAAAAAACAACTATTTTCTGAAAATTCAATTTCCACACTAACGAAACACATAAACACGAAACAAACAGCCAAAGAAGGAAACCATACGCAAGAAAAAAAGGATTTAAACACAGAAACACGTATCCGTAAACCAAATGAATCAGACGTAGACGTGTCATCAGCTTATAAAACATCAGGAAAACAAAAGTTAAATTCACAATAATCATTCACGTACTTGAAGAAAAGCTCGCGTCTCGATTTAATTAATTTAGGGGAAAAAACAGGGTAAATAACCAAAGCGGTATTTTTGTCATATAGCTGCGACGAAATCTTAATTTCTTAGTGCATCCAATAACTATCTGTCTTTAAGGAACCCATCTCAAAGATAATCGTTTTGTGTAATCTAACTACAACGTAATACAAACTGCGGAGATGACTGGTAATGTAGATATAGGGTAACCAAGAGACGACGGACAGTCTTTTTTAATAGCGCAGTTGGTAGCAAACCGCGTGGTCTACATTTAGTGTACGGCCCAGTTTCAGTTATTATAACGAGAAGAAGCGCGCGTTTTGTGTGGAACGTTATTTTCGGCGTGAATCGATCATGACAGTGCAGAATTTTGCAGAATTTCGAAAAGAATTCAAAGTTACCTACTGTAAATCTGTACCATTTCTCAATTCAATGTTAAAGCGGGTTGAAAACTTTCGAGAGGCAGCTTCTGCAACGGATAAAAAACGTCCTGCACAATAACACGATTCGTACCTCTACAAACATCGATCGAATTCGGGCAACGATCATTCGAAGTTCTGGACGCTCTGCTCGTCGTCATGCTGTTTGTTTAAACCTGACGAGTGCATTTGTTCCCCGTATATTGCTGGAAGACTTTCATCCTTATAAACTGTTAATAATTCACGAATTAAAAATTGCTAAAGAATGCTGAAAAAATCGAAGACGAAAATATCCATTTAAACAATATTTTGATGAGCAATGAAGCTCATTTTCAGCTATGATTCATAAACAGAACTTGCGTTACTGGTCCGAATCTAATCCGAATTCAATCGAACAAAAGCCCTCAACAGGAGAACTGATTTGTAATCGCTTTGTTGTCACGTCACAATGCAGTCCTGCGTGTTTTTGTAGTGTACTATATTCGTATGGTGTTGTGGGTAGTGGTTTGCCATTTGCCTGCCACGCGATAATATTAGCGTTACTTATATTTTTATTATCTGGTGATTACTTTTGCGTCGTCGTTTCGAAACTTCCTTATAGAAGTCCGTGCTCTAGCCACTGGGTTATCCCGACGACTCTTCGTATTATATAATGAAAATATTCTGTTTATAGGGGACGAAGAATTAGAACCTAAAGGTAATCAAACGAACGTGCCGGAAGAAGATAATAATAGAACGTGGATGACTTCGTCGATTTTAGAAATGACTGTTCAAAAAAGTCACCACGGTCAAAAAATCAAATGTATAGCTTTGCATGAATCGTATCCGGCTAAATCGCAATCGGTCGAAGTCCGTCTAGACATTACGTGTAAGTACAGAATTTTTAATTTTCTCCGAATCGTAATTAATTTTTTTTTTTTTTTTTGGTAATCTTAAATTAAAAGATTTATCGTAAAATTATTATCGAACGTTCTTATTCTTATTGACTATAAGAAAATTATAATTTTCCCTCGAAATGTTGCCTATGTGAGAGAATAGATTATCCAGATGGTAAAGGGGCGATAACGGAGGTATGATACATGCCGAACATAGTAAGATAAGGTAAAGAACGTAATAACGTCCAAGTCACTTGAAAAAAAAAACATTATTCCGATTGCAAATTTCCAAAGGACGGAAGGGATTTTCTCTAAGTTATATATATTGAAAAGGCGATCAGGTAATAAATGGTACCCAAATCGCAATCTACCGACGAGTACAATTCCTGCGCGATTAATATTCTTAAAGAAATAGAATCACGGAAGTTTAGACGGTTGCAGTTTATTTGGCCAGAAGTGAACGATTAATGTTTCCAGTATACATCAGTTACCGAAGATTTTTATGCTCCAGCCGTACAGAATGAATGATATCTTTACGAGGCTACATAATTTTAGACGACGCATCTTTAGTTAATGAATGTATACTTTAACCACATTTGAAATCCTTTTATGAGACCCGGTACCCATAAGAACGCCACAAATATTCTCGCGCGCTCCGAATTATTATTGAACTTTAACGTAATTAATCCAATTTATTTATGGTTCCATTTGTTGTCTGTAGCTTACATCGTACTTTTCGAGTCGGTGATAATAAATTAATTCTCACAAAGGTCCATTCAAATTGATAACGTTTTGTAGTATTGCTCCACATTTAGCACTAAATACTGAAAAATACTGACGAACGAGGCGGTAACTCGGAATGACACCACGGACTTTTAAAATACCGTTCTCCTAATAGGAGTCGATGGCAAAATAAACAGCTCTCATACTTTACAGCTAACTGACAAACTAATCGAATTTCTCAAAGTGAAAATACAAGTTGTCCCGGATTTGACACGGCAATTACCGATTGGAGGAATGCGATAAGTTGTTAGATAACAGTGGAACGATAATAGCGTATTGTAGAAATTTATCGAATTTACAAATTCTAGCAAATTTGTTACGTTTTCAATTTTCAAAAAAGTGAAATAATTATTACTATTATTGAGAAAGTCCGAAAATTTATTATATATAATTTGTTGTATATGTATGTACGATTAAAAGTTTAAAAGTAAAACATAAAGCCGGTTTGATAATTTTTGCGCAATTTTAAAGGTTGTAAAATTTGTTAACCATAAAGAGAAAATTTTATTATAGAGTATGTAAGTGCAATCGACTAATCATATATATTTCCTCGATGTACTTATGAAACGTGTCTAATATATATATATATGTGTGTGTGTGTATGTGTGTGTGTATTATAAAGTGTAATATTGTAATCAGTTTTTATCATAATGTATTATATGCTTCCTTGTTTCTTCGTTTAATTGATATTTTCCGTCATTTTGAATGTTCCCTTTGGATCATAAATATATCATAGAATTGCTATGTAAGTGAATAAATAGAAGGATAAATATAAAAAGATAGATTTAATTTATCTATATCTATCTATCTATCTATATAATGGATAAATAGACATAAAGATAGGTTCATAGGTAGGCAGACAAGTAGATATAGTAGGTAGATAGAAGGTAGACAGATAGGAGATAGATAGACATGGATAAATTAGTAGGCAGATATGGATAAAAAGATTTAGATAGCTTCATAGGTAGGTAGGGATAAACAAGTATAGATAGGTTTATAGGTAGATAAGGTAGATATGGATACATTAATAAGTAGATAGATGGATATGCAATAGATAGAAGTGGGTAAATTAGCAGGTAGATAGATTGTAGACAGATAGGTATGGATTGAATTATAGTTATATAGATAAGTAAATAGATATGTAGTAGATGGGCAAATAAATAGATAGGTAAATATGGATATAAATTGATTAGACAGATTGTGGATGATATATATATATATATATATATATGTGTGTGTGTGTGTGTGTATGTGTGAATAAGTAGGTATAAGTAGAGGTAGATGGGTACATAGCCACATACATAGCTCGATAAATATATATAGATAGGTTGAGAGGAAGATTAATAAGTAGATATACAGACGGATAGATAGATGGATATATAGATATATAGGAGAGATGAAAGTTGGATGTAGATAAAAGAAATAGATAGATATGAATGATTTATAGATATAAACATATTGATGGACAGATACGTAAAAAAAGAGATAGAAAATATTTTAAGCACTTCGGTTCTATGTGTCTCTGTAGTTCTAGTCTTATTTTGATTTTATATTTTAAACCTTTTTTTTTTATTAATTATTAATATGGGATTCTTATTTGTTTCAAATTTTCTCCGAGTAAAAGTCTTCCTATTTGTACTTTTTTTTTTTTTTTTTTTTAAATAATTAATAAAAGTGGTACAAATAATTTATGAATAACGAACTGATCGAATCCCATCAAATTAAATTTACTGTACTGCTTTGATCACACTGCCCGTTTTATAACAAGTATATACTCATAAATTTAATTAAAACGTAAACGTATTTTGCGACGGTTTACAATTTCGAATATTGTTTAAATTTTTATCAACTTCTTATTTACTAGTTCAGTAACATTAATACCTGTGTAAAATCAGCTATGTCCGAATAGTGCACGTTTAATATTACTGGTTAAATTATACATATTACACATTTATTCGAATGAGCAATTTTATACTTATATAAGTGTAATCCTTAAATAATCCGCGTACCGTTAATGAACCGGATGTACCGTAATAAATCGGTATAAATCGTAATGTTGTTAAGTCGATCATCTATACTTGGAGAAAATAATTACTTCGCCGAAACCGTTATATTCGTCCCATAATTCGCGATATATAGTACATATCTGAGACAGGATCGGATTTACATAAGAGCACTTGGGGCACTAGCCAATAGTCCTTACACAACTAGGGGTCCCCATACAATTAGAGGCCCCACAGAAATAATTAAACTACTGAATAATTTTTTTTTTAATATAAGAAGAAAGCGATGTATTTTTAAATTCTAGATAAAGGAGTTCGAAAATCTTTTCCGAATGTTGAAATGGTCTTACTAAAATGAGTAGCAACGTATAACCGGTGAAAGATCATTCTCTAAATTATTTATTGTGAAAAATGTATTAGGAACATCAATGGCTCGAGATCGCTTAAATTATTTGACAATCACTAGTACGGAACTCCGATATATCGCGTGAAACAGACATTAATGATATTATAAAAAAATTCGTAGGAAAAAAAAGCTGATAAATGTTTTTTTTTAATTTTTTGTATAAGTATTTCTTTGCATAAATTATTGCCTATTCGATGCCTTTTTAATTTGATCAAAGTAAATCAAAATAAATTTCTATATTTTTCGAGAGTACTATTAATTTCGTTTAAATTAATACATTTTTAAAAAATATTTTTATATGCATATTTTAGTTGACGTAATCATTTTTAAATTCCTAATTTTTTCTTTTTGAGCGGGCCCACGCTGTTTGCGCCCAGGAGCCAGGAATCGTTTAATTGTTTCAAACTGTTTCCAATTCTTTTTTTCATGTGGGAAATATGATATTAATAAATTCGTGATTTATAAGTATGCTGTTTTTTTTTATTAAAAATATTGTATGAATTTCACATATTATTGACGGTATAGATATGATTAGACTAAATTTTGAAAAGTCTGTAATTTCCTCTGTTTAAAGCGTATCGATGTATATCAATATATTAGACAGAATTACACTTTTATATAGTATTATTTCTTTTTTATTATTTTAGTCTATCATCGTTATCATACATCGAATTATAAATTTACTAATTTTGGATGCGGCATAATTAAAATGGTTATCAAATTTCAGTTATCAATATATCTAAATATTTAGTTCGTGTAACAAATTTGGGAACGTCATAATAGTATTTTACGCGGTGTTTTTTTTTTTTTAATGATTTAATAATTTATTCTACTCGGAATTTTCCTAAATATTTACTCCTGTTTATGTTACAATCTCATTTAGGTGTTATTTGGTCGGATTAGGTGATGATGTCTGTGTCTATATGGATGTCAGTTTTTCATTACGGGTTGAAAATTCTCTCTATTACGGTTTATATAAAGTTTTTGGTCATTTCGGAGTTTGCGTCGTTCTACTTCCGTATTTCAGCTATAATTATTTCATCTTTGAGCTTCGCTATAAAATTTACCTAATACAATTTTTTAAAATTAGTTGTTAAAATCTTTTCTTCTTTCTCATTTAGAATTTATTTACTTCTGGACAATAGACTGACTTTCACTGAGCACGTAAATAATATCGCAATCAAGACAAATAACGACTTCTGTTCCTTGTACCCTATCCTTAATCACAAGTCACGAAATTGACCTGCCCTATTATTAGAGATTTTGTTCTAAAACTATCGACTGACTTTTTTGTTTTTATTAAATGTTCATATCAAAACAACGAGCTCTCGTGTATTTAACTTTATTTTCTATATTCTTACTGCGGTATTACCGTAAGGTGTCCCGGTACACAATGTAACCTGCGTTATATTTTCTTTTATGTTAATAACTTATGCAAATATATTGTTGTTCATTTACTTTTTCAAAACCAATGATGTTGGTACTTTTCAAAATTTTGTTAAACATTAAATATATATATATATGTATATTTCAAAATTCTCTCCCGTTTTAACGAGTTGTTTGAATTTTTTCGTCGACCTAATTATTTTAGCTGTTCCGAATTTAAGTTTTAATTTCTTCACAGTTTTGTTTAACTTTTAATCGGTTTTAAATTCGTCTTGGGGAATTAGCATATTTTCACTTCGGCTATTTTAATTATTATCGCGAGGTTTTTTAATTTTTTCCAGATGAGAAAATTTCGATTTTTTTTTTCCCTACATTTATAATTTCTCGTCGATCGCGATACGTTACACGGTCGCCGTGATTAAGACTCTTCGGTCTTTTTAAGCGGTTGTGTATAAAAATTTCGTTAGAGTTCATTAAACCCGTTAAAAATGCGAGTAAGTATACAGTTGTATATCGCGAAGCCGTTTGAATAATTAAAAGATTATGCTAAATAACGTGTAAAACAACAGAAAATTAAATATTTATAGAGTGTTAGCTCTCCTTGACTTATCGTCTCCTGCATTTCATTATGTTTAATTTTATCATCTACTTTGTTCAAAAAAAAAAAAAAAAAAAAAAAAAAAAAAAAATAGAAAATAAAAACTATATTTCATCGAAGGGATAGTTAACACGTTTTTTTATTCTCGTCAGTTTCAACACGTTTTCATCTCCATTTTGAATCTTACAACTAGCCTTATATCATCTAGTAAGTGTGTAATAAGTATAAAAAGACGGAAACGAATAAGCGAATATTAATCTGGAATTACAAGTTTGCAAGCTAAGTCTTCAGATATTTATCGAGAGTTAGGTCGAAGACTTTTCTTCTTTGGAGACGTAAAATGTCTTTTCCGAGTTGTGTCATAATTGCCAGAGAATTATTTATCACGTCATTCGAGTCTACGCTGATATCTTCCATGTGATATTACACTTCTGTTATGAGCTCGATGTCCAGCTCGGCATGTAGTGTTACATTCGAAATAAACTGGCCAAGGGCATTTGTTACCTTATCTAGTACTTCATTTCGAACGTTTTCGATTATTTACATGTCGCTTTTTTAGCACGTGTACAAAGTGAAGCTCCATAAGAGCAAATTGATTTCAGCATTATCCGATATGGAATTTTATTATTAATAACGCGTCAGATAAAGTAGCTAACCGAGAAAAAGCAAGAAAAACGTAACTTGGATATTAAAATTTCAATATAACACAGGGTGGTCCAAAGAAGATGGACGGTTTTGGTTTTTGAATGTAAGACTGCTACAACGCAAGCCGTTGCTCCACACGTTTAGTGTACAGATGGAATATTCGTTTTTGGCTCCAGTTCCAGTTATCATGGCATCCTATAAGCGCGTTTTGCGCGGAACGTTATTTTCGGCGTGAATTGATCACGAGGCAGTGAGTTACGAGATTTTTTTTGATACCTTAAGGGTCGCGTTTACGAAACACGTGAGATCTGGAAGATCTGAAATCAAAAATTCAGTGAACTGTACTCGAAAAAGTATTCGAAAATGTTGTAAAGACTGAATGAATGCATTATTGTAAGTGACGGTCTTTTGAACGATATTGCGTTCCACAAATGATTGTAAGCTAATTTCTCGTTTTATATTTTTAAATAAAATTTCATTAAAAAATTTTTGTCGAGTAATTTTTGAGTTATTAAAAAAAAAAACTCTCCGTCTTCTCTGGGTCGCCGTATACAAACGTTATAACCGATTGTAGATAATATTCGAAAGTATTTTATTTATAAATGTGTACTGCAACTTTAATGTTTAAATAATCAATATATATATATATATATATATATATATATATATATATATATATATATATATATGCGACTAATTAGTAACTAAACCTATATAGAGTGTTATGGCATCTAACTGTGGGGTACCACGAAGAGATCGAACAGACTCATTATTCAGAGATTTCAAAATAAAGCACTTCGCTTGATAGCTAAAGCCCCTTGGTATGTCCCCAATGCTTCGCTACATCGCGATTTAAAAATTTTGGACGTCGACGCAACTGTTAGCCTTCACGCCAAGAAGCACGCGGCAAAACTTTATGGACATCCGAATACAATTGTTGCTGAACTCCTCAATACAGAAGGAGACACTCGTAGATTAAGGCGGACTAAACCGCACGATGTATTATAACTTATTCTTTTATTACATATTCATATTAAAATTTAGATTTATGTAAAACGCTAATTATAATCTTAGTTCGTGATAAGGCATTGGCCGAATCCGTACCTTCGCTTATGTATTTTCCTATATTAAATGTATTGTGTATGCCTTTTGGGCAGTTCAATATTACAAATAAACAAAAAAAAATATGCACGTATTAATTAAATGACTATTCCGGTTAACGAGCAGAAATAGCGTGCTGCCTATTGACAACAAACGTCTTTTTAACATCTGTCTGGACGACATAGGGGGATTGTGCAAAGCTGACAAATGTAAAAACTATACAGACTGCCAAACCCCTGGTGTATAGCAAACCGAATCATTCACCAAAGTTTTTAAACATACCTTATGTATGTGGGGTCATTAAGCAATAGAGCCGTGCGACGAGGACATCATCCAAATGCAATTGCTTCAGAGCTGTTGGATAAGACGTTTAAGACGTAGAAAACCTTTGTACTTAATTTAAGGTCGCGATTATTACCGGATGTTTACCGGTGGATACTATATCCTTCTTGTTATGCTGTTCCCGTCAAATATTGCTAAATGATATGATTGGGTTTAGCTTGCGGTAAATATGAATGAGAAAAAAATTATTAAAAAGAATAAAAGGGAAAAAACCGAAGAATATTAAATAAAGCGTAATAAAATACTTCGTTTACGTGTACGATGTTGCAAAAAAATAACGAAGTTTGTTTATAAAATATTCCGATAGTGAATGTTGTAATAACAACGTAATCGACAAATCAGCGATATAAATAAACAATTTACTCTAAATAGTCAGAAAAATATAATGTACATCTCTAATTAACTATTTTCTTTCATTTTATTTTATTTCCGTTTTTATATTTTTATAAACTCTATCATCTTCTTAATTCCGGTTGTGTACACCATCATCGTTGGAGATTCTCCACCACCGAAGTTTTCTTCTGCCAACGCTTCTTTTGCCGAACATTTCTGCATGTAGTAGCAATTGCAAAGGATGATATTTTTCATTTCGATGGAGATATGGTAACTCAGTTCGCGCGTTCTCGAAGGGTCCGTAATTATTCTGTTTTTTTTTTTTTTTGACATCATGTTTTAAGACTCCTTGATTCGTTATTATTCTGTCTGTTCACGGAATTTTAACATTCGCCACTATATATCATCATCATCATTTAGTCGTAACTCCACGTAGGAGTATCGTGATCAAGGTAACAGTTTCATTATTTTCTGCCTCCATCCTGGACGATCTTCGGTATCATGAACGCATTTTGAAAATGACATCCGAGCTGCAGCAGTCACTGCATCTGTCCATTTAATTGGTACTCTACCTTTTAGCCGCACACCATTCATTCTTCCGATAACTATTGTTCTTTCGATTCCGTCATGTTTTCGTATGATATGACCAAAAAATCTCATAATACGTGCGAGAACTTCTGTTGTTAATCTGCGGGTTGGACGAATTTCTTCCAAAATAGACGTATTAGTACGCTTTTCCATCCACGAAACTCGAAGGAGCCGCCTCCAGCACCATATTTCGAAACTATTTATGCGAGTTTGTTCGGACTTTCTGATCGTCCACGTTTCTGAACCATATAGAAATATTGAAAAAACCAGAGTGCGTACAAGTTGAATTTTTGTATTTTTCGTAACAGAGGAATCTTTCCATATCCGTGTTAGTTTAACCACCCCACTCCGTGCTAGTTGAATTCTTCTCTTGATTTCACCTTCAGATCCGCCTTTACTTTCCAACAAGGATCCCAAATAAACGAAATTTTCTACCGTTTCATAACCAGGAATGGTTTTATATTTTTCCTTTATTGTATTCTTCCGATCAATTACCATTAACTTAGTTTTTCCATTATTTATTTGTAGACCATAGCATTTACTTATATCTTCTAATTTCTTCAACAATCTTTGCATTTTTTCCATGTTAGGTGCTATCAATGCTATATCGTCAGCAAACCGTAAGTTTGTAACTTTGAGTCCTCCGATAGAAACGCCTTCATCCCAATCCTCTAAAACTTTTCTCATTATATGTTCTCCGTATAAATTAAACAATATGGGTGAAAGTACACATCCTTGTTTTACACCTTTCTTTACAGTAAATTCTTCGGACTGTGTACCGAGTTCTAGCTTTATGATATTTTGGTTGTGCTCATATAGTTTTTGAATCAGATGTACAATGTGTTTTGAGGCACCCATCTCCATCAATATTTCCCAGAGTTTGTTCTAGATTACATTATCGAAAGCCTTTCGATAATCAATGAAACACAGCACTATAGGCACATTGTACTCTCTTGATTTCTCTATTAATTGTCTCATATTTAGGATCTGTTCCCGTGTGCTTCGTCCTTTAACGAATCCAGCTTGTTCTTTGGCAATTTGTTCGCTCATTTTTCCGCGGATACGATTGTTAAGAATTCGTAACATTACTTTACTAGCGTGCGGCAATAGAGAAATGGTTCGATAATTATCACATTTAGTTCTCTTTCCTTTCTTATATAGAGGAATATACATAGATTTACACCATTCATGTGGCCATTCTGTAGTTTTCCATATGGTGTTACATATAGAATGCATCATCTGCACGCCTACTTCTCCAGTATTTTTTAGGACTTCTGCTGGTATTCCATCAACGCCCACAGCTTTATTGTTTTTTAAATAATTAATAGCTTCTATGACTTCGCTTTTTAGTATGTCTTGTTCTATTTCTAATTCTGTCAGCGGTTGTGAGATTGCCAGTGTTCGTTCATCATCATTATAATACAAAGATCAGCAATAATTTCTCCATACTTCCGCTACTTCTTTCTTTTCTGTTCTAATAATACCTTTTTCATCTTCAATCATCCAATTCCTAGTTTGAAAATCACGTGATAATAGTTTTACTTTTTTGTACAAATCTTTTGGTTCCACATTCTCCGCGTGGGATTGGATTTCTTTACATATATTTTTGATGTACGTATTTTTATCATTTTTACAACTTTTTGAAATTTGTCGATTTATTAATTTTGTTATATCTGCGTTGTACTGTCCATTTTCCTTCATTTCTCTTCGGTTGTTAATAAGTTTCATAGTTTCTTCAGACAGCCATGGTTTTTTATTCAATGATTGCTGATTCTGTCTTTGTGTTTCCTTATATGTCTTCTTTATGATATTTTTCATTTTATCTCACTGTTGTTGTGCTGATAAGTTTACTGCGTTCGTTATTGTTCTTGTTTCAAGTGCTGTTACAAAGGCTTTGGGGATCATTGATCACCAATCTCTGTGCTTGCTGCTGCTTCCTAGGAGCTTTCAGTTTTCCCTGTGTTTCCATTATTATTAATCTGTGGTCAGAACCGCACTCAGCTCCAGGTCGAACAATAACATTCTTACAACATGACTTCCATCTATTTGAGATCATGAAATAATCTATTTGATTTCTATGCCGATTTCCAGGGGAGATCCATGTGTTCAATCTTCTATGGTGATGTTGGAAGATCGTATTCGCTATCATCAGTTTATTTTCAATTGCAAATTCTATGAGGCGCTCACCCCTTTCATTACGTGTTCCCACTCCAAATTTTCCGACTACATGTTTTAAATGTTTGTCTGCACATGTTGCTCCAACCTTTGCATTTAGATCGCCCATCACAATTACCATTTCATTTCTCGGTATTCTATTGATTTCTTCTTGAACATCGGTATAGAACTTTTCTACCTTCTCATCTTTCGAAACATTTGTTGGTGCATACACCTGTATTAAATTGACTGCTATTGGTCTTGTATTTATTCTTAGTGCGATTACTCGATCGCTTTTAGTTCTATACCCCGTAACTAAACTACACAGTCGTTTATTTACTAGTATTGCTACGCCATTTCTACTTTCGTTAACATTACTCGAACAAAATTCGATATTATGAGTCGTTTCAAAATGACCGGTTTGACGATAATGTGTTTCGGCAATTTCACATATATCTACTCCATATCTTCTTAATTCCATTTCCACCACAAGGAGTTTGCCTGGTCGCCGTAAAAGCCTAACAAATGTTACCTCTTCAGTAACAAACCGCTGCCTTGCGGTTAGGGTGTTTACCCAAAGGCTAAGGGAGTAAACCCTGATATATATATATATATATATATATATATATATATATATATATATATATATATATATATTAATACGGACTTATATCTTTCCTCGTAAATAATTTCTTCATGGCGATAATGACCCAGCTGTTCTAATTTCTATATTCTGATCGACTTCTTCACCAAGTGCCTAAATATTGAATTTTTGCTACCCCTTCAATTTAATTTGTAAATACTGCCTGCGGATGTGTTCGTATCTCGCCTATATTTATCGACAAACATATATTTTGTTAGCTGCATTTTTATCCGATCCATAACTGAGACTAACTTTATGAATTGGCGTAATCATAGACGTTAAATAATATAATAATATAGGTGAAAATACACAGCCTTGTCTTACTCCCCTTTTAATTTTGATTTCACCTGTAAAGGCGTTTTCGTAACGAACTGCGGCTTCCCAATACGAATCTTGTATTGTTAAACGATATTTTTATACTTGATTTTTTTTTTGTACGCACTACATTACGTATTAACGTCGAAAAGCTTTACGACCTTTTTTTATACATGAAAAAAATTTAACCATTTTAATCGCTTTTTTGTTGTTTAATTTTTTTTTTTTTTAAATCACTGCATTCCGCGCTGTTTAAATTATTTACGATTCACCGTCGTTTATATTATAGCTTTAAGTTTATTTTATAAACTAAAGTGAACGAGATAAATTATAAACCCTCGATTTAGTTAATAAACGTTATTAAAATATTCCGCTTTTCATCGATGTTTCCATAGTTTTGTTCTCCTATTCTATATTTACTTCCAAGTTTGACATTTTCCTATATTTACATCGCTAAATATATAGTCAATTATATATGTTTTATATATATATATATATATATATATATATATATATATATATATATATATATATATATATATATATAATATATAATGCAGCCTTTTCGATCCCCAGAAAAATTCGAATCAGGTTCCTCGTTATTTCCCCATTACAAAACGAGGTAAATCTAATATGTTCAAAATTTGTAACCGTCTCTCCGTTTGTATTACCAACTAGCCGGAGGCCTTTTTTTCTCGTGTGTACACGTTGCTAGCCAATTTTATTTATTTCTGTCCCCTTTACATTCTTCTCCATCCCTCACTTTTTTCTGTTTTTTTTTTTTTTTTTCAAACGTTACTGATTTCAAATTGGATACAATTTTCTCGACGGATATATTTATCTAGCTTATTTATATAAACACAACCATATATATATATATATATATATATATATATATATATATATATATATATATATATATATATATATATATATATATATAAAATATATGTGACACATGTTTCATGATATGAAATATATACTTCTATTTCTCGTCAATCCCGTAGGCGAATAAAGGTAATCATATTTAATGGAGCTGTTCAAAGATTTCAATATTAGCTTCAATCGCTATCTAGCGTCCTCAATAAGCGGGGTAGGTGTGTGATGCTAAAAATAAGGTAATAATATGCGTTGCGCGTTATATAAAGTATATATTATATATGTATATAACATATTATATATATATATAACATATTTTATATATTTATTTATATATCTATATAACATATTTATATATATATATATATATGTATGTATATAACATATTTTATTTATATATATATATATATATACACATTTGTGTTATATCCGATTGGCTCAATTTGATGCGTCGTACGCTTCTGTGTTTTCCACCGTTTTCGTGATAGTCTATTTTTATTTCACTTCTTTTTCACCATCTATCGTTCTTCCGGTTCACTTGTATTTGTTTCTTCCCCCAATGTAATATCGAATCCCTCTGATCGTGTAGAAGGAACATCTATCTAAGTAATCTTCATAATAATAATACTCGTTATCATCGTCTTCGTACGTAATCAATATTACAGTAGAAAAAAATGAAAAAATACCAAATTGTTGTTATTGTTAATATTATTGGGTGGGTAATAATTTTGCTGCACGCCGAGAAATATTGAATTCAGACGCACGCGATTAATTTTGGAGACGGAAATAACCGATCGTAATATTTTGAGCGGTTTCTTTTAAGTTCGGAAATAATCTAAATTCTTTTTAATAGTTAACGAATTTAAATTATTCCTTTTTTACTTCGAAATTTTGTGTCGATTGATAATTCGAAAGTTTTTACTTTTATTTTTTTTAAATCGCCGGAATGTAACGAATGAATTATAAATGTTATTATTTTCGCGTGTATGTGTATACGATGAAACGTTTGCATTTCAAAAAGACACTCGTATTATATACATATATAGATATATGGATATATGGATATATATATATTTATCGTATGCGTTGTGAGTCGTGCGCCTGTTATGTTCATCTATACTGTAGCGTGACTGTAAAAATTTAACGTGGACTAAATTATTTGAACTATTTTATTATAATAACGATGAAGACGGAAAAGAAACAACTTTCCAATTTGGTAAATAAATGTTCGGGAACACGCCCGTACAGTCGGCTTTTAATTTTTTTTTTTTTTTTTTTTTTTATTCCAAGCAAACCTCTACCTTTTTGTCTTCTTATTCATTTTTCATTTATTTGTAGATACGTATATTTGTGTTGTGTAGGTATATTTTCGATAGTATTATTTTACGTTTGTAAGCGCGTGTCGCTAATTAAAGGTTTTCCCTTATTACCGACACGTATATTAAGAAATTACTTCTAGAGCGTCGCCTGTTCTATTATTCATTTAAAAAAAAAAAAAAATGTTATTAGACTATCGTATGATGTACGGATTTACCACGACGGTTATTAGTATCGTCGTTTATTTAAATTATTATTATTACTACAAAAGTTTTTTGAAGAATACGTTAATAAAGTATCTTATCGTTTAAATAATAAATTAGTAGGTATTAATAAAACTAAATTATTGATTTTATACAAATCAGGGGACACATTTAGCTGGGATACATTATTTATAAATTCGAATAGTAAGCCGGTAACGAAGACTACCGAAATTAAATATCTCGATATCGTGTTAGATATAAATTGCAGTGCACACTCGATTTAATCGGTAAAAAAATTAATAAAACTAAATTTTATTGATTTTATTATTTAAAAAAGGTTTTTTTTTTCCGTCCGATTGTATCGTTTATACATAGTCTTATATCAACCACTTCTCGCTTACGGGATTGTCCATTGAGGAGGCGTGGCTAAATATGACCTAAAATGTATCGAAACGTTACAAAAGTCAGTCTTAAAGTGTATCTTAATGAAAAAATAAATAAAAAGTATATTTTTACATTTCAAATAAGAAACAACAATTATCATCTACACGAAGCAAAATAAACTGCAGGAAAAACCACCACCAAAACCGGCATGAAATAAATATATAATAAAATGGAATATGAGATAATATCAGAGTAGCCATGAATAGAAAAATATAACTATATACATAAAATAAGCTTAAACTTAAATAATAACTATATAGCATCGGGAATTACGCATCGTAATAAATAAGTAAATAAATAAATAAATAAAGCCTATATTTCGCCAATTATTGGACGAAGGCCTCCCACCCATGAAAATATTAATAAAATGATGAAACACGTAACAAAAATACCATATACCCATACAATTAACCGTGATTAAGGACACCATATAATTGACACATTTTCTTCCATTCCACTCCTATCGGAGCTTAATCGCAACCAAGTAGAACCCATCCGCCGTCTGAAGTCATCTGCTCACTGTAACGGTTGTCTGCCTACACTTCGTTTGTTGTAATATGGAATCCACTTGGTTGCATCTGCGGCCAAACCATCCCGACGCATCATCATGTGACCGGCCCAATTCCATTTCAGGCTGACTGCTAACTTCGCAATGTCCTTCATTTTAGTTTTATACCTAATAGTTTCCGAACGAATTCGGTCCAATCTTCGGTTTCCGAACGAATTCGGTCCAATCTTCGAATTCCAAGGATAGATCTCTCCGTTGCTCTCTGTACACGACTGTTTTTGTCAATATGTGCTGCTTTCGTAGACCACGTTTGACAACCGTATAACAAAGCTGGTACGACGCTTTTTTCCAGAACGTTAACTTTTGCTTGTAGGTTAATTTTCCAGCTTCTATTTTTTAAAACTCCTTTTAAACTCCAACATTTTTTCCATGCTGCGGCAATTCTTCTTGCTAGTTCTTTATCCATCCAATCATTGAATGATAAACACTAGGCAAATTGTTTCTGGTGTAGTAAGAAGCTTAGTTTTGCTATTGTTTATAATTAAACCTACATTTCTACAATTACGGTAGAGTTCTAACATTATGGAAAGTTCGTTTGCAGATCCCGCAAATAAAATTATGTCGTCTGCAAATCTAAGATTAGATAAATATTGTCCGTTTATATGTATTCCTTTAGTTTCCCAATTTGATTTCCTTATAGCAAATTCAAGTAGCGTGTTGAAAAGTGCCGGAGAAATTGGATCGCCTTGTTTTGTTCCTCTGGATTGATTAAATATTCTACTATCTTCTTCCAGTGAAATGTAAGCCATACTTAATTTGTATATTTCCTTAATTAAATTTACATACTTTGTTTCCACGCCTGCATGATGTAAAGCATCGAACAACGCACTGAATCCTATCGAAAGCTTTACTGAAATCTATAAGGACAATATATAGCTTCAAATTATATTCTCGACATTTTTCTATAACCTGATTAACTATATGAATATTCTTCTAAATCCAGCTTGTGCTTGCGGCTGGTATTCGTCTAGTACTTTATGTACGCGTCTTTCTAATACCTTCATAAACAATTTGCACATAACAGGAATCAAACTAAAAGGGCGATAATTATCTAAATTACTACGAGATCCTTTTTTGTGCAGTAATATAATACACGCATCGTAATCATGTATGTTTAATTCTTTTACGTTTATATTTCTTATATTTTAATTGGAGACTAGTGCGAGTGTAGTCTCCTATATTGTTTATATACGCGCTTAGGGTACAATCATTAAACAATTTTTTGGTTTGCTGATTTATTACTTGACGCGCGTATGGTAATTTCAAAACTCTGTGCATACGAACTATTCTAGCATAAAACGGAGCTTTACGAAGGATTTTACGACATTTATTTTGCATGGACAACATTATCGGTCTTAAGATACATTTGTAGATAATCAGCTTATTTAGCGGTATTAACGTAGCATTTCCTATTAAAGGTCGGATATAATTTAAATAAAGAGGCGCGAGTTTTATTAGCGGCGTATTCTATATGTTTAGAAAAGGTAAGACCAAAGTAATACTATACGAATGGGGTATATTGCAAATATGCGACCCGTATAAAATGGAACTATTAAATTATGTATCGAAAAGCAAATTCAAATTTAATAAAGACTTTCATAAGGGAGAAACTAGATCGCCTAAAATATTGTGCCCTTTGATAAAACACGCGTGAGAATACAGTTTGGTTTTGTTGAATTATTGTATACATTGATATTGTATTCGTACGGTTTATTTTTTCTCAGATGGATTTAATGTTTTGTCGTGGGTTTAATTTTGAACAGAATTCATAGCAACTTTCCTTTTTACGTTGTTTTATGTATTTTTTTACATTTGGCTGTTTCTTTTTTATATATCATGTAGTTTATTCGTTGTTAGAGTTTTATTAAATATATTTAGCTTAAGTCTTCTCCTGGCCACCATTTTATTACACATTCTTCGTTCCATCAACTATCGATTGTGTCCTATTGCTTATCTTTTTTTTTTGACTTGAATTTGGATTAAGTTCTCATTTTTTATAATAATAATGTTCTGTAGTATTTTGTATTAGTTGGCTGTTGTTTCCGCGTAGAATTTTTGTTTATCTAAAGAGATTAAATTTTCGATGGTTTTTGTCTGATATTTTCCCCAACTTATTATTGTTTTCGTATGTTTTTTTGTATGAGTTTCTTGAATTATTTTTATCTCTATATGAGGTTTCCCTTATTTGTATCTGGGTCATGATTGCTTCCCATTGTATCGTTTATTTTTTCCCATTTTATTATTACTATATCTGGAGTAAATTAAATCAATATTACTTTTTTTTTTTTATATTCATATGATCATAAACGAGTATATTTTAAGAGCTGACAAATTAATATTAATCCAGACCAGTCATGATTGCTTCCCATTGTATCGTTTATTTTTTCCCATTTTATTATTACTATATCTGGAGTAAATTAAATCAATATTACTTTTTTGTTTTTTATTCATATGATCATAAACGAGTATATTTTAAGAGCTGACAAATTAATATTAATCCAGACCAAACTAAGCCTATCCTTTTCAGTCGTAGGCATCCAACACCACCTAACAGATGGACTAATACGCTTTCTCGGTGTGTTTCTCGATCGCCGTCTAAATTTTAACTTATCTCATATTAATATTAAAGCGAATAAAGCAATTTCCGCCATCTATCCCATCTTTAAAATCCTTCCTGAATTCTCATATTAAAATGAGTCTTTATAAAATTCTTATACGCCCGGTAATAACTTACGCCTGCCCAGTATGGTGTTCTATCTCAAAATATAAACAACTCCAATACAAAACAGGTGTCTCCGATACGTTTTGAATAAGTCAAAATACGAAAGAATCTCATTTATATGTTTTTTTTTTTTTTTTTTTTATTTTTATTTTACATAATTACAACTAGTCCATTTGGACTATCCAGTAATTCTGATATATGAAAGAAAATTAACGTGAAGAGGTTATCCGTCCAGTGACAGGAGCCTCAGAAGAATATTAATAAAATTTGTTTAAACAATATCATAAGGCTTATTCCGTTTGAGCCTTCTTGTGTTATTTAGGTTATCTAATGTAATAATTGCTTCCGTATTTGGATGCCTATGTAATCTGTCTTCATGTTGAAGTGCATACCGTCTAATTTCTGTAATTACAGTAGGAACATTTAGGTCTCTATGCAAGTCATCGTTTCTTATGAACCAGGGCGCATTCGTTATCATACGAAGTATTTTGTTTTGGCATCTTTGAATTATTTTGATGTGAGTGGTTTTTGCACAACCCCACAATTGGGCGCCATAGCTCCAAGTTGGTTTAATAATCGCTTTGTAGATTAACAATTTATTGTCGATCGTTAACGTCGAGTTTCTTCCAATAAGCCAATACATGGAAGCTGTTAAACGGTTAATCTCTTTCTTTTTAGCAATGATGTGTTGTTTCCACGTAAGTTTCTGATCGAGTCGCATACCTAAATATTTGATCTCGTCTAGTATCGGTATTTGATTATTGTTTATTGTAACCGGAGCATTATTTGTTCTTCTGTTTGTGAATATTACATGAGCCGATTTGTTTTCATTTATACTTATTTTCCACGTTTTTGTCCACTTGCATATCTGATCTAAGGAATTCTGCAGGTTACTAGCGGCAACGTTTTCGAGGGTATCGGAAGCTAACACAGCAGTATCATCTGCAAAAGTAGCAGTTAGTGTGCTATTTGAAGCCGGAAGGTCAGCTGTATAAAGTATGTAGAACAGCGGCCCTAAAACACTGCCCTGCGGGACACCAACGCGTATGGGGTATATTTTGGATTCTTCTATCTGAACTTTTACTTTGAAAAATCGTTCGTTTAGGTAAGAAGAAATTAGTTTGTACATACTATAGGGTACAATTTTTTTGATTTTATAAAGCAGTCCTTCATGCCAGACCTTGTCGAAGGCTTGAGAAATATCTAAGAATACTGCTGAACAAATTCGTTTCTCTTCGAAGTCATTTTCAATTTTATTGACGATTCTGCGAACTTGATCAAGGGTTGAATGTTTGGTTCTGAAACCAAATTGGTGATCTGGTATTGGTTTCTTTTGATCAATAATCATCATTATCCTTTTCATAAATAACTTTTCGAAGACTTTGGATAACACAGGCATAAGCGATATTGGTCTATAGGATGAGACGACGTTTGGAGGCTTGCCAGGTAAAATTACTAATCTACCCTAAGATATTAAACCTATCCGCTAAATTCTTCACTCGGTGTTCATCACACACTAATCCACACATTAGGCCTATATTACTATTGCAGGCGACTAAAAACTATGTATACGAAATATAAGACGTCTAAATTAATTAATTTTACTAACGATATAGTTTTAATTTATATTAGAATCGCAATTATCTTAATCATCGTATATATAGTAAATTATAATTAAATTACTTTAATTGGTTTTTTATTGGTATTTTTTTTCATGTTAGTTTTCATTATTTAATATAAAATAACGAGATGGCATATTATTATGTTCGCTTAAGATATTTTTTTCTTTCTACCGGTACACAATAATCATTATTATTATTTTGTAAATTTTTACTATGAAAATATACCCCCGTTGTTTTGTTTTGTTGTTCCGATTTATTATCATGAAATTTTCATTTTCGATAAATTCGTTTAAAGCTATTCCCTTAATTATTTATGGTAGTTTTACCCCATGCTCTATGAAGACAATTCATATCTCCCCCGTTATAAGATATGAACTACTGTTTGTCATATTATTTTTGATATTATCCCGATCACCTTGTACCATGCCATGATTAGGTTTATATTGCTTTAATATTTACTTCTTTTCCAAGTAGTTTTATTTTAATTGATATCGTTATCAACTTTTATATTATAGTCTTAAACCTCTTCCTGTTTTCCTATCACATCTTATTATATTATAGTTCTGAATGTTGATGTTATGTTTTACCGATGGCCCATGTTTCAACTATTATCGAAATGTCTATTTCATTTTTGTATAACAAACGTTTTAATTCGACGGGATTTGTTAATATGCTTCCGCAATTCCATTGTAATACGTTAATTCCTTTTATAGTTTTAGGTTTTATTTATTTTTAATAATATTTCTATTGGTTGGACTATTTTTGAAATCTTTATCTCTGCTGGTCGTAATATTTATTACTTTCCATATTTTTAATAATAGGTGGTTCTGGTTTTTCTATATTTTTAGTTAGAGGTTTTGAATTCAGTTTTTGGTCTACTAATGTTGTTATTGTAGTTTTTTTTATCCGTTCGCATTCGTCTGAAGTAGTAAATGATACGGTTATAGTTAAGTAAAGTCATGATTTCCCGTTTTTCTTTGTATATAAGCTTCGGCTTGTATGTTCGAATAATAGTTTGTTCAATTGGATCGTTATTTTTAGAAATAGGTGGAAAGTTGTTTTCATCAGTTAAAATTGAGAACCTATTAATACATTCGAGTACAATTGTTTTTGTCTACATGTTGCTGAGATCTCTCTAATACTGCTTCTTTATAATTAATACAGGACGTGTCTGTAGCTTTATGATGATCTTTTTGCAAAATATGCATATTGGAATTTGTTTATAGAGGATATTTCCGCGTGCTCCGAACTTCCACATTTAACGCGTCGTTTATTTCACATCACGTTGCAATGCGATCGTATCTCATACGTTGATAACATATTGGACTCGGCATATAAAAGGTTACAAAGAAATCTGACATTCTATAAGAATATTAATATTCTGGAAGTGTTTGCCCTTGGAATGTTATAAGCACACGCTGACTCGGAATATATTGTACTTCGCCATTTATAACGGTTCTGCTGTTTAAAATGTTTTTAATCGTAAATAACGGACATTCTATCATTTCTCTGATTTGGTTCTCTCTATAATCCGGATCTATTCTTTTGATAACTCCATTTCGAGAAACTGTTATCCTTTTTATAGTGATCAATAGTTGAATATAAGTTTATATCTGGTTTACGTACTATTTCTTCTTTATTATTTAAATTTACGTTACCGATATTTAATCGATTATTATTATTTTTACGATTTATTTTTATTATTGTAATTATTATTACTATTATTGCTTATTTTATAGCTGTTTCACATATATATTAGTATGTGTATTTTTGTTTTGTTTGTACGCGTTTGTATAAACCAAATATCTGGGTTTTAAATATATATATTTTGGTATATATATATATATATATATATATATATATATATATATCTATATATATATATATATATATATATATATGTTTTGTTCTTTACGCGTTATGTATTTTATATATATATATATATATATATATATATATATATATATATATAATGGTGTGAGCATCGGCGAGTGTGTGTTATATGAGTAACAGATTTTTTTTTAATTGTTTATAATTCTCGTAGTAATAGGCTTGTGTCATTAAAATGAAAGATCTAAATAACAGGGCACATTCGGTCTTGTACATTCCTATCGTTAGGGTTATTTTCGTATGTTCGGCTATTAGTAAAAGGACTTAATAAACATTTCCATTATGTTCGCTTTAATTTTGATCTTGTTCCTACTAGTGTTAATTTTACTATTAACAATACTTCGTTATCAAGTGTTAGTTTTTTTATACGTTTGCTTTTATATGTCGATCGAACTAATTCTATTCGTTCGTATGGACTTACCTCTAATTGTACGCGATCGACTTTGCCGGTTCTTCGTCTGGTTCGCCATTTTTATTTTTTATTAAAAATAAATTAATCTTTTTATTACGATTCCCGATGAATATTTGAAAGTTTACCTGATTAGAACGTACACCGAATCCTGGAGCGGTTTTAATTGAAAGTAAGTTTTAGCGACTTATCGTTATTATTCGTAAACATTTAGCCGATCGAATTGAAATTTATAGAATACTGATACAGTCCCAATTTTCTTCAAATTTTTAACCAAATCCGCGGAAACCATTTTTGAAGGTTCTATAGAAAGAAAATGATGAAGTACGATATAGTGAATTTCGTAAAAATTGGGACGGAAAATGTAAATATTGATTATTAATCGAAAACAATAAAACAATCATAAAATTACGCTTATAAGGAAAATGGTTTCCCCACCCGATGTAGTTACTGACGAATTGGCCTTTCATTATAGGAGACTAGCAGATGTAGCCAACGTTTCTATCAAAATGGGATTAATTTTAACACGGCGAGAGGTGCTATTTACCCTTTTTCCCCGTAACGATGCTTCTAATGTTGGTTTTCACCTACCAAACCTAATCTAAGCGGACCACGAAACGAGATTTATTATCCTCATACGAAATAGTTGAAAACGATAATACATTAACGATACAGGCATATTTTGAACGACTAAATTAATAAATTAATTTTCAAATAACTAAAATAATAAATAGAATTACGGCGATTAACCGACAACGGAATATCAACTACCAGGATAACAACGGCGAACGTGACGACGGTCTATTTTTAAAATATTCTTTTATAGCTGCTTTATTTCTGCAATATTAGATCTAAACTAAATAAGCGTTATTTATAAATAGCGTAACACGCGCAGAGGAATAGCCCAATGATTAAACTCTGCTAATTATATTAATTGGTAATAACCAGTTGATGAGGTTTGATACGTTTCAGTCTTCTGAGATCGAGATCAGTGGACGAAAGTGCCGATGTTTTCGGATTTGGATGGTAAAAAAGCCGTTTCTGATGCTGTCGACCATAATCATATATTACTTCTTTTTTTTATTTTTATTTATTTTTATTTTTATTTATTTTTTATTTAAATTTACGTGCCGTGTACCGCAATTATAGCTAGAGGCACGGAACTAAAATAATTACAACAAAGGTATTAAATAATTAAGGTATTAGATAATTATAACGAAGATATTCACAACAAAGGTATTAAGATAATTATAACAAATGCGTTAATTTGATACATTTTAAAAATTCGAAAACTCTATTAATGATATCCATATTATCCTCAGCAAACTTTGCAAGTCGAGCGATGCGATCCCGTATCGTTTTCGGTATTTATCGTAAATTGGACAGTCTACCAATAGATGCTCGACGGTCAACTGAAAACAACATTGTTGGCACGTTGGCGGCGTACTTTTCTCTAATAGATGAATATGTGTTAATTTTGTGTGTCCTATCCGTAATCGACATAATACTACCTCTTCCATTCTGCTACTACGATGTGCTGAGTGCCACTGTTTTGAAGATAATTTTATCGATCGTAGTTTATTCACCGTAGATATTCTCTGCCAATTACTATTCCATGTCGATTCGAAATGATGCTTTAAGTATTCTTTGAAGTCAGCTATCGGTACATGGATATTTAGAAGCGGATTCGAAACGGCTGTTCTTGGTGATACGTCGGCTATTGAATTACCATATACATTGCAGTGAGCTGGTATCCACAAAAGTATTATGTTCTTAGATGTAGTTTGTAACATGAGTTTTATTTCGTTGGCTATTGGATGTAAATTTTCATTATTTAATAGAGTTCTTAATGCTGAAAGCGAGTCAGTACATAAAATGAAATTTTTATTTCTGTTGGAATCTGCGTAATTCACTGCGGATCTAATGGCGTATAGTTCTGCTGATAAGACTGAAAACGTAACTGGAAGAGCAATTTGAAGAACTACGTTATCATTAACAACTACCGAGCAACCTACCTCTGCTGAAGATTTCGATCCATCTGTGTATATAAATTCATATTCTGCATGGTTTTCTGTAATCTCTTTTAAAGTTTCTCTGATCTTGTTAACATTTTTTCTATTTATGTTACAGAACGTTAGATTCACTTGTGTGTGCAACTGTGCCCAAGGCGGAATAACATCGAGGTTTTCGCGAGATAATATTGGGAGTTCGACGTTATATGCTTGAATGAGTTTATGCAAACTAGGAAGATCGGTATCTCCTTGAGTAGCCAGCCAGTATGGTCAAGTATTGTCTTCTTAATTGCAAGGGCAATTCAGAAGCTTCGCATAAAATATTTATTAAAGAATAGTTAGATTAAGGGGATAAGGTTGGATAATGTAAGGAAAGTTATAAGTTTAGATTCAGCAGATGGTGAATACTGTAGGATTTCGGTTAGAGAGGATGCAAGTTCAACAGTAAGACGGTGAGCTGAGTACAAATGACATGATAGGAGAATGTGAGGAATAGTAAAGGGTATGTTACATGACGAGCATAACGGTGCACTCTGGCCTAGAAAGAAATGCTTGCGTGTAACAAGTGTATGTCGCCACAGCGTATGCGGAACAGAGCAACTTCATATTTTCTATTGGAATGTTCCGACCAGGTTGCCTTCTTCCGATCCGTAGTGAACTTAGACATGAGAATCTTGCCACTGTTTGACGCTGCAATTGACTGCGTACCCGATCCATGAAGTCTTTTGCTGGAATTGGTAGGTTTAGAGCTGGTGCTAGGATGGCAGATTCTTTAGCTGCTTTATCGACCATTGTGTTCAATCCGACTTCCTTATGACCCGGTATCCATATCATATTACTTCTTTGACCCATCTGTCGATCTTCATGGAGTGCGTCATTTCGTTGAAACCAACGAGCATTAGATCATCCGAAAAAGAAATTTATTTTGAGCTGTTTGAAGTACTTTTCGATTCGATGCTTTAGCACATCCCCGTATTTGTATTCCATAAGCCGATATTAGACGTATAACAAAAATTAACAAAAATTAACAAAAATTCGAATAATAATTTTTAAATGGAACAACGAAACTATACTAATCTAAAAATTTATTATAATAGAAAGTTTGTAAAAAAACTAATTTTATTTATTATTATACTGAAAGGATTTTCTAACCGAAACAATAACTGTAATTTATCCAATCGACACTTTCGCTATAACGGACGAACGTCGATGTAGTTCACGGTTGTAAATATACTCGTCAGTAATATTCGAAAAGGCGTAATTTATGTTAAAACAAAAATTTCCTCATTTTTGTTGTTTTTTATCATCGTGTTTAGTGAATCGATTTATCGGAGCCCCGATCAATTTTGAGGCGTTTTAGTGTATTGTAGCTAAATTATATCGTTCGAAATTTATTACTAACTTCTTCGATGGCGTTATTCACATTCGTCGTTTAAAATGGTTTATAGTATATTTTTCCAAATTATAAAATAATAATGATGATGATGCTTTGAAAATGTCGCTATTAAAGAAGCCTTTGACAGTTGTTGGTACCCTGTACTTTGTTTAATTCTCTACAGACTTTACTAGTTGCAAATAAAATATTATCGATATAAGTAACGGATGGAGTATATATTATTTTTATAAATATATATATATAATGTGTGTGTATAATTTAAGATTAGTGCCTGAAAACAATAAACATATTTTACATTTTATCTAATTTTTACATATTATTTTGTAAGGATACGCGTGACTTTCTTTGCTTATCATTATTTAAAATAGAATTAATTCCGCTTTTAAAGTCCAGCGTAATTACTTTAATTTTTACGATGATTTTCAAAAATTTGTAATTAATTATCGATTAATCAGTTTATACGTTCGTAAAGTTATGTACGTTTGTTTGACCTTTAACTTGTTCCAGGCTTCATATATATAAATATGCGTTCCTGGCGTTGTAAAATGACGTGATTTTTTTAACAGTGAGAATGTTAAGTCAAAAATAATTATTCAATTTATTCGGGCTGTTTTGATAATTTATACTGTTTGTAATTTTTCTTGAGTAACCTCTAAACTGTAAAACTAGTATCTGGGTCTGGTTAGTTTCATTTTTTTATTCGAAGTTAATATCTGTAGTCTTCGTGTCTGTATGTCATATTTTATTTCTCTTATGCATCGTACGTATTTTGACTAATACTTTAACTTGGATCGTTTTTATTTATCGTCTCCATAAAAGTACAAAAGAAGAAGCGATCGTTATACGTGGGGAAACTGATGAAATACATAAAACAGCCCTCTTAAAAAGACGAAATAAGAATATCGATAACACCGAAGAAAACTGTTTTTTTTTTCAACGTTATTAAAAAGAGAAAAAACATATAACGAAACTTCTAAAATAAATTTAAATCGTTTAATAAAAATTCGGTTATTCGAAGAGATTATTTTGATCGGGTTTGAAGCACGATTATATTTTTTCTTAAAAGAATTAAGAAAAGTTGCATAAACGATATATATATATATATATAGTGGGAGTGGGTGGGTTAGAGAGTGAAACAGAGTAACAATTTTCGGCTGTTAAGTCATCGTCAAGTGAGTATTTATAAATTGTATTTATATATCTTTATATTTTATTTTTTATGTTCACTCGATAATTGCTTAATAGCCGAAAAGATTTGTGATTTTTTCATTAAAAATTAAACTGATTCAACTGCTTGTTTATTGCTTATTTTTTTAAAATAATTACTACATTCCGTTTTTTTTTCCAATAATGAAAAACTAGTAAATAATATGGAAAATATCGAAGGAGAAAAATTAATACTAATAATCAAGAAAAATTAAATTAATGTAATTAATATTAATGCTGATATGTTTAATAAAGGAACTTAACGTGAACGTCAAAAATGCGTTTAAAAATATCGCATTACGCGTCTGCATAGTTGGATATTACATAAATACTAAAAGTATTCGCAGTAAATTTAATACCTACCTTTATAACTTTTACCTCCATACCCAAGAGATATGTGTGAGGTAGCTTAATGCAATTGACACTCCAAATATTTTAAATAAACATGTTTCCATAATATTCAAATGTCGCCGGAATATTTTGGCGCTTTATCATCTGGATATGCTGTTTGTGTTTTGCTTCAACCGCATTCCGTCATTAATTTTATAGTGAACCTTATTCCAACTCTTAACTACTACCATTCAGATAATGTCAACAGCGTTGCTAATGAAAATTACATTTTTTTAGAATATACTTGTTACATATCCTCTCAGAGTAAACATCAATAACAACAACTTATTTAAAGATTCCAGTAATATCTCGTTTGGTCATATAGAAGACCTCCGTCTATAAAAAACTGCTTTTTGGCAGTATTGTAATATAACAATCTGAATACTTTAAATGAGTTAACCTAGAAGTATTAAGAAAAAAAAGATCTGTTAACTGCTACTGAGTACAGTGCTATCATCGATAAAATTAATTTTAACCAATTTAATAAATTACGTACAAAAAAATAACCGATATGAGGGTTTCTTTAGTTATATTTATTTACTGGTGATTCGTGAGTGACACATACACACAGACACACACACACACAGACACACATATATATATATATATATATATATATATATATATATATATATATATATATATATATATATATGTACGAGAAGTTACCCACGGCTTCGACTGTATAATTATTTTTCCGCTGTCTCCTTCTTTTAACAGGTTTATAAATTATTATAGTATACGTGTATGTATATATATATATATATATATATATATATATCTTTGTCCGTTATTTCGGCCACGACCCCAACGCAACTATATTAGTATAGCATAGGTATATATATATATATTCGTCCGTTGTTTCGGCCACTCCCCTAAAGCAACTATATTAGTTAGTACACGTATATATTACCTGGGCCACGCCACTATATTAGTATATGTACATACATATTACGTGTATATATATATATTTTTTTTTATTGGAGTTACCATTATCATTATTACCACTATGATTATCACTATTAACGTTACCACCACTACCAAGAGTTAGGAGAGGAATTATTATCGAACTTATTATTATTATTACTTACAGTAATATTAATGCACATACATGTAAATAAATAAAATATATGCAACATTATTTCCACACACACACACAACATATATAAACTGACACACACACACACACTATAAAATCATCTACATATATTTAGATTAAAAATTACATGTGTATAATTATATTTTACCTCATCCCGTCAGGCTTTCGCTTCTCGACAGTATCAAACTAACTAATTAATATTTATACACCAATGTTCATGTACGTACACATATACACACACCTATATGTCTATACATATACATACACGTACAACTAAATTCATAATTTTAACAGTTTACTTACTGAATACAGTATTCCACTAATTCTAAAAGTCATTTATACGTCTCACTCATTTTTCCGACATTTACACCATCATTTTTACCTATTTCCTGTAGTAGCCCCCTGATATCCGAGTTGTCTATCTCTCTTTCCCGTCATTTTCCATTTTACATATCTTTTTTTAACATTTTATTTATAATTATATTGTCTTGTAACCATTCTTAGAGTTTTTCTTTTAAAATCGCTGTATTTTTTCGTTTAATATATCATCAGGTATTATATTCAGCATTTGTGTAATTATAAATTTATCAGTCTGATTACCATTCTTTCTTCTCGGTATTTGTACCTTATATTTTAGCGTTTTTCTTAAGTTATATTTCGCAATTTCCCTTTTGTTCGCTCAAACAATTTTAAATTGGTTTAAATAATTCAATATTTTTATCATTAAACACAAACCCCTTACATCTAAAACATTTTCTTTCCGCATTAATTCGTAAAGTGTGGCTTTACTTTCTTGTCCTGCTATTAGGCTTAAACATTTTTTCTGTAATCGGTTTATATTTGTTTTATAAAATTTACTTCCTAGACCCCATGCTTGCACTCCATATCTCAGCCTGGAATCTACTAATGCATAGTAAATTATCTTAAGTGTCTCTTTACTTACAAAATTCCGTAGAGTATATAGCATAGGTAAGGTCATACGTAGTTTGTTTTCTACAAAGGCTGTATGTTTGTTCCATCTCAAATTTTCGTCTACGATTACTCCTAGATATTTATATTCTCTTACCATTTCTATTTTATTGCAATTTTTCTTCATACATATATTTTCCTCCGTCATATAGTGAGCACAATCGTTTGAATGCATCCACAAAATGGTTTTATATCTTATTCTGTCCATCACGGGCTTCAGGAACATACTTTTAGTTTTCGTTGTATTTATTACCAAATTGTTATCGTGAGCCCATTTAGTAACTGTAATCAAGTCTTCGTGCATGTTTGCTTCTGCATTTGATAGATTTATATTTGCCGTCATTACAGCAATATCGTCTGCAAATGCGTATACCTTACTGTATTTTATTAGTTTTTGCAACCCATTTATATATATATGATAAATAGAAATGGGGCAATATTGCTACCTTGAGGTACACCTATATTTATTTGAAATTTTGGACCTTGTCTTCCCGAAATATTTACTGTGCCCTTCCTATCACTCGGATAACTTTGAAACCATTTTTTAACTTTGCCAGTGATCCCTATTTCTTCTAATTTTTTTAAACAGTTTTCCATGATTTACTGTGTCAAATGCTTTAGTAAGGTCAATATAAGTAACTATTACTTTATTTCCTATTTCAAAGTTCAGTTTTATGTCTTCACAAAAATCTTCCAAAGCCTTTGATGTAGATTTATTTTGTCTGGAAACCTCCATTATTCTATTTTCTTCTAAAAATTTAACTAGATAATTTGCTACATATTTTTCCATAATTTTTTTTATCGTATTTCCAATAGCAATGTGCCTATAGTTTGCGTATTCACTGTGTTTCCCATTTTTATAAATTGGCCTTATTAAAGATACTTTTAGTTCTTCCGGTATTTCACCTTCGGCTAATGTTTTATTTATTATTCGGGTTATTGTACTGGAAAGTTTAGTATTTATAGTTTTAACATCTTTAATTCTAGTACCGTCACTTCCACATGCCTTTTCTGCTATAAAATTTTCTATTAATTTTTCAATCTGTTCTTTTCTTACCACGGGTATGTACATGTTGTTTTGTTTGTTTCAAGGTAGTTGTGTATGCTCAATTTTCATTACACTTTGTACAAATTCATTACTAAAATTTATGATTACATTTTGAATACTACTTTTTTTGCACATATACTTCTCTATTGTATCATCGATTCCAAGAGGTTTCCCCTTTCCGATTATTTCCTTGACATTATTCCACATTTTTCTTATATCGCCTCCTGTTTGCTTAAATTTCTCCTTGATAAACTTATCCTTTTGTATTCTTATCTCTTTATTTACTTTGTTCCTAAGTATATGGTACTGTTTCCTTATCGATTTATTTTGTATATTATTTTTATGTTTTTTATAAAGAACGTCACTTTGTCGTATCATTTGTATAATATCTTTAGTAATCCATTCTTTTATCGCTACTGTTTTCTTACCTCTATTTTTGTTTATACGTTTTTGGCAAGCTTTATAAATCTCATCAAATTTCCCTTTTATTTCATCGTATAATTCGGCGGAATTTTCAGTGTCCGTACTACTGCTCCAATTTGTATTATTCAACCTGTTCCGAAGTTGTTTTTCTTCAACACTGTGTCTCTGTGTTTCAGGTTTTGTTTTTGCTTGTGTATCATTAAAATTAATCTCGCAGCCTATCATATTATGATCAGCTATTTTAGCATTTAAATTTTTATGTTTAAAATGTAAAAAATTTGTACTTTAAGTTTAGATTGTGGAATGTAGTGATTTTATTTATACTTGATTACTAAATTCATTTTTTTGTAAAATTGTAAACTTAGTTTTAAATTATTATTTTATGTTTTTATATAATTAATTTTAATTGTATATAGCTTGACAATGGCGTAAATGCCGAAAAGCTTCGCATAATTAAATAAATTATAAATTTAGTGATTTCAACTATTTTTAGTAATCAAGTAATTTGTACTTTGTTTAGTGTATACGTGATCTATCTGAGTCTGTGTAAAACAACTCCTCTTCCATTCCTGTCTTGTAAAACCTTTTATGTTACTTATATACCCCATTTCATTCATAATCATTTTATAGTTCTTTACTCTTTGCTCGCTTATCGTGGTGTTTATATTTATTTCACGTATGTATATGACTGTTTTATTCCGCAATTTTTCTGCATCTATATTAAATATTTCATCCATGTAGTTCTCAATATTGTACACTGGTTGCCTATAAAGAGCCCACAAAAATATCTTGACGTTATTTATATATAATTTTATTAACATATTTTCAGCATTCGCCATATGGTTACTTATGGGTTTTATTTTAATATCTAAATTTTGTTTTATATAAATTACTATTCCACGCTTAGCTTTACTATCTTCTAAATTATCAAATCTTTCATAGCCTGCAATAAGGTACAGTGCAATCTCATACTTATTTACATTTATTTCCCCCAATGTTAGGATATGAATTTTTCTAATATGACACTGTACAGTTACTTCATTTCAATCTCATTTATTTTACGTTAACATATATAATATTTAGTTTAGCTGTCATCTTACTGTTATTTTTTGAACCTTTAACTATAATTTTATTTCTCTCTCATCCAAATAATCACATATACTGCAATGATATCTCGGGATTATTCCTATAACTATTTCGCAATATTTACAATAATTTTTTAATTAATATACTTAATAATATCTTTCTTCCATTAAAATTCGAAATGGTCGCGATCCCTCTATTTTCCTCACAAACAGCTTTCCACGTTTGAACCATACGAATCGATATCCAAATAATAGATCCTTATAAAAAAGGTGATATCGCCTCATTTACAAATATTCTCCCTTCATCATCATGTCTCTGCACGAGTGATTTACGGTTATTTATCATCTCTTCTGCTTTTTTCCTGTGTAATTTGGCAATGATTGGCCTTTTTCTTTTGTCTTTGTTTTTACTTCGCGTTCGGTGGATTACTTGTATCTTTTCCATCTTCACACCCATCTTTCCAGCGATATTGATTATTTCATCTTCAAGGTTTTCATTTTATTTTTCAGTTATTCCATATATTTCTAAAGTATCTCTTCCGTTGTATTGTTCCAGTTCGTTAATTTTAATATTTAATTCGTTGATCGTTTTATCTTTTTGCTTGTTATTTTGTCTTAGCTGATCTAGTTTTTTTCAACTCTTTATTTTCCTGGTTAAGCAAATCGTAATTTCTTTTCATCTCTTCCATCATCTCTTCAATTCGTCTAAGAACTTCTCTGAGTAAGTTTGTACTTTCTTTATCCTCACTTAGCGTTTATCTGACGATTTTACATCTTCTCTGCAATGCTGGCAACGCAATTTTTATTTATCCGTTTTCGATCTGGTTAAATATGTTCACTGAGATATAGTCGTACAGTCAAAATGATATCTATTTTGACAGTCCGCTTTACAAATCACGAGTTTTCCATTTATCGGTAATTCAAGGTTACAATCATAACAGCGATTTGTATCCATATCGTTCCACGAGAATGTTATCTTATTTTAAAGGTATCATATAAATAAAGTACATTTATCAATTACTTTAATTTTTCTGTTTTCTCTTGATCTACACAAATACACAGGAGTAATAAACCGGTTTTATACAACGCGATAGAAATCGAAAAGAACAACACAGGATATACGTTCAAACTGGTGGACTACCCACGACATATACGTGTATATATATATATATACATATATATATACGTCCGTCCGTTATTTCGGCCACTCCTCCAAAGCAACTATATTAGTTAGTACACGTATATATTACGTAGGCCACGCCACTATATTAGTATATGTACGTATATATTACGTATATATAACGTATTTAAAACTTTAAATTATTGTAATTTCTGTCCTATTTGTGATATCAATGTGAAACAAAGCTTAGAACGAATCCGATAATATAGTCTATATGTTGTGCGAATTTCATCATTATTGAGTTTTTGAGTTAAATCGAAACAGACAGACAGACAAAAATGTTAAAAAATCGATTTTTCTGTTTATGCGTGATAAAAATAGCTCAATGCAGTGATTATAATGCAAATATTCGCAAATCACACACGGACACTACAGTTTTATATATTAGTATAGAAGTATAGATATAGATATACTTGGACACACCCCCCGTATAACGTCTTCGAGTTCTAATTCAATGTAAGGTGTTCGATTGGGTAGGTCCCGACTAAATCAGGTTCCATGCTAAGTTAAAATCGATATATATATACATAACCCAGAGCTGATTCGTGACTCACATTGGTAGATTATTACATACTTAGAATTGCATTAAAGATATGACAAAGAAGAACAGCCGCTCTCTATGGCAATCGCTAGATTATTTCCTTAGTAATTTTGTCAAAAGCAGGAGCTTTACGTAACACATTATGAAGACATGCGAGAAGTTCTCTTGGAGAAAATACCGAAGTAGCGTGTTCGCACTGGCGCGCTTCACACGAACTTTGTATGTAGTCTGAATTCATCTTGTCGCAATCAGAGAATGGGATGAAAACCGTAGCAAGGTGGTCCGTAAACACCTTAGCCCTGTTCTGTTTTAATCCAGTTGTGCAGTTATTTCGGGTGATTTAATAATTTTTTTACACCGATTTTTTCGCCATTATTGATAGATTGCGTATAATAATTGAACAGCTTATTTTTATACTCGTTAATTTTATTCTGTAATCTGTTGTGCAGCTCTTTGTATCCCGATGTATGAGGATGGGTAACGACTACGTTGCCATTTTCTTCTCGCTAATCTGCTTTCCTTAATTAATTTCCTTATTTCCACGGATATGTACAGATTTTGATGAGATTTTCCTAATATGTGGTGGTTTGTATGGTTATTACACGCATACTCCATGAGATTAGAAAAATTTTTAATGGCTGCGTTAATGTCATTTCTATCCTTTAGTTTAACCCCAGATCAATATTATTTTCAATAATTCTTGTAAACATGTTGCAATTAACTTTTGGTTGAGAAGGATTTTAGGTCTTACATCGAAAGTGGCAACCACTGGAACATGGTCGGAGGATAGATCAATGACGGCTTTGCATTCCCTGCTATAACTTTGTAGGACCACGAATAATAAAGAAATCTAAGACGTCTCGAAGCCATTTGGGTTCGCACGGCCAATATGTAGGGGGACATTGGGGATAAAACAGTAAGTGCGTTATTCTCAGTTGCGCACCGACGGGGCCTACCGAGCTTAAGCTCCAGAGTGCTTAGAAAAGTATAAAATATTGTATGCTCTAAACAATTTCGCAGCTAAGATAATAGTTGAAACAGAAGAGAATATTTCAAAAAGAACTCGCGTTATCACTAATAAAACCTTATCTTGAAGAGCGTGCAAAACCAGACTAGACTGCAAAAAGTACTGTTAGAAAATATTCGTTACGTTCTGTCTGCTAATAATTATATTGAAAATCCAGTTGACTGAAGAAAAAAAATGGCTTTTGGTTGGGCCGTACGGCATTCACATCTGATCCAGGTCGTGGCCAGTGCAGCTTTTTTGTTGTTGTTGTTATTAGTTGTTTTCTTGTTGTTCGTGATTGTTTATAGTTTGGTTTGCCTGTCGAATTTTGTTACACATTCGGCTGTGTATATTTTATTCATTTTATTACGATTTTTTTATTTTTTTGGGGGTATGTTTGAAAACACTCCAGATACAAATCCTGGATGCGCCACTGGTTATCCTGTATAGATTTGTATAGCTTCTTTCCGGATGGATTTACTGTTCTTGCTCGCCAATCACTATTTTTGGAATTGTAATCACCACTGCATACAAACATGTTGCCCACTTTGTTGAAAATTGAAGTTTAGTCCACCTGCAGTATGCAACAACCTGGGAGAAGTAGATTGCAGCTACTGTGTTATATTCTTTGCAAGTATTTCGGCATTCACTGCTACAATGTGATATGCGAATGCGCTATATTCAATGTTTTTATGCTGTTTGTATGCATTCGTAAATAATATTAGTGAACCCACGTGAGTTGTTCCATCTGGATGATGAACCGAGTATGCTATCCATCCGTGAACTTTGAAACTCTTCTCATACGTGAGGTGGCTTTCAGTGATTAGTACCACGTCGATTTCATTTTGTTGAAAAAAAAGTTCGAATTCATTTCTTTTTTGAGTAATGTCATTTGCATTCCACAGTACTATCACGAGTGAATGTTGTGTGACTATATCGATGTTTGGGTATCGTTTTGGAAGTAATTTTTCAATAACTTTCGTCAGGAGCGATATTAATTCGTTGAAGAACATTGTCAACATCACTGAAATTTCATTACTATTTGAACTGCAGTTTCTATTGGCATGATCAGTTGACATCTGTTCTGGTTCAGTTTGATTTCTGGCGGATGTTGTATTTCCTGTTCGAGCGGCATTTGCATATGATCCTTGATTTAGTCTACTAAGGTTTCCATTAAAATAAGTATCTCTAGCATCATTGAGAACATTGATATTTATGTTTGCACGGGTTGAGAAGTGCCGATTTTATTGTGGAATTCCGATTGCTGCTTATGTACTGACCTATAGCTCGATGGATCGTTACCGTCGCACAAAAAATGGGTTCAGAGGGCTTCTAAAATGTTTGTATCGTGCATCCCGGCACATTTGGCACAACGTAACGGTAACTTGCAGTATTGGCTGTGCGACCGAATAATTTTCATATTTTGCATTACGTTAGCTGTGGATTTTTCTTCAATTACTACCACTGTATTTAAGATGCGAGTGATTTCAAATATTTCAGTGTTTTTTTTTTTTTTTTTGTCGACGGTTTCAAGTCTAAAAAGAACATTGGAATGGGTTCTTTGGTTTTGTAGCGTAGAATATTATTTATAGGTTTCATTTTTCTTTTGTAATATCGACCATATCCGTAGAATGATGTAAATTCTTAATCACTACCCTAAACGGCTTTTCTTCTTGTGAGAAGTCCGTATAAAAGAAATATTTTAACGATACATCGATAACTGCTCGGGTTCTTAGACTTAATGGTAACCCTAGATAAGGTAGTTTTTAAATCAAAATTTACATCCGATAATTGTAGGAGGAACTTTCTAAAGCTGATAAAGTTCGCAATATTTTTAATCATAATTGTTGGCGGTTTTATCGATGTCTCTTTTTTTTATTCACTGTTCACACCAATTTGAATTTACTCCATTGCTCATACTGGTTTCGTTAGATAGCATTTCAACGTTGTTGCTATCCTCATCATTATCATCGTTTGCAGTGGCCAAAAATTTAATGTTTCTTTTAGAGCTTAATATAGGGTTACTGAGAGCATGTTTATCATTCATAACAGGCTTTACCGCTGCTGTATGTTTAGAGGTATGCCAATCATCACTCTCACTAGTCGGTGTGGAGGAATGTTGACGTTTAGCCACGTATCCCGTTTTTACCCCAGATTGGGCTAAAGACTTCTTTAGAGGTAGTATAACGGCGGATTTATTCCAACTAGTGGCTAAAGAAGGCGGTTTGTTCGCCTTCATAACTCTATTTACTAATTAAATTAAATTAAATAAGTAAGATTAATAATATAAATAATAGATGATCTGGAAGAGTCAGTTAATAATGATCTCGCCTGATGTATCGGTGGTAAACTGTATATTATTCTTCAATCGAGAAATAAGATAAAAATCGACACGGAAACGATGAATATCCACGAGCGAATGTTATCAGTCTATCCGAAAAGGAAGTGAAAAATCCCACTCGTATTGTTTCAATTCGACCAATGTTATGATGGTTATTATTATTATTACTATGTTGAAACGAAATTTCGTCAATTTCGGTTTCAGATTAATTTTTTCTTCTTCTACTTCCATCAGAAAATATTCGGTTAAACATTCTGATTTCCCATGCGACCGGTATACGATTTTATAGCGTTCGTAATAATCGAATCGGGATGATGAAAATGATATTATAACAATTTTTGCTAAACATAGTGCGATGACGATGATGATTTTTACTAAAGAAATCTTTGTAACTAAGTTAAAAAAAAAGAAGTAGAAAACAAGAAAAAAAATAATCGCCAGCTTTGTCACTTCGATACAAGTTAATAAATATGACTTCAATTTTCGTTATGATAATTTTTCTTAAAAATTGGTTCTATGTTTTGGTGTTGAAAGTTATAAAAGGAAAAAAGGCTCAACAACGGTTGATAAATCGATGGAGGCAACCTCTTGCTGTTCTGAGATCGAATCGGACCTAAATCTTTCTGATGAGAACTTAGACAAAAATAAACTGAAGCAAAATTCAGCTACTTCAATTAAAGACCTTCTAAAACCCGTTGAAATACTATTAATGAAAAATTTACTCATTTTCCAACTTCTCTCTATTAATGGACTTAGTCAAGGGTAAACACATTACAGACATTAACCAAACTCTCACAGACTTTAAAATTTCTCCATCTGACTTATTACAAATATTAAACGAAAATCACTCTTCACTATCAGAAAGGTCGATCAGACTCAGATTCACTAAACTTGAACAAAAACTCAAGGACATTATCAGTTTCTCTTCCTAATTCGCGACTACAAATAACTATGAACGACAATAATCGTGAAACCATACTTTCCTGGAATTGCAACGGCATTTTCAAACATTACGAAGACTTCAAAATTCTCTCTCATCAGTACAGCCCGTCTCTAATATGTCTACAGGAAACTCATTTGAAGCCAAACAATAATTTCAGTATCCAAAATTATAATATTCTTTCACACTCTCGTCTATCGGCGCAGTGTGCATGAGGCGGGGTTCTTCTAGCGGTAAAATCAAATATTCATTTCCAGCAAATCCAAATTCAGACCAGCATAGAAATTGTTGCCGCAAAAGTATTTTTCTCCACTCCACTCACCATAACATCAATTTATTTACCCACTAATGAAGAAATCAATCGTCAAGACCTCGTAAACATCATATTTTCACTCTCGCGACCGTTTTTGTTGTGTGGAGACTTCAATGTTCACTCCCCCTCATGGAATGGTAATAAACACAACAAAAAAGGCCGAATTTTAGAATACCCGATGTCATCTTATAATCTTGGTGTTATGTGCACGTCTGAATCAACCCACTACAATTTCTCATAAAAATCTTGGTGTACATAATTATACTTTTCCCAGATCTTGCCGGTGAAATTCATCTCTTCGGACACTCTGATTGGTCTGGCAGCGATCATCGCCCTATTATTCTTTTTCGGTCAAATAACTTATACTGTCCATCTTCACCATAAAAGAAAATGTATAATTATCACAGAAGTGATTGGAATGCATTCCATAATTCTATAGCCGCAGTCCTCCGATCTATTAATATACACAGCTCAGAATCGGACAATTACATGCAAATGTTCACAAATAAACTTGTTTTTCATGCCAACCTTCATTCTCCCGAAGTAAAGAAACGTGTTAATTCGATTCCATGATGGTCCGCTGAATGCACTTCTGCAATAAAGAAAAGGTGCAAAGCATTAAAACAACTGAAGGAACATCCTACACTGGAAAACCACATTACTTTTCAAAAGTTATGAGCCCAAACACGTTTCACTCTAAAACAAGCGAAACGTAAATGCTGGCAAGATTTTGTAAAGTCAGTTAATCTTAAAACTTCAACTGCAATAGTCTGGAAGAAAATTAATAGTATCAATAGAAAATCACCCCAACGCCACTTTCCTGTATCCTTATAGATAACAAACTCATACATGACATAGACTCGATCTCCTCCGCATTTGCACGCTCTTTGATCACTCGGGCTACTGATCATTGCGCCTACACTTGTGAAAAGAGAAGTAGTAATTTAGATTTCGACTTTTCTTCTTCAGACGATGAACCCTATAATAGTCTTATCACAATTAGTGAACTTAAACGCGCAATCCATAATATGAAATCATCATCACCAGGCTCAGATGGAGTCCATATTTTGATGTTCCAAAGAGCCTCAAATACTGCAATCAATCTTCCGTTAAATGCATTTAATAGCATATGGACATCTCACTCTTTTCCAAAAATCTGGAAAATTGCTCATATTGTACCGATTTTGAAGCCTAACAAAAATCCTATGCTGATTAATAATTAGCGCCTCATCTTATTAACATCTGTTATTTGTAAAATTTTTGAAAGACCGTCTCCTCTGGGTTCTCGAGTCTAGACAACTATTAACCAACGTTCAGGGTGGATTCATACCTGGAAGATCTTCAGTCGACCAACTCATGTTCCTAAAGAATTATATACAAAGTTCCTTCATTAATAAAGACCACGTTTTAGCCGTCTTCTTTGATTTGGTAAAGGCCTCCGACTGGACTCCTGTATACAAGGTTTCATCTACCCTTCAAAACTAGAATATTCGCGGACGTCTTGCTATCTTCATTCAGAACTTTCTTACTGACCGTCAATTTCGCGTTAGATTAAACGATACGATGTCATTGTCATTGTTTTATAACCTGTCCACAGGGCTTCCTCAAAGGTCAGTTTTAAGTCCTACATTATTTAATATAGCCTTTAATAACATTGAAAATGAGATTGCTCCACCAGTCAAATGTGCTGCTTATGCCGATGACCTTGCAATATTTATCTCGGTTCCTTATGTCAGTCTTGGTGAAGATTCCTTACAAGATGCTATAAATAAGCGGACTTCCTGGTCCCTAAAACATGGAATGGAGTTTTCTCCTTCTAAAACTTCCGCAGTTCACTTTTGTCGAATACGAAACTGCCAACATAGACTTAATGCTTACTTGAATGGCATCCGCATTAAATCTTCAAACGTCGTTAAATATCTTGAAATAATTTTTGATAACAAGTTTAACTTGGAAACCTCATGTAGCTCATATTAAATCGGAATGTACTTCTAGACTAACATTATCAAAATGCTCCCACACTCAACATTTGGATCAGATCATTCAACTCTGTTAAAAATATACCCCTAAAATTGACGATGTCGTCGAAATCTACAGTTCCGCTAGTAAAAAGGTCCTTTCACCCCTTAACACAATCCATCACATAGCAATCCGACTGGCCATCGGTGCGTTCCCAACGACTCCAGTTTGCAGCATCATATGCGAAGCTGGATAACTCTCTCTTGAAATGAAATGAAAAAATCTTTATTATATTTTTAAACATAAACCGAAAACAATTTTCTTTCATAACTTAAAGCTATGTACCTATACATAAACCTTAGCAATTCTAAATATATATAATTACAAAACTTATAGTACACTTTGAAATTAATTTAGAAATAGTGCAGGAAAAAATGAAAAAAAAACCTACAAAAAAGACACACCCCCTGAAGGTAACAAAAATTAAAAAGTCAATAAATCAACAAAACGAAAAACAGTGTTTTTAGACATAATTTAGCTTAAAATATCTGTACTTAACAATAGGTTAATAATTACAAAAATCTATGTTTTAATCTACAATGCTTATACTTAGTATAACGTACGCGTAGATGTTCCATATTGTAATTTCCTATTACACGTATTAGTTTATTTTGATGAGTTTTACAGTTTTCGTAAAATTTTTTTGATATTTTGCTAATAAACGAATGTATGTAAGGGATATTTAAATGATCGTGTAGATTAAAAATTTTAGTATATCGCGTTGCATTCAACGAAATTCTGCAGCAATGATTTTGAACTACTTGTAGTTTCCTGTATGTACTATCAGACACTGATGACCATACAGGGCAAGCATAGGTTAATCTAGGGCGTATAACAGCCGTATAGATTAATTTTTTGTTTACGTAACTAAGACCCGATTTTCTGTTAAATAATGGAAAAAGTGTATGCATAGATTTATGCGCTTTATCTATAGCGAAAGTAATATGGTTATTGAAAGTTAATCTGCTATCTAAGATAACTCCTAGACACCGAACCTGTTTGACCCAAGGAATTCTTTTAGAATTTATTGTAATTTCAGTTAGCGGTAGTGGTCGTCTCCGAGTAAATAGAATTGCTTCTGATTTTTCTTCATTTAATTTTAAGTTCCATCCGTTGTAATATTTAAATATTTTAATTGCAGCCTTTTGCAATCGGTTATATCTGTCCTATAAGAGGATGTATATAAAGCAAGATCATCAGCATACAATGCGGCACTAACGAAAGGCAGTTCTGGAAGGTCATTCATTAACATTAGGAATAAGTAAGGCCCGAGTATACTTCCCTGAGGAACCCCGGTATTTAGTGTTTTAATTGACGATTTTTCGAAATAATTCGTAACGTAATATGTTCTCTGACTTGTATGATTTAATCAATTTAATAAGTAATATTGAAAATTTAAATTTAATCATTTTATATAATATTCCGTCGTGCCAAGCTGTATCAAAAGCTTTTTCAACATCGATTAACAGCATTCCCGTGTGTTTCTTGAGATTAAAGTTATCAGTAATAGTGTCCGCTATTCGAGCTAGCTGGTGAACCGTAGAATGCTTAGGTTTAAAACCAAACTGCTCATCTCTTAGAATATTATTTTAATCAGAATAAACTCGTAGCCTGCGCAAAATCACTTTTTCCGCTATTTTGCTTAAGTTTGTTAACAAACTAATTGGCCGTACGTTATTGATATTACTGTTATCTTTACCTGGTTTTGGCAACACTATAATTTTAGCAATTTTCCATTTTGTGGGAAAATGAGATAACCTGAACATGCTATTAATAATATTAGTAAAATAAATAATGCTTCGGTAGATTTTTAATCATTGCCACAGAAATTCCGTCGTCACCGCATGATTCCTTATTTTTTAACTGTTTAATGTAATTTTGAATCTCAACAGGCGTAGTGAAGATGTTTGCATGTAGATGTACATTTGCTGAATTTATTATCGTATTTTTAATTGTTTTGGTCACATTATAATAGTGCGTTCGTGGGACTTTAGTTCTGCAACTATCCGAAATATTATAAATGTGCGAAGCAAGTAGCTCCAATTTTTCTTCAGTTTTGTATACGGATATTTGCCTGATCGAATCATATAGTGGTGGTAGTGATAATACCTGTCGATTTAGGTGCTTAGTTATTTTCTAAAGGTTGTTAGTACCAGGTGGAATGGTCGCAAGTAGATTGTTCCAGTTTTTGTTCTTCCAGTTGTCTAACAAAAATTTTGTAAGTCTGACAAGCATGACATATATAGTTCTTAATATTTTGTATGAGGTCGTAAATTTGCTTTTATTTGAGTGACGCCTATAATAATTTTTTAGAGAGATCATTTTATTAATATAATTAGGCACGTTAATCATTTTATTACAAAAAATATGCGATGCTCTCTTAGGAATACTTATGTCAGCAGCTGCTAAGATTGCGTTAGTAAATTTAGTGATTCCTTCATCTAATACGGTATCATTCTCGAAAGTATCGCGGAGATTTAATTCCTGCTCAATATTTCGTCTGTATTCAGACCAGTTTGCATGTTTATATAAAAATATTTTTCTTATTGATCTACATAGGCAGCGTTCTCTATTTCTCTCCTTCATTCACATCTCCTCAAAACCTAACTTTCCTTCCCACTCCTCAACCTTTTGAAATCTTACCCCTCAATTCTTACTTTTGATAAACAAATAGAAAATATCCTGCCCTCTCTTCAAATCTACCTTCTCCAAGTTTTTCCTTCCTCCCTTAACATCATTCCTCCTTGGAGTGAGTACACTATTTCAATAGACCTCAGTCTCACCAAAGTTTCAAAGAATCATACTCCTAGACATGTAATAAAAGCAGCTTACCTAGAAATGATCTCACGGTACCCATCTCATAACTTATACTTCACCGATGGCTCTAAAAACAAAACTGGAGTAGAAGGCGCTTTCGTTTCATTCCAGGACTCTGTAGTTCGTTTTTCCACTCCACCCCATTACTCAATACTATCGGCGGAATTATATGCTATCAAAATGGCGATAATGGATATTTCAAACGTTGTCGTTGACCAGTCGTTCTTAATATGCACGGACTGTCTTGTATCATTATAATGCCTTAGTGATTTTCATGATACACCCTCTGGCTAAAGACATTTGTCATTTGATCATAACTTGTAGTAAACATGTAGTTCTCACATGGATCATCGCATGTTGATATACAAGGAAATAATCAAACGGATAGTGCAGCAAAAGAAGGCACATTTGCTTCAACCATTCCCGCTCCTGCCTACACCAATGAAAGATCTCCAGACTTACATAAAATCCTCAGCGCATAAATCATGGAACCTCTAGTGGTCGGCACTTCTACTCACCAACAAACCGCGATCAGTTCGAGATACAACATGCCTCCGGATTCCATCTCACTCAGCAAACAGAAGAGATAATGTTGTACTTGCTCGTGTGGCCCTAGGTCATACTAATATCTCCACACAGCTGTATCCTACAAAATCTTCCCCTCCTCTATGTTCAACCTGTAATATCCTCATTACCGTCGACCACATGCTCTTTGAATGTGTGCAATTCAACTCCCAACGTTCTATCCTCGACAAACCGCTCAGGCTCCTAAACATTCTTTCCTACACGCAAGATGCTTCTATCCATCGTCTTCTTGGTCTGCCTCGAGACCGCTTTTCTCCGAGGTCGTACTCCATTAACATATTTACTGGGTTGCTGTCAGTTCTCCTCATTATATGACCATACCATCGGAGACGCGCTTCCTGCAATTTCGTCTGTATACGTGTAACCCCTATACGGTCCCTTATGTCATCATTTTTGACATGGTCAAAGCGTGTGTGGTCAATTGACCAGTGTAGCATTTTCATTTCAGCCACGTGGAGCTTTTGTTCCATTTTTGCAGTCGTCGATCAGCATTCAGCCCCATATAACATTGCAGGTCTAATAACCGATTTATAAATCTTCTTTTTGAGATGTATCGGAATCCTTTTGTCGCATAGTACCCCAGTTAATTGCGTTCATTTCATCCACGTTATTTTGATCCGGGAGTTTATATCGCATTGTGTGTCTCCTTCTGTGATAATATTTGACCCTAAATATTTGTATTTAACGGCCTACTTAATGCTGTATTATCTATTTTAATAGATTCATCTGCTCGTATTCCACATTCCAACTACTCAGTTTTCCTGATATTTGCTTTCAATCCATTGTCCTGTAATTTATTTTTCCAAATCTGCACCTTCTGAATTAGTTTTTCTTTTATCTGCCAGAAGGACATCATCTTCATATAGTAATGTTCATGGTACAGGGGTCTGTATATCTTCTGTCAAAATGTCCATACAAAGGATGAATAGTAGCGGCGATAAAGCTGAGCCTTGATGCACCTCAACGGTAATCTGAAAAGGCAGTGAAGTTCCTACCGGGTGCCTCATAGTACTGATAACTTTTTTGTACGATGCCCGTATTATCTAAACGTATTCTTACGGGACTTTGTGCTTGCTTAGCGCCTTTCAAATTAATTCGTGTGGAATTGTCATAAGCCTTTTCCAAATCTAGAAACACTTTGTGAATTGGTCTCTCTCTCTCTCTCTCTATATATATATATATATATATATAAGGCCTTCATTAAATCGTTTCGTTAAAATAAAAAACGTTGAACTTGACTGGAAGGAACATGTGAAGCATTTAGGCGTCATCATGGACAGAAGACTCACATTTACAAAACATATTAATGATTGTGTAAGTAGAACAATACGGAAAATGGGTTGTCTATTTCCTATATTTAATAAAAGATCTCCGCTTTCAAAGCAAAACAAATTTTTATTATACAAAAAGGTAATTTTACCAAAGCTACTCTATGCCTGCCCAGTGTGGTCTTATACTAGTAGTAGTAATATAAACCACGTGCAAAGAATGCAAAACCATTGCCTTCGAATAATTTTGAATAAACCTCGATTTACTTCAATAAAATCTCTCCATGATGCGTTAAAATTCCCTTACGTACAGGAAATGATTAAGGATAAAACGAAAAAATTTTTTGCCGATTGTAGATATTCCGACATTCCAATGATAAATTCTATAGGGGATTACGATTACCAAGCTTTACGACACAGGTATAAAATATATAAGCATAGGCGTATAAAACACACCCTTCTATAGTAAGCCAGCTACAAATTCTAGTTCTAGTATTAATAAATAAGCTAAGATATTTTTAAGTATATTGTTGGTACGGTAAACTCTGTTATTTTAAATGAGCAGGTTTTTTGTATTAAAAATTTTTTCCTGCAATCTTATAATAAGGCGTAATTTAAATAATAATTAAATAATATTTTATTTCGTATTAATTTTTTCTGGAAAGAATCGTTGATATATTCGGTACAGAAAATTCTATTGAATGGTAACTTTACTTTTTTGTAAACAGAAAATATTTAAATATGCAAATATATTGTTCTTGATATATATATATATATATATATATATATATATATATATATATATATATATATATATATATATATATATATATAATTTTGCTTTAAGAGGCGAAGGTCCACCTTAGTGTAGCTTCAGCATTCTGCTTTCACGATGAGTTCGATTCTGGCTAACCTACCAGTTGATTGGAAATCTCCTCTACGTTACTTTATTTATTATAATAATTGAATCAATTATTGCAAGATCTCCTAAAAGTTTGTCCATTTATGTACATACGATACAAGAAGGCTTTGATGCCAAGCAAGTATGTCTATGTGTGTTCCTAGATGTCAGGCAAGCCTTTGATCATGGGATATTGTATAAACTTAAAAAAATTCTTCATCTCCTTAAATCGTACCTTGAGGATCGTACATGTCAAGTAAAATTCGAAGACGAATACTCCACTATCTATAATGTTTTCGCTGGCGTGCCTCAAGGGAGTGTCTTGGGTCCGGTGCTTTATCTATTGTTCACGGCTGATTTTCCAGTTAGTGACGATGTTATAATTGCCACGTTTGCGGACGATACAGCCATTTTAGCTGTAGCCAAAGAGCAAAACCTTGTCCACGAAACTCTGCAGCGGTCTTTAATAAAAATCGAAACCTGGTTGAGACGTTGGCGTATTGCAGTTAACGAAAGTAAGTGCACGCTGGTCACATTTACTTTGCGAAACTTAACCTGTCCACCCACTACATTAAATGGAGAATTAATCTCTCAACAGAATTACGTTAAGTATCTGGGGATGCATCTTGATAGTAAATTAACATGGAGCAGACATGTAGAGCAGAAAAGAAAAAACATCTCGACATAAAATTGAAGCAGCTGTACTGGCTTCTTGGCAGACACTCCAGTCTTTCTCTTGAAAATAAGCTTTTAATTATAAAATAATGTTAAAGCCTGTGTGATGCTATGGGGCTATGCAAAAAATAGCCATATAAATAAGATACAGCGGTTCCAAAATAAGATCATTAGGTTACTTATTACTCTTCCTTGGTATGTTTCGAATTATACTTTACATCGTGACCTTCTCATTCCTTATGTTAAAGACGAAGTCAAACACACGGTTGAGCAGTATAAAAGGCGCTTTGAGTCTCATAAAAACGAACCAGGACGTTTGATTTATCCTAATTTCTACTGGAATTCTTTGGGGAGCACTAATGGGTGTTGACCCCTCTCACGCTACTTCGCATTTCATAAAAATTGCTAGATGGCCTCTCGGCCAGTTGTAATTATGTTATTTATATATATATATATATAAAAAAATTATTCTATTCATCACTTTGTTATTTATAATTTCACATACGTAAATATATATTTATATATATTGCAGTATTTATATGTCCGTGCAGAACCGAATGTTCTCATAACTTAACGTTCGTATTGTACTAATTGAAAGAAAGACAAATAATTTCCTTGCCCGTTTTCGATCAAAGTTTTGCGTTCAACATCCTAGTAAACGTTTTGATAATGTGTGTGTTCCGTCAAAGCCAGACGGCCACTATTGTCGAATCATTAATAGCAAAGTTGTCGAATAGCGAATAATTAAATCCAAGCGGATAATATTAACCAATATGCACGAATCTTCGCGTTACCTTATGTATAGGAATTATTACATAATACGCGTTTAATTCGATTATCATAACACCTTTATTTGCAAACTAATATTCATCTGCCCATAATCCTTTGTATTAAGCTTTTTGAAGTTCTACTATTTGAATATTCTCGCGATATTTCTTTGCAAACACTAGAATATTATTCCTAATATTAGTACGAACTCGGCGAATTAAAATTTTTGACAAATTGTACGTTTGAGTATGTTTTATCCGTAACTATTTTTTCCCCTATATTTTTCACGGTACATATACGGTGTGTTTGTAATTTAGGTCCACAAATATATTTATATACACACACTTCTTTGATAATTATTCTGTTTATGTTAGAGTACATTTTTATATATATATATATATATATATATATATATATATATATATATATATATATATATATATATGGATGTATGTGTAAAATCACATATATATATTTATATATGTAATGTAATATATATATATATATATATAATGTACTTATTTTTGGACGTTTAAATTTATAGTCTGTCCTGTTAACGGAAGCGTTAAATTTCTTCCGGACGAGCGAGCGAACCGTGTACGAAATTTAACTGGGACCTGTGTGAAAATTTTGGGTTAGGTATTTCGGGTGCGGTGCCGGGGAGCGACGTCTAGTTTTTTCTTTTGTAAAAGTTTGCAGACGATTTTCGGTATGTACAGAGATGGAAAATACGACGAACAGATTTCCGGAAGATTTCCACATTTTCCGACAGACTAGCTCCATAAACGTCGAGATATGTTTTCTCTTTGTACTTACATATGTTCCATTTCTTTCCGGGTCGTAGCCTTTGAAAAACTGAAAATTCACCATGGAAATGATAACGACGGTGGCAGTAATAATAATAATAATAATAATGATGATAAAAATAATAGTCATAGCCATAGTCGCAATAACAACGATAATAATAATAATAAATAAATAAATAAACAAATATAAATGAAAAAACAAAGACTGAAATGAAATGAGTCGGATAACATTTTTATCTTCTGTTCTTGATTTCGGGGTCCTTGCTTCCTTTTTTTTTTATCCATTTGTCTCGGTATTTTTCGTTTTCGTGCGCTCAGAGAATTCGCTCCTTTTCACACCTGCCATTATTCCTAACTTTCATACCTGCGACTACCACCATCTTCTCGTTCGGTTCTATTTTTCTCTTTTTTTTTGGCTCTCTCCTTTTTTTTATTCTTTTCGGTTTTCTGTCGTTCATTTCTTCTTATTTACACTAGCTTATCGTTAAGTCTCTGATGTAAATGAATTTTTTATGTACACGCACGCTCATGCATATATTTTACGTGATCAGACTCTTGTATATAAATTTTATACTCTTCTAGACCGTGCATCGTCGTGTAAGATATGTTTAGAAAATAACACATTTTATATAGTTTATTCTAGTGTATATATATATATATATATATATATATATAAATTATGACCATACATTTTTTCATTAATTTGTCAGTTCCATTTGATTTTGGTAAAATTGCTAGTATCTCACATACTAATCGAAATATATATATATATATATAATTTATTGTGTGTGTTGACTTTTCTTTTTTTCTAATGCTTTTTTTTTTCATTGGTAATTTGCCATTTCTTTAGACGACACATTTGTCTGCAAAAGAGTAAATCTGCAACTTTTTCTTCTTAATCTTACCAATGCTATTACGGCATGACACATTTTTCTCTATTTTCATCTCTTCGTACATCTGTTTCATTTCGAACATTTCCTTTAACCCGATATCATTATTTCTTTCGGGAATTTGACGAGATTTTTGCCTCTCCATCTCGAGCCGATTATGTCTTGTAAGTCAGAAATTCTACGTTATCGATAAGCTATACTCGTCACTTCGTACGATACGATAGCTTAAATTTTAATTTTTCTTAAAAACAAAATAAATATTCTCGTTTTTTTTTTTTTTTGTTTTGCGTAGCGAAAGATTATGCTTAACTATCTCAAATGGTACTTTCGCAAATTCTAACATTTGACTGCGTAATTAATGTAATTCTCGAGACGTTTCGTGTAAAATAAATCTACTGTTTTTTGAATAGTTTAAATATGAAAAATCTAATGATTCGGAAAGGAACCTTCCAGCGACATCGAATGGCAGGGAAACGAATAGTGTCACGGAGAGCTGACACCCTAAGGTCGTATAACAAGTCATCTACAGTTGACAGAGGTGTCGGACTACCTAGCTATGTTGGCCGTCAAACTTCGGTCGAAGATGGCGTAAAAAAAAAAAGAGAAATTTGTTTTAAATTATACAATAAATCGCGAAACCGACGATATATATATATATATATATATATATATATATATATATAGTAGTTCGAGAATTAATTTGATCTTTTTTGTGTTTCGAATGTTTATTTTCGATTGTCTACATATTGCTAATTGGCAATTTTTCGACCTAATATTTCTCGTATTTTCGCTGAAATAAATTCACGTTTCCTTGATATAAATTGGAAAATTTAAAAGTTTATCCGCTTAATATCTGTATATCGTGCTACCGATGACACGCTGACCTCTTTTGTAACATAAGTTTTATACGCCTGATTTTTATTTTAAATCTACAAAATACCTACGAATAGGTAGTAGAATAAAATCGCGTATGACACGAAGTGATACATTACCTAAAAAGAAATACACTCAATCGATTAGATCTAAATGTTTCCCTTGTAGAATTATCAAGTGTAGGTTTATTGCGGTCGATATTACATATGGTGTTTTTAGGTCTTTATGTGTAATATTCTATTACTTACATGTACCACGGTGCATCGACCACTGTTCTCTATGTTTTATCCCGGAAATGTTATATCACAAATTGAGATTCCTTTTTGATAATTGACATCCATACCTCCATACAAAGCAGCTAATTGGATAAACTTTGATTTCCTGCCTATAAGTCAGTACATTTGCCGGATTTTCGTATTAAACTTACTTCTTTCGGCTTGGATATGTCGATGTCACGTAAGCCTTTGATATCAGTGTAAACCTAAATACCTCGTGTCATTTTTTGTTTGGATTGTTTTATTATTAATTAAACAATTTTTCTTGTGAGAACAAACCTGTTATTAAATGTTCAAGTGATTTATCTTCGTTTATTTGTTACCCGCATTTCGAAGTATGGTATTTGCCTCGCTTGGACAGTATGTCTGCTGTGTATATGAGATGCAAGAATGAACCCGGTACACCGGTGTGGTACCCTACTGTTATTGTGTATATTTCAGATACTGAGTCGTCTTTTATTAATTGATAATAATTTTCATTTAAAAAGGAGCTAATCATTTTTTTATAGCGATATCAAAATTAAATTTGCACATCGTGAAGAAGGCCGTCATGCCAGACTTTATCAAAAGCCTGACTGACATCCGGGAACATAGAATCGCGCGCTCTAAAAGTGTACTTAATACACATACACATCTAGTGTTTGTTTATTACTCTGTGTTTTTACTCTTTTTATATTCGTATGTGTATTTGATTTAAAAAAATTAATAAATTCAACATAGAATCGATAATGTACGTATTGTAACATCTGTTGCAATTTTTAATAAGCTGCAAACATGTACTTTGTAAAATGAGACCACGACTTACGATATCTATCATTATCAATTCGGATCTGTAGAATGCATATATATATATATATATATATATATATATATATATATATATATATATGTATGTATTCATACGTATGTCGTGGTTGTTTCCAAATAAATTTTCCGAAGGGAAGATTTGACATGATACAAATCATGTGAACAAACATTTTGTACTGTCGAAAGATTTTATCAGAAAGGTAAACATGTTAAACATTGGATTGCTGTCATTATATTTCATAGATAAATTCATTTATATATATATACGCATATAAGTATGTATAAATATATTTTTTAGTAACTTCAAACAAATCAACATTGTTGGGTTAATAATTTGCATTATGACGTAGTTAGTTTACAAAAATATTTAATTAACTATTTAGATTTATCAATAAAAAAAAAGTGTATTTATTCAGAAACTTATTGGTGATTTATTCCTTTTTTTTTTTTTTTTGATCCACTGAAAAGTCCATCAATCGTATTAGTCCATTTACTAGCGAATAAGAATGTATGTAGTTATGTAATATGCGTTTATTGTGGCATTTACGTATAGATAGAATGTTGTATTTTTTGAAAATTATGATTATCCACAACCGGCGTACGAATTAGTTAAAAGAGATATTTAAAAAGTCGTGAGAAATTGAATAGAAAAATTACTGGTTATTATTAAGAAACATTCTGGTTTATACAGATAATTTTAATTTATTACCTTGTGTAAAAATAATTAATACAATTTGTAAAAGTTATGACAGTTATTATTATGATTTTTCGTTTTAATTATGGTATTATAAAGATGCTTATATCGTTAAAGTAATAAAAACTCTAACCTTTTAATTATCGATATTAATGGTTCGGAGAGAAAACTGTTCAATGTCTGATAATCTATTTATTTTTATTTTAAATTTTAACATACCTTTGTGTTAAGAGCAGACCACGGAAAAATAATTAGATTAAGGGGAGTTAAATGATGATCGGAAAGTTGTATATCCGGCGGATGACGTGTATTGAGGGATTCTAGTTAATTTAGGAACCAGTCCCAGAACAAGTCGGTGAACCTAGTAGAAAAGACATGATAAGAGAGTGTGAGAAATAAGAAAGCTGTTTTAGATCACCTATCTTTAGAAGGGCCTTTATATGATATTTGCACATCGTATAATAGTAATCGAGAAATTTGATATGAAATTTATTTTTATATATATATTATCATCATCTAATCTCACTCGATATCGAGTATGAGTTTTTCCACCCAATCTTATCAATGCTTTTGCCGCATATCAGAGACCAATCCTATTCGATGTGTAGTAGTAAAGCTACATAGATGGCAGGCTACATCATGCAGATCAAAATTAGTATCTGGCATAAAATATCAGATAATTCAAATAGTTTCGATCGCAACAACTGTGTACAATTGAAAGTGTCAGAAATGTACATAAGTCGTTTGTGACCGGTCATAAAAATTTTATTCATAAATACTTATCAATGCGAAACACACAGCACTAAACAAAAAAAGCGGAGTAACAATATATGGCGAAACATTCTGTGATATCATCCGTACTAAATATCAATGTATACGCGCCAAATTTTATGATGGCATGTTTATATACACAAACACACATATATATATATATATATATATACATGTTGTTATTTGATGCATGTGTCAGTATTCTTCGTCTTTGTTAAATACATTTTTTCGGTTACCCATGTGTATCGACCGCCATCAGTGGTGTCAACTCCTTGCTTTTAAGTTTGATATATATATATATATTATATAAGTAAGTTCCTTTTTGTCTTTAAAAGATACCATATTTACTTTGACAGGATTTTAATCCGTTACTTAGAAAGTTTATATTGGAAATGCCATCGAAAAATCTTTCCAACCGTATTGATCGAGTCTGCGAATATTAGTTAAGTTAGTATTTTCCGTAAGCAATGTTTCTTGAAAACAAACTAAGTGCTCTAAAGGGTGGACTTAAACGAGATGGAATCAATTAGGTCGGATTAAGAACGAAGTGCATTGTATCTGAAAACCCGGAATTAACACCAACACTATAAGGGGGTGATCCACGAAAGCGCGTGCCAGATTGGTAAATTATAAACAGAAAAAACTGATCTTCAGGGATTATTAAAGTTTAATTTCGAATTTGTTATTATTACCATTATTACTAGAGCGTCATTATCATTGCTACTAATACTCTCATCGTTACCTCACATTCACTATTAATAGTAATATTAATTTTTAAAGATAGAAGATAAAAAGGTGTGACAAAAGATACTATATATAAGAAAATTTCGATTAACACTTTAGTAATTAAGCATCCATCCAGGATATTTAGTATCACTTTGATAAATTTTGTATCCTTCTCGTCATTTTTTCTCCTTGTGAAATATATATATATATATATATATATATATATATATATATATATCAAGGAGCAGTGGGGAAAGCGATTCTTGTCATTAAGGTACAGGGTGACCCAGAGATTGAATAGTGCAGTAATTTAAACATGCTAATTTTTAGTTATCCGGATTCGTAAACAAACAGAACTGCCGCTACTGATGCGAATCTAATCCCAATTCATTCGAACAGAAGCCTTCACGCAGCGACAGAATAACCGTATGGCCCGGCGCGGAGAAGTGGGGAATAGTGGGGCCGTATTTTTTCACCAATGCTGTCAATAAACATTTTTTGCTTCCCTCACTTTGTTCCTCCTCATCGTGTGGCAGTACATGGTTTCAGCAAGATAATTGGAGAGAGACATGAATTCTCATAGCCTGTGCCTGAAATTCTTCCAATGTAGGTGTGATTGAAGCCAGCAGAGACATCCTGTTATTTGAAAACTACGATTTGGAGTAAATGTGAATTTTTTACCGAAAAGCGATCTGTGTTCATTCTACTTGTTTCAATGCTAAATTACTCTGTCTAAACTGTAAAAGATGAATCTTATATTTCATCATTAAGGCCCGTATCGGAGTGCTTCTAACCGCACCAATACGGAGCCTAACATACTCGTTTTGCAAAGGATCAAGCCATGTTAAACGCGTATGCAAAGTAATATCTAAATACCGAACTGATTTGCAAAAGGGAATAACATCACCATTTTCTGTTGCGATAGAGAAGTTATATAATCGGCGATGTAATGACTTATTTATATTTTTCGGTCGTGTATTTATAATTATTTTAGTCTACGCTTTCTGTTCAGATCCTGATTTGATTCTCTCAAATAATTATCATTTGTTAAAATGGCTCACTGTTCAATATTCTGTGAGTTCTGTGGATGTTTAACATTTTTCACAGCGGCGAGTAGTTTCTAGATGAATGCAATATTAGGGAAAATCGAACTGAATTACGGTAAGAAAACTAAAGTGCACGCGCCTTAACTAGATGATTGTTTTATCCGCGTCCATCTTGTCAGGTTTCTGACTACATTGCATGTGCATTTCATATATATATATATATATATAATATATCATTAAGACGTAGTTAGCTATAAGTATACTCTACTAATTAATAATAAAAGTACACTGATATATGTTTTAAAACGCTAGTGAATACGTATAGTTACGGTAGATAATTACACTATGGTAAAGGAAGCAATGAAAATTAAGGTGATTTTCGAAATGCTAAGCAATATGGAAAAAACAAATTTTTAAAAGGAAAACTATCGAAACAAAATAAAAACCGATGTTTTTTTTTTCTTCTTTTAACCGTGCTATGTACTGCAACAAGGGCCAGACGCACGGAGAAAGGAGACTTTAGATTAGATTATATAGATTGCATGATTTAAGGAAAAACAGGAGTATTTTTTCAGAAGAAGGTACGTTTTGAAGGATTAGTGGAAGAGATCTAGGCATGCTTAGAGAGGAGCGAATATTTGCATATAAAGGACAGATGATTAATATGTGTAGGATAGTTAATTGAGTGTTACAATAGTGACAGAGAGGAGGGCTCACTTGTTGCAGCAAATAAGCGTGTGTTAACATGGTGTGACCCATACGTAGGCGAGACAAAACCACTTCATTTCGTCTTCCAGGTATAGTAGTCACAGATGGTTTTGGAACTGTTTTGAGAAGACGAAGCAAATTTGATTCCGTTGATATGTCGGTCCATCTCTGGATCCACTGCTGTTGAATACCGGATATGAGGAATGTTTGAACATCATTGGCAGGTGCTGGAATTTTTGGAACTGGACCCATGAAGCACGATAACTTGGCAGCTTTGTCGGCTCGCGCGCTGATGCCTAGATTCGCATGGCCTGGTATCCATGCTATGCAGATCTGGTTTTTCCAACCATGACATTCTTACATGATCAATTTTACGAATTCATGTTGTTTTTCTGAGTGGCGCTGTATACGATTGACCGCATCTAGAGAGTCTGTGCAGATTAGTAAGTTTGAGTGCGATGTTAATCACTGTAAAAATTATTTTATTTTCGCGAAGCTTTTCGACTATAACGTCATTTTCAAGCATTACAAATAATTTTTTTTTTTATTTGCAATGTTTTTAAATAAATTTTATAGTGATTAACTTCGTTTTTTATTTTGTTTTGTTAATTCATAAAATCACGACTCTCCAATACGTCAACATTAAAAGGGAAATATTTAATTAATTTAAAAAGAAGCTGTAATTATATTTTTCCAGTGCTCGCATATGACATCGATAGTACGGAGTCTTGCGATGTGTCAGCATAAAAATGAACTTTTAACGAAGTGTTTTCTATTAAAGTTTACCTTTTAAAAAGAGTCGAATTGTTTCATTTTATTAGGAATTTACGTTACCTCTCTAGACGATACACGATGGTTTCCTTTTCAAAAAGGAGGTAAACATAGAATTTAGAAGCTCGAATTTGAATCGGAGTTAGACAATGCGATGTCTAAGAAAATGAGATCAATTCATAACTTTAGCCGATTAATGAATACAAGCATTTATTAACGCGGTACCAGCCGGTAATTCGCCTAATAAGCCTTTTTATTTTATTCAACTAGCACCGAAAATGCAAGAGCGAACGATCTGCCCTTCGTTTTATCATCCTTTCTCTGTCCGTTCCATTTCTTCAACGTGTATATATTCTTCCTATTTTCGAAAAACCCTGTATACTGGCAGAAATAATTGCCTGAACTTTCTTACCCGCTCGGCAATTAATAACTTTCAAGAAGACTTATTGCATAGTAGGCGTCTTTTCTACCCTGTTTTCGTTAATAACGAACTTGAGTTTAATGAATAAGTATTAAAATTTGATATATTTATATATATATATGTACTCACTTTAATGATTTATTTTGGTTTAAAATTTCGATCTAACACGATAAACAATGTTATTTTCTTTTTGGAAAAAACTTTCTAATCTAGTTTCGGAAATATGGAAAATTAACGGGAAATGGGAATATTAGAGTTACGGCGTCGTACGTTAAAATTTTAAAACTTAAAAATGAACTCCTAAAATTTGACCCTGATAAATAAAAAAACCTGGAAGCAAATCAAGCTGTAATAATCTACGGAACTGATTTCATTTCTTCTCATCGAGAAATCAAAATCTTCAAAATTATGCGTAATTTAAATAACGATCATAAAGTTGAAAGCACGTGTGAAGAGTTACACTTCCAACGAAGTGACGACTTCGACTTAATTCACTAAATCATATGTTTTTTGACGTTTAAGTCGTCTTAAATATTCAGAGTTATCCAGGAGCTGTATGACTTCAGCATTGGTGTACTTTTCCAATCTGTTTGCATGTTTGCAAGCAAATCTAGTAATGTCATCGATGACCATTGAAATTTTTAAGTCTCGATGTATGTCATTATTGCGTCCAAATCAATATGCGCGGATTATCGTACGAAGTGTAACATTTTTGCGTCTTTGTATGGAATTTATATTGAAAATACTAGTACAACCGCGCGTTTGTATTTCATAAATCGAAATAGGTTTAACAATGGCCATATACAAAAGTCATTTAGTCATTTAAATAGATATCATTGAGTTCTTTCCTATTTTTAGCTATTTAAAAAATAAAAAACCAGAAAAGTGGGGTAATGAAGGTGCTATGCAATCTAAGTAATGTGCCGGTTGATTATTTTGATATAAATCTATAATATAACTGCTGTACGTGCATATATATATAGTAGAAAATAGATAAATTTGCGCGGTATTAACATGTGTGTGTGTTAATTTCCGAATGTAGGATAAGACATATTTTTACTTTTATACATGCACACGCATACATACGTGTACGCATTCATAGAAAGATTCGTGGTGTCACGTTAATACCTTAGCGTACGTCATCTCTTTGGTGAAGAAAATTTTTATGGTAAACCGGTTTCTAGTTTACTCAGCTATTCATCTTATTGCCTTGTAAATTAGTACTAGCATGATTGGAAAGTAAAGAAGCGCGCAGTAAGCCATCACATATTGCTTTGCCCTGGATGCGTCGTTATTCGAATTAATAAGGAATAGTTACGCAATGTCCTTACCAGTTTTCTAATTAGTGAAACTACATAAACACACACGAGGGTGGGTTTCTGGGTATCTCGAAGGTTTAAAGTTCTGTATACTCTTGTTTCAGTTTCATACAGCCTTTTATATTTCAACCCAACTTGGTATTTTAATGTTTGGTCACGTTTTAAGAGCTATATATATATATATATATATATATATATATATGTATAAATTCTAAAACCGGCTGTCTACGATCGGGTGGATGTTGTGACAGCTTCTTAATAAACTTTTTTCCCCTTAAATTACATTGATTTTTTTTTTTATTTAAATGTGTCCGCGTTTATAATGAGAAAAGTTAAATTTTTAAATTTTGTTCGGTTACAAATGACTGACTATAAACTGAGAGGCAGCTGTTGTACGTTTGGTAATGTAATAATTTTTCCCTCTACTTTCGAATGTTCGTTACTTTCTGCTCGTTTTCTTTCGACCGGCTTATTTTCATCTTTTTCTATTCGCATATCGTACGCGTCTTTTTTTTCTATTTGGAGGATTTATTTATTTCCCGAACTCGACGAAAAAATTCGTTGTTTTTTTTCCAGTCGAAATGGAAACAAACGGTTTCTTGGCCGTTAATGAATTTTATTATTCGGAATGGAACTGAAAGTTTAGGCGACGAACCAAAATTAGATATTTTTTTAATGATGTTCCTAAACATTAATGTTTTCCGTACCGGGACGAATTATTGCATCGAATAATATTTTGTTTTTTTCCACGGTAACTTCGTATTTATAAATAAAAAGTCAGCCGGTGATAGAAATGAGATAATTTTTTTTTAACATTTAGCGTTTGGTTTTGTTTTTTGCATCCAGAAAAACGAAAATCAACTTAGCAAAGTGAAGATTGAACAGATATTATCAAATTTATAAATTAAGGATGACTGCGTGGAGTCTTGCAATTTAAAAAAAAAAACATTTTTTTTAGTTCTCCCGCGTCCGTATTCATTTCTGTTTCTCTATCTTCGTCGTAATATTAATTCATCGCCGTTCGAACGGTGTATACAACAGAAAATACGCAAAGCCCCGGTATTAGCAACCGTAAGCTATCAATTTTTTTGCACAAAAGTTTACATTCGAATTTACGAAACGATTAAAGCGAATGGTTTTGAAAAAGTAATCTTTTGCGTTCGATATTATTTCTTAGACTACTAGATAATTATTAACGTATTACGTAAATATTTCTAGAATTTGAAACTTTTAACATCGACCAAAGTTTATAGAGAACATTGCGATTGATAAAGCATTATACAAGTGTTATAGTCGAAGTTACGCCTGATCAAAGATAGAACTGCGCGTTGAACGATGCACGTACAAGTACCAAGTTCTACATGACTGCTAAAGTCGAGACGTCTACCAACGCATGCAGGTGAAATTGGTTTTATCGAAGATTAGTTATAATTAACGAACTTCATTTTGTAAAAAAAATAAATTTATTACTGCGAGTTGATCATCATGGTTATTAAGCAATTATCTATGACAAAGTAATCAAACATGAGGGGGACGCACCTAGTGGCACACTTCCGATTACTATGCAACGTCAAGTGTTTTCCGACGTTTCGATCTCCGTAATTCATCGGAAGTATCCAATAGATACCTAGCAAGTACGTTTATGAGGCTCACAAGCCTTGCTATATGTGTTCTAGCATATTTTTAAATTATATCAACTACATATTCTATCTGAAAATCTTCATGTAACGTTTAATTTGCTACATGCTAAGGCGCCTTGGTTATCAGCCTGAGTATTTTGTTCTGCGATGTATCAGTTTTAGGTTTGACGGCTTCGCACAATCTCAAAGCTGCATTCCGTATGTCCAGATTGGTCGTAAAATAGCTGTGTATATTATAAGTGTGTTGTCCGTTACTGTGTTTCTTCGTATTAGCCAGTATATTTTCTTGAACGGATATCTAATTCTCTTTTTTTTTTAACTTATATGCGATGCTTCTTGACTAAGTTAGTAGTTTTTAGAGGCGTCGATTTTTTTATTTTATGTAGTAATTACCTTATTATTACCGAGACTTCTGAGGAGTGCTCGAGGCTGAATGTGAGACAGTATACCGTATGTATTCATGATTTATTCGGAGCGCTGGGTTATACTCGGGTCTTCATCCTCCAGTGGTATCGGGCTCAGATTAGTTTTCCAAATTAATAAGTTTAAACGTAAGAACATTTGAAAACAGATGTATGTTGGAAATATTGAACGTTCACCGCTTACTCGGTATTATTAATAACTGGTACGATTATTCCTTTTTAAATTTTTTTTTTTTTTTTTAAGTTTATTATTATTCAATGTTTGTTGTTGGCTGGCCGTGGAATTCCTTACTGTCCGCTGTATGCTGAACCATGATGTTTTATTTTTCTCGGTGGTATTGCATTTTTCATTTTGTCACTATCCTTACTATGTGTTAGCCCTCCGTATGCGATATATCATATACCTCCCCTATCTTAATAATTTCCAATTATTCTCCCTGTACGGTGATATTTTTTACGCATGTAGCACTTTTATTGAAATCTCACTCTACCGAATCACGCTGGGTGAGCTATAAAAGCATCTACGCTAAAAAAAAAAAAGTAAATACGCGATATCTTTCGACTCTACTAAATTGAACGATGCAATATGTATTGCACGTCCTTATGGCATTCGGTTAGAAATTTGTAGACTGACATGCCATCGGACTAGATTAATGTAGTAATGAAAAACGCTCGCATACAGTATTTAAGGATAGAAAATTAAATATTAAATTAAAAACTGCGACTGGTCCAGTGCTATGTCATGTCTATATTAAAATATGCGCGTGAAACATGGACAGTGAGCGCAGAAATCTTGAAAACGGCTAGAAGCCTTCGAAATACGAATCCTGAGAAGGATATGGCGCATAGCATGGACAGAAAAAAGAACAAATAAATATGTATTAGTAAAATGTGACCTCAAACCACCAATAATAATTCAGGACATCCTTGCCAGGAAACGGAAATATTTGACGCATAAAATAAGGGAAAATTGTATCTTTCTGCTGGCTCTACAGGGTAAGATCGAAGGAAAAGCGCCAAAAGGAAGAAAACGATTACAAATGATAACCACCGGTTTCGGAGATCATAAAAAACTAGTCGACATAATAAAGGACGCTGGAAATCTAAAATACTAAATCATAATATAGGCTAACTCCTGTCAAGGAGATGCCGCTAGAAGAAGCAGTGGAAACACTGAAGAACGATAGGCAATTAATATGTAGAAATTTAGAAGAGGGATTTATTCGTGTTTGTAGGCAATTAAATGAAGTGTAGCTTTCATCGGAGATAATACGCCTGTCGGAGCTAATTTTGAACGAGTGCGCCCTAACTAGATTGTGTAAGTACGTATACGGCTGAGGGTGACAATAAATTGCGATAGTTAATTTGAAATATCAATAGGCAGAAATGGTTAATGACGCGTAGGTAGAAGAATTGGTTAGCGGGGTACCGAGGAGTCTGTGATTGAGAAAGTATTATTGCCGGAACAACCATAAAAGAACCATTTCTCCGACGGCATCGTTACCAGTATATATAAAATCTAAATTTAGATTAATAATTACGTAATAAATATTTCAAAGAAAATATCGCTTTTCAATGGCGACTCTCAATTTAGATCGTTTAAAGTACTTACTATAAATAATTTAGAAAAGAAAAAATGATAATAAAAGTTCGTCCGTACACTATAAAGTTCTGAAATGAACGCAATCATTCGGTAATTTAATTTCGTACTTCGCTCTATGCCGAATAAACTCGGGTTCGTACCGTTTGAAAATATAATTCCGCTATAGGAAAAGGCAACTTTTTCCCGGATAACTTAATTATCGCCGGTACAAATGCCACGTTATCCGGTTGGTCTAGTTGAATGGAACGTAGAATTGGTTAACCAATTCTATTAACATAATTATTTCGCCATATAATGGACCGACGCGAAGTGCGTGGGTACAAATTTCGTTTTGCTACAATCTACACACACGAAACTTGTTTTTAAGCTATATACATAATATATTAGATATATTTTATATATATATATATATATATATATATAATCTATGCAGTCTAGTATAGATTTTAATCAAAGAACAAGCGAAAAAGGGATAGAAATGTAAATCATGCAGAAATATCGTTTCGAAGTTTTTGGTACTGTGGTGGCCACTTCATATTTTGCCAGCAAAAACGTACTATACTATACGAAAGTCTTTTGCAATCAGCTTCCCAACTATTAGACTCGCGTATACGTGTGCGAATGTAATATGTATGTGTGTATATGTGACGGTGGTAATTTGAAATTTTGAAAGCTACATGGTTCACTCTAGTAGGCTGTTTCTTGCTGCTGACGTTTCCAGTCCTCGTTTCACTCTGTTCGCGTCATTCCATTCAATTCGATTATACACGTACAAGATGAATTACCTCTAAGCCGGGTATTTGAACTTAACCCTAACGAAAGTCTTGTAAACAACTTTCGGGTTTTTTTTTTCGTCTCTCTTTAAAGGCGGTCAGAAAGGATTAATAATAATAATAATAACTCTGTTTTGCAATGACCATTTCTGGTTATTCCGTGTTCTTAGTTTATAGGCGCATAACGACTAGAGTTGCATTTTTTTCTTCCATATAATATTCATATGCACTTATATATATGCGTAATATATGATGTAATAATTCGATTACGTTCGTCCTATATAGGCGACCTTTGCGTACGAGAAATTACACGGTACATGATTTATGGCGAATTACGATTTAATAATTTCCTTTCTTACAACAAACCACAATTTTACGATATATATATATATATTTACAGCGTAAGCTTAACCAAAAGTTAAATAATCGTAATTTTAATAAAGTAAAGTAAAACATGTCTGAGGTCATTCGGTTATGTCTCTATAAGCGAAAGTAGTTACATTCAGTTGAGAACGGCTTTGTATATCTTCGTCCAGTGTTCAGAAGTTTAAGAGCTTCAACAATGATATGTGAAGTGTCTTCTGAGATGGGCAATTGAATAGTCTCTAATCGCCTGATTAATCACTTTTACTACCGGATCTCGATGAGCATCTTCATTACGAGAGTAAAACGATACGCGTCAAAAAGAATAGTTCCAAGTATGGTGCTTTGTTGTGCCTGTATCTTGTCGCGAATGAACTTTTTAGTGTATTCCCACAATGCGGTTCCGTGTGTCTAAATGGGTTGTATTATCCGCCGATAGAGAAGACGTTTGTAGTGTACATCAAGTGTGGAGTTTCGTCCTACGATCCAATATAATTCAGAGTTTTTTCCCTTAATCTGTCTACATTTCTTCTTTACATTATGCGCCTTCCACGAAAGTCGAACGTCGAGATGCGTGCCAAGATATTTAGCCGAATCTTATTGCGGAATTGGTAAAGTGCAAAGATAGACTTGATGCAACGAGTTTATTTGTCTTAATGTAAAAAGTACGTGTTGAGATTTTGCTTCATTTAATTTAATGCGCTAAGAATTCACGTAGCAATTCTGTTTAGAGCACGTTGTAAATTAAGGTTTGTATCTGTTTTACTATCTCCTATTGAAAGGATAGCTGTATCTTCAGCGAACGTTGCTGTAGTAGTCTGTACATCGGATGGTAGGTGTTTCGTCGACAGTAGGTACAAGAAAGGTCTGTTAAACTATTTTTTAAGTGTACAAAAATAAATAATAATAAAAAGTAAAAAGCGAAAAAAAATCCAAGTGTCAGAAAATACTTAATTTAGATGTACAATATTACAAATATGAAATCTGATTAAAAACTAACCTAATGGTGAATGTATACGTCGATTCTCTATTTCATAAATGCTTTAATTAAAATCACTAAATTTTATATTAAAAAACTTCATCTATAAGCCATTTTCAAGCATACATAAATAAAAATAATTTTCAAACATAATCATGAAAAATAAAAAACAATAAAAAAATAAAAATTAAATGTAAGAAAATAATTTTCATATACAATATTGCAAATGTGAAATAACGGTTTCGATTATAAACTAACCTGATGATGACTATATACATATATAGATTTCGATTAATGAACGGCTCTATTTCATAGATATATTTTACTGGAATTTCCCTGTATATATAATACAATATTAACAAGTTATTTGATAATATTATGTTTTCAAAATCAGTAATTTCGTGTTTGAGTAAATAAATTTATCAGAATCTTAAATGTTACTTTCCTTCCATACACACATACATATATATATATATATATATATATATAGTGTTTGTATATCCACTAGTCATTATTTTTCGACGAAATTTTTCTATTTTTTTTTTCTATTATGCATTCAAATAATTAATACAGGACAGGAAGGTTCTTTTATAACTACTTGAGATGAAGATGACCGTACAAATTTTTAATTCTTCTATGTTTTCTATAACATCTCGTGGAATATTTCATTTACATCTTACTCAAATTCATCGTTTTCGTGAGACACATTACTCTACCTGCATTTATATTGTGTGTGTGTGTTTCCTTAGTTCCATAATACGTTAGTGTTACTGGTTAATATTGTTTCTCTTATGACGAAATACTTTTCAAATATTAGTATTAGTTACAATTATTTTATTTTACTCTTTATCTACTTCCATGTTTATTTTTTCTTATTCCAGACTTTTCACTTTATTAGCTAGTTTCTCTACATCTGTATGTTTTCTACTAAATAAGAATTTTACACGTGAATGTGAAACAGTGTACGTATTTTATTGTTAGCATTATTTCTTGTTTTATTTCTTCAGCCCGATCTTGGATTGTTCCGTAACTTGGAATTATTAAACACGTCGTTCGCACATTATCAAAAATTATTTGACGTTACGAAAATTTGGACAGTACAAAAAGCAAACAAAAAAAAACAATTAAAATCACTAAAAATTTTTCTTTATGAAAATGTGATTTTTCATCAAGAAAAAAATTAGTGGTGTTAATTAATTTTTTTGTTGTTTATTTTTTAAAAAATCACTACATTCCACACTTTTCAAAGTACAAAAAGTACTAAACGAACATGGTATAACCGATGAATATATCGATATAATTTTTCTTAAAAAATATTCACAACTCGCCAACAGTCCAAGTGTAACGTTGTAGAAATAAAACAGCGTTAAAAATGGGCGTTAGATAGCTTGATACCGTATCCTCGGAGCTATTTATCGCATATTTGGAATGCACGTTCGCTAATTATTCCCGGGAATGATATTGTATTGATTACTAATAATGTCGACACGTTTTATAATTGCATATGATAACTGACCTTCCTAATTGCTCTATAGTGACGTGATTCTCGATTAATATCTGTGAAAAAAGTCCATGAATAATACACCTCGTCATTTAGAAATGAAAATACAGAGGCGAATATTTAACCAATATACACGCGCGTTGGTGTGTGCATATAGACCAAGTAATTAAGTAATTACAAAAAACAAGGGGGTAATGGGGTAGGAAGTAGATACATTTCTCGTGAATAGCTTGTTGGAAATTGCTCAGTGCCCCGAATGTAGATATACCAACTGTTTATAAAAGAAAGAATACGAATAATGTATACACTCTTTACGTATGAAGTGAAAACATAGAGCCTTATGAAATATGTCGTGAAAAAACTTACTCGGGAATGAGTGAGTAAGTGTAATAAGTGGATAAGACAGGAGAATAAGTTGACTAAGTAGCTGAATGTGTAGCACAATTGAACTGAAAGTAGGCACAGATCGTGTAATGAGATAAACCGGTGAAGCCTGAACCGAAAAAAAAAAAAAAATTGGAGACGGTAATCGCGATCGGCGGTGCGCTATGTGACAAAATGTCGTACAAATGTCACCATAGATCAAATAGACAACTTAAAAACAATCGAACAATCGCTTACATCCCGTAGGGGATAGATATAAACGCATGACACGTGTATTTTTTTGTTCGAATAATTAGTACCGTTATTTGAAATTTAAAATCGAAGATGTTAACGGAATCAGACGAAGATCTGACTGTGTTTGAAAAAAAAAATTGAACTCACTGCATAATAACAGCACACCTCGAAGTGTTACGGCGCTATTAGATTGAACAAATCTAATTCAGTAACAACTAATATATTTCTTACAATTTTATTAATGTCCTTTCTTTATCTTCTTCGCTACTATCATTATTATTATTATTATTATTATTATTATTATTATTATTATGGGAAAGGTGGAGAATGAGAGAAACAGAAGAAATATAAACTAAAAGGAAGGACGGAATAAGTGAACGGTTAGCTCTAACAACAATCTATATTCTTCTACCAAAATGGCGTAATTCAATTTTTATCTTTTCCTAGACGAATTCGGTTTTATTGGGTTTCTTTTCTTTTCTTTTCCCGATTATCTTTCTGGCATAACGTATAAAGAGCGCACGCATTCACACACACATATATATATACATACACACACACACACACATATATATATATATATATATATATATATATAGAGAGAGAGAGAGGGAGAGAAGGAGAGAGAGGCCGACAGTTGCATATAATTTGTGGGAAGATATGCGGTGAACAGTTGAAAATCCAAATTTCGTTTCTAATCGCGTCGTATGTAAGCTAAAATTTATGACTGCGTATAAAAAGAATTGTATATATATAATATGCATGTGTGTGTGTGTACATTGTATGTGGTTCTTAGTATGGAAATAGAATTTATACTTACAAGGGCTCTCACAGTTATCATCGTGTAAAGAATAAATTTTTATTGCTGGAGTAAGTGTATCGAATTTGTTGGTATTATATAAATTTATTTTCTTTTTCTTCTTCGTACATTAATACATTAATTTTACTATCTTGTATATAATGTATATATGTATATATATGTGTGTGTGTGTTTGTGCGTGGATAAAATAATAACATTTATAAATAATATAATTGCAGAATCTGCAGTGAACTGAATGAAAATTTTTATATATATATATAATAAGGTTCACGGATTTTTTTTTTTGGCTTACGATCTCTGTTTTTAAGTGAGCGCAATAAGTAGCAGCGATGTTTTTATTCTAAAATGCAATACTGCTTAATGGCAGCTATTCGAGTTTTTGAACTTTACGAAATAATTTAATACTTTATGACCGCTCTGGAAATTCCGTTTGAGCGTTCCTTCTGAGCGGTCCGAATTGTGTGGCGTTTTCCTTCGGCAGCTAATGGTGATTAACACGATGCAGTAGTCGCTCGATATTTTTAGCGCCGTGAATTCTCGCACTTTCTTTTAAAGTCGGTATATTCATCATTTCGGATGTACCGCTCGATCTGTGTTCCGTAGAATATTTAATTTGTAATATAGTTTAGCCCCAAAAGTTATGTCTCCTTATTCTTCTTCTCCTCAACCCGAGGGTTGGTCGGTAACACGACAGCGTACAAGATCTTTTCGTGCTCTGGCTAGTTCTTTAATTTTCGCATACGGCCTTCTTCCTTTGATTTCTTCCATGAACCTCGTTCGAGGTCTTCCTCTTTGGATGTTACCTATTGTTTTTCCTTCTAATACGTTGATAATCCAACGTATAATATGTTCAATTGTGGAATTTCTTCTTCTTTTTATTGTTTTTAGTATTTCTCTTTTTAAATTAGTATTTCGCGTTTCGGTATTTTATCTGTTCATTTTATTTTCAGCGTGAGTCGTCAACATCATATTTTAAACGCCTCTAGCTTGCATTTGTCTTTCTTAAGCGACGTCCATGCTTCACATCCGTAAAGTGCGATGCTCCAAATGAAACCTCTAATAAACTGTTTTCTAGCGTCTAAGGCTATCATTCCGAGATGAGAGGAGGCCCATTTTTTTGCCGAAAGCGTTCTTAGCTTGTGCTATTCTTCTCCTTATTTCCCCTTCTGATCTGCCATCATTTGATATTAGGCTGTCTAGGGTATTCAAATTCTTTTACTTGTTGTACCATTTTCCATTTATTATGATATTCATCTGTTTTTCTTCTTTTTTATCGCATCTTAATACTTTCGTTTTCTTTTCATTTATTTTCATTAAGCATTTGATGTTTAGTAATCTGTTTAGATCATTAACTGATTTCTGCAATTTTGCTTCGGAATCCACAACGAACGCTATATCATCCGCATATCTAATTGTTCTTGTACGTTACTCCATTTATTTTTATTCCTCCTTTAAGACTATCAGAGAAGCATTTCATCGCTTTTTCCATATAAATGTTGAACAACATTGGTGACAGGCAGCGATCTTGTCTGACTACTTTCTTTATCTTCGAGCCCGTTTTTTCGTTAATCATGATTTTTTGATTTTTGTACAGTTCCGAGTATTATTTTTCGATCCCTGAAATCTATCTTCATGTCTCTTAGGCATTGAAACATAATGTTCCAGTTAACGTTATCAAATGCCTTCTCATTGTCAATGAAGGCTATATATACATGGTTTTATTCATCTCTATTTTTTTTTCCATGAACAGTCTGAGAATCAGAATAGCTTCTCTTGTTCCCAACGGTTATAGTTCTTTCGAAATTTCTCGGTTAACACCAATTTCGTCTCTGAAGATTAATATTTATTTTTAAAACAAATATTTCTAACTTCCACGACTTTCGGACTCTTTTACGTATCTTCGTATTCGTGTTAAAATTACGTGGCTAATTTTCAAAACGCGTTTCTATTTAATTAATTTAATATCGATTAATTATTGTATTTCTGCGCGACCAAAGTCGGAGATACGAAAAATAATATGAAAATTATATTCGAAAATACGAACGGTCGATTTAAATTTGGTTAATATTATAGGTATGTAAAAACTTTGTTAAATGAATCAGTGCTATCGAATTATAGTCTACATAACTGGGGACGTAATAAAAACTGCAACGGATGATTCGTTGATAACTGAACGGATGGTATATTAACCCTGTATGTTCTTTATAAATGATTATTTCGAAGATGTAATTTAAACATTTATGAATTTTGAGTTAAATAATGAAAATTGTTCCGAAGAGAAGGCGACGAATTTATGGGAAATTTTTTTACTCGATCTAATATAAAAATTTCTATAACAAACGACTATCTCACATACGCTTCATTGCGATACCGAACGTAGCCAGGTCGGATGAAGTTTTTTTTTATTTTTTTTTTATTTTGTTAAGTATAAACGAAACGTACTACCGTCGTGACTCTGTGTATATGTATATTTTGATTCGAATTATTTTACCGAAAATAGTAATTTACAAATTTAATTATTATTATTACCACTTTAATTATTTCCAAAACCATTATTTATCCTTTTTATTTTATTTTATAATTTTAAGAGTGCATTGATTTTTAATTAAAATAAACAACAAAAGAAAAGTTAAAATCGCAAACATTTTTCTTTATGAAAAATCACAAAGTTTTTTTTTCGGCTGTTTGATCATTAACATGTGGATATTTAAAAGGATAATATTATTAAATGAAAAAATTTTAATTTAAGATTACAATTTAGAAAATCGGCCAAATGAAAAACAGTATTAATAAAACAATCTGACGGTTAATTTGGTAAACAACACAATCAACGATCGGTATTGTTGTTTATTTTTTATTTTATTTTATTTATTTACTCATTTTTTGATTTTAAATAATTTTTATTTTATATTTCTTCTTTTCATCATCAGTTTAAAAAATGTGCCGGTGTATCGTATTGAAGTTGAAATAAATTTAATTTAATTTGATTATTGCAAATTATCGGGACCCGTCTTTTAAATTAACATAAAGCGTACTAACGTCAGTTCTTATCAGCTTAATATCTCTGTTATAGCCCTCAATATGCGGTCGGTATATTAAACTAATTTTTCTAAGCGGATAAGTCGGTTAAGAGTTTGACAAGTCCTTAGTTACTCATCGATTTGGTATAGCAGATCGTTAATTGTGTTGTTTACCCAATCAGAAGATTGTTTTATTAATACTGTTTTTCATTTTGCTGATTTTGTGAATTGCAATAATCGTAAAAACCTTTCAGTCACGATGTCCATTATATGGTACATGAAATTTTGCTCATACACAATTTTTTTTTTTTTGCGGTTGACACGAAATGTCTCAATTTTGAAAATATTCGTTAGAACGCATCGAAAATTATCCAGAGTCATCTCTAAGGAGCAGTATTAATATTTTTCATTTTTTATTTTTATCTTTTTAAATATTCACTCGATAATGGCCTAACAGCCGAAAAACTTTGCGATTTTTCATAAAGAAAAATTACAGTGATTTTAAGATCCTTTTTTCGTTGTTTGTTTTTTACTTTATTTTATTTATTTGTTCATTTTTTGATTTTTAAAAATTTTTGTTTTATATTTCTGGTTTTCATCATCGCTTTAAAAAATGTACTCGTGTGTTGAAGTTAAAATAATTTTGATTTAATTTGATTATTGCAATTATCGAGACCAGTCTTTTAAATTAACTTAAAGTATCAGTTTAATATTTCTCTTATAGCTCTCGATGTGCTGTCGGTATATTAAATTAATTTTTTGTAAACGGATAAGGTGTTTAAAGAGTTTGACACATCCTTTGTTACGGGTCTGTCTGGTATTGCAGTAATTCGGGAAATTAAATAATTCTAAATATACGTACGTACTGATAAAACGACTCGTTTAACGATAACTCGAAATACAAAACCACCCGTGTATCCGTGATAGTATTTGCAACGTAACGAAATGAACTAGAAAATGATTTACTATTTACGAAATTGTCGAATAATACCAAAACTAACGATAATTACGCGGGATAAGTACGCGTAGTTAACGAATACGAATATAGATGGCGGTAAATTCGGTGTGTTTAATCTCACGATAGAAAAAATTTAATCAAAAATATCTTTTAGAAACGAATTTTTCAACATTTTCGCGTACGTGTCACTTTGAAACCGCCGTCTATCGTATTAAAATAGTCTAATTTGTACATAATTCGACTTTATTGTATGTGTGTGTGTATTAAAAAAAATGTTTTATTACGTTCCGAATAAATTTATGTTCGAGATCGAGATATAAATTACAGACCGAACGACACAATTTCGAACTCGCCCTAAAGAATAAATATTTTGACCAATTTATATATATATATATATATTCATTCATTGTTTTATTTGTTAGAAAATATTTCCAATACAAAACATATACACACTAATCTTGTATACATTTGTGTACATATATGAAAACATATTATAGAGAAAAAAATGGTAAATATTCAGCCAAATGGAAACTCTTTAAAAGAGTCATTTACTATACAAATAAAGTTGTTTTGAAAACGGATTGGAAAAGGAAAAAATAATTCAAAGAAGTTTTATAAGAACCAGGCGAACGGATAAAAAATAAAGACCAAAAATGTTCCTCCTTTTCGATTGCGAATGAAAATAATAATAATAATAATAATAAAACACGAAATGATTTTAAAAACCATCGGAGGCTTCCCCAAAAATAAAAGTTTGTTATTTGTTTACCGGACAAGCAATGTGAGAACAACGTACACACGGTAAAGATAAGTTATTAAAAAGAAAGATATCTATATCGTAAGCGATACTCACACTGACATAACGCAACTTGAAACATTTATTAAGAAAATTAGATTGGTACGAAGAAAGGAGTAAAATTAATGTGTGTATATATTGATTATATACACATACACAATACTTATAAAATATCGGCCGGAATATTTCACACATATACACAAAAGTATGTTGAATTTCTCTCTCTCTCTCTCTCTATATATATATATATATATACACGGCGAAGCCACACACACATTTAATTATATATGTGTGTATGTGTATATCACCATAAAATATTTTTAAAGGGGCGTGTAGCAAGGTGGAAAATTCTTTATATATATATATATATATATATATATATATATATATATATATATATATATATATATATATATATATACATGGCCTTCTTTCTCAGTGAGGGATTTATGTCTGGTGAATATAAAAAAATCACGGTTCTGGAAATTTTGACCCCGCACCCAGTTTCTTATTAAAATTCTTCTCAGGAAGTGAAAGCTCTTAAAAGGAACTAGTTATTTTTCTTTTTTATTTCGTTTCTTTGTTCTTTGTTTTGCTTTTTTTGTTTGTTTTTTGGTCTGTGTTACGAAAGCTACCGTAGTTTGCTCAATTTGCGGAACTATACGGCGCAATAATATTTTAATTTGGGGTGCAATACGCCCGGTAGATCGCGCTATATAAGCCTGTTGAGACAGATGCTAAAGCTGTAAAATTAGTCATTTCGATCGTAGTTTAGGCGCCTTTTCCGTTTACCAAAAAATAAACCACTCACAGTTGGTTGTTCTTTCTATTTTAATATTTTTTTTTATTTTATTTTTTTTCGTTACCGGTTTACCATTTGTCAATTCTTAGATACAAATTCAGCTTTCTAGATAAATATGAGATACGTTCGTTTCAAATATGACATTAGCTCTGTTTTAGGAAATCCGTTAAAAAAGTGTAAAACTTTATTTTTATACGATTTATTTTTTTATTTATTTTTTTAAAAATATTATGTAAATCTCCATATGCCGTTTGTAACTACCAAGGTTATTACAGCGTAAGGAGACGTGTGTCTAGTTTATATGTAAGGAGCCTGCTTTCTCTTGCAAAATCCAGAATATTACCTATTGATTGAGAGTTGTTTGAGAGTATTTTGTGTATCGGGCCGTGTATTTTGTGTTTTAGCCTGTGTGGTGTGAGTGTTTGGCAGTTGTAGATTAAGTGTATGACGGTTGGTTCTGTTAAATGTCCGCATAGGCGGCAGTCTATTGGTGGAGGGCTTTTGGTATAAAGATAATTGTGTGATATGGCTGTATGACCCACACGTAGACGGTTCAGGGTACCATGTTCTTTTCTGCTTGTGACATCTGGAGGCCACCATGGTTCTATGGTTGATTTTATGCTCCTAAGGAAGGTTGTTTGTGAGGTCTAGTCGGTGGTCCATTCCTGTTTGCTGTTATTCATGAGTACATGTACTAATGTTGATGGAGGTGGTGAGTGTTCTGGTACTGGTGAAAGTACCATAGATCGAGCTTCAAGGTCTACTTCGTCACTACCGTGCATCCCAATGTGACTTAGGATCCACAGAAAGCGGAGTTCCCTTCCTTCCTTATGTAGTGTGTGTAGATTGTGTTGGATTTCTAATATTATGGTATTTTTATTATCTTGACGGCATATTAGTTGTAGAGAGGAGAGGGAGTCTGTTATAACCAATGCTTTTCGACATGGAAGTACAGCTGATCTGATGTACTGAATACAGTACATAATTCCATACAACTCTACATCCAAAGAAGTACAGCCATCGGTCAGTCGGATTGAGTGTAATATATTATCAATTTGGTAAGAGCAAGCTGCTGGTGAATTCTCGCCGCCTGCTGTAGATTTTGCTCCTTCTTTGTATGCGTGTGTGTATTCATTGTATTTTTGATTAATAATTTAATATTTAAAGTTAATGTCGGGTAACTAGCAACACGCGATATCCATAGTTTCGATACGGTTTATACACGAAGGCGAAAGATAATCAATCTTAGATTCGCCGATGATACAACGGTAAAGATGGAAATATAGAAGAGATGGAAAAATTCTAACATAGGCTGGAAAGCATTAGTACGCGATACGGATTAAATATAAATAGAAATAAAGCAAAAATTACGATAATCGATCGGGTAAATATAATTATAACTGGCTATGAAAGTGTGGAAAGATTTTCAGGATCGCTTCTAGAGAATGAAGGGAGTTCCAAAGATGAAATAAGTCGCAGAATCGAAATTGCCCGAATATAGAAATTAACAAGATTTGGAATGACAACTCTATTAGAAAAAAAATGTTAAAATTACGCTTGCCAAACGCTTGTGTTCTTTGTCGCATTATACGTAGTCGGACGTAAATATTGACAGAAAAATTATCGACAGTTTTGAAATACTGTGTTAGAATTCTACAGAGTGCAAAACGTACAAATGATTAAATCGGTGTAGCGCAAATGTTGTCATTGTCACAAGTGTTGAAATTCTTCGGACACGTAATAAGAAAACATGACGGAACGGAACGCGCAATGGTCGGAGGTTAAATTAATGGAAAACAACCACTGGTCCGGTACAATTATGAGATAGACAAATATATTGCACTTCATACCACAGGGTTGCCATTTTCGGAATGCTTACGTCAATCTGAGGATCGCGAAAATTTTTTAAATATTCAATTCCTTACCTAGTGTGACGACTATACATTATGGGATGATATGTACACATATACACACACTTGTACAAGAAAACCTCTTTATCAAAAATAAAACGTTATACGGCTATGATATTTAGAATATAATGTTAAGCGTCTCTTAATCTTCCTCCTTCGCTTCATCTCCTCTTCAAAGATGACCATGTTTCATCGTCGAATCACCTTCCACCACCGATCCGGTCTCTATTCCTCAGTCTAATCCTCTTTCCCTATTGTTCTTCTAGTCTTGGCTACTGTACATGGCACGTTAATTTAATTAAATTAATAATAATAATAATAATAATGTTATACTTGTAGGAAAATACCTGTTGTTATTATCCACACACAGGCACATACCTCTATAAAAGAGTTTGCTTTTATATTAAAATACATTTGATATATATGAAACTGAGATAATACGAACCGAAGTATGTCGATTTTAAATAATTTGTTCATCAAAATTCTCCAATTTTATGATAATGATTATTATTATTGCTACTATTATTATTATACCGTGTTAGGGCAACTTTGTAATTGTGCGCCGCAAATTTATAAATGAAGTAAGAATTATCAAAGTCATTAGAGGTGCACAGTGGTCGACGACTGGTCATAAGTTGGTTAGAGCTGCAATGTTTAAACAACAAAAAGTACCGAAATACCGGCAAAATGAAACCTTGCCGGTATAATGTTGATATTCTAAGAAACAGTAAGGAACTCCAAGTCAAAAAGCACCTTATCGATCCAATTTTTGGTAAATCAGATATCAACATCATCATGAACATTGATCTAATTTGGGATACAGTGAAATAAATTCTGCACAAAAATGCACTACCAAAATATAAGCAAAAAATTCATATCGATTTAATGTAATTCATGAGTTGATTAAACGTAAGAAATAAACAATCATGGTAAAAGAACATGAACATCACTAAGCTAAAACAGAAGTTCAGTGAAATAAAAGCTAAAGTCTGAAGGCAAACACTTCGTATGAAAATAAATGGTAGAAAGACTCTGGCGCCATTACGGAGATTTCTTTTCCACAGTGAAAGTACCATATGGATCAGTACAAAGCGCCACTATTTGATAAACATAAGAATATCATAAACAATTAAGAAGAAATAACACACAGATGGGTTTAAGAACTTGTTAAACAATGACACTTGTGTAGATCTTCCAATTCTAGACGAAATACAGAATTCTGAGCAATTAACTAAACTCAATGAAGGCGTAAATAACGCAGTCAACGTTTGTTGGCTTTGACACTTTTCTCAGTGTATTATGACATTCACACATATACTTGCGCTTAAAGAAACTGGGCTCTAGAAACATAATAATGAACAGTAGATTTCAGTTTCTTCACCTTACAACGGTTCACTTCCAGATGTTTACAAATAGGAATTGCAGATTCCTAGGAGAGGGATATTGCGCTGTGTTAGCTCACAACTCGCAAGAATTGCAGAATATATTACAGACATTAGAGAGAGATGGTATATAAAATAAATTTCTAATAACTGTGATACTAGTACAACTAGCACCTTCAAATGAGGAAAAGAACGTGCTTGTACTTAAACATCGTAATATCCCAAGTGGAAAATATTAATTACTTAAAATTATATTAAATAATATCAGTTTATATAATAAGATGAACGGCAGAATACAAGCCGTATCAACTGTTATAATTATGCCAAATAAAAGATTATTTAGGAATTAACACATTACGTAAGCCTATAATTTGTAAATCTGTGACATTATCGACACCACTCTACAGATCAGAAACATGGGCTCTACAAAAACAGTATGTTCGTTTGAAGCATTTAATTAGCGTACAATTTTAGGCGTCCATTGGGAAGATCACGTGGCAGATAGCGTCATTTTACAGCGGGAAAACTGTCAATGTATACAGTCGCTACTTTACAGGAATTGTCTGTAATGATCCGGGTACGTTATTAGAATGGGTGAAGTTTGGATTCCCAAAAAGTACGGTCAGCTGCTAAATGGAAAGCGCCGTATTAGACGTCTGCGATAACGGTAAAATATTTCTTGTTGAAATATTACGAAATGGATCCGAAGAAGTGGGAGAAAGTAAACATAAATCGAAAAGGATTGAAATGCTAGCTGGATCGCATGGCAAAACATTGTGAGAACTGTAAATTTCATAATGGTGTTTGTGGCAAAATACTGCAGTGGTTTCCTATTGCCTTCTGCAGGATTTTCTGTCAGGCTTTACTCCCTTAGATGAGAGGTTCAGTTTTAAGACGCTGGAGACTCGCCTACTTCTCTAGATTGATATTATCAATCCGACTGGGACATGTTATCACGAGCAAGTTTCTGATAGTCTCCTTTTCTTAATGCAGTAAAAAGTCTCGCGGTATTTATTGGTAGGTACACCTTCTGCAAGTGAACCTTCCTCTGTTTTCCTATCAGTGCTGTGTTGTCATTTCTAATTTAGCTTTCCTGATCAGTGCTAAGCCCGCCGAAAGAAAATTATCACTCTGCACGATGTGGACGTGGGGAACTCACGTGGTTGTTATTTCGTTTCTCCGCTGGTGGGACTAGCACCATATGACGGTCGAGTGACTACTTACTAGAGAAGGTGACTCTAGTTACAACGTTACAACAACCTGTGTCTCGCAGAGCATATATATATATAGCTAAGCCTATCATTACTAACGTGTGTGGCATTTATGCTACTTATGTGTATCGTGCATATATATATATATATATATATATATATATATATATATATATACATGCACATGTACATATACGTACTTATACATATATATATACATATACTAGCCTTGGTGCCCAACAACTGCGAAGGTGCGATGAAGAGGAAGATGTACACATACATATATTTTTTCTTCAGGTTCATCTATAATTGAATTGTAACGATTCGTCACTTATAATTTCCTTTTCCTTGCATATATATATATATATATGTGTGTGTGTGTGTGTGTGTGTGTGTATGTGTATGTGTATAGTATGCGTTACTGTTACGTACGTAACTAGAGTTCGAATATCCTTTGTAAGTTTCATAGAATTGTTATTTCAATGACGTATAAAAGAGTTTTGCGGTAAATTTTTTCAAAAATTATTCGACCTCTTTTTTTTTCTAATTTCAGATCCACCGGAAGTTCGTTTAATAGGTGTACCGACTCACGACCTGGAGGAAGGTAAGGATACACTGATACTCAGATGCATTACGGACGCTAATCCTGCAGCTTCGGTAGCCTGGCGAAGAGTCGGTAGCACCGATATCGCTAGTCTGTCCGATTCGTTGCAATTCAGACCTGTAAATCAACGCGATAGCGGCACTTATTCCTGCGTGGCTAAAAATAGCGTCGGTTCTAGTCAGCCATTAACTACTACTTTGGACGTAAAATGTAAGTAAAAACAAAAATAATATCCATCGCTATTATTAATACGTAATATTGTGAGGGACCTAATACACTCCTGATGGGCTGTTTACGGACTTCTTTACTTTACGTTTAGGATCCTCGTATAATTAACGCTTAAAATCCCAAACCGTTTACAAAAAAAAAACTCCTCAGAGTGATAACGTCCCCATATACGGTGATAGCCCCCCGCTTGATGGAATAGGTTAGGCGCCTCCAAATTGAAAGATTATTATAAATAAAAAAGAAAAAGCATTTGCCATCTTACGCGGTTAATGTGTTATAAACAAAACGGTAAATTTGTCTATCGTTCGTGTATCGTGTTGTAGTAATTTTAATGTACATTTATTTTTTAAATCATTCTGTTTTAATTTTTAATTTTTTATCCCTATATTTTACTTGTTATATATCGAAATAGTTAAAATGATCCGTAATCTAACTGAAATCGATATTAGTAATTTATTAAACTATAATCAGGTGATGAAATAAATAGTAACTTCAATGAAATAATTTCATAAGTAATTCAATTTTATATAACTAAGTCTACATTTATCCTTAGTATGTATATTAAATAGTAATTACGTGTATATGTGTGTTAAAAAATATTTTTCTTTATATTAATTTTCGTTTGCGATATAACAAATATATGTCTCCATAATTGAAGTATTTTTTTTGAGAGAGCGAATATGTACTTAATAAATAAAAAACATAATTACTACGTGAGTTATGTCAATAATTTTACAAACTGTCATTTTTGATACTTTCATAGGAAATGATTTTAATAATAGATGCTTCTCCATATATGGAGACTTAGGGCTGAAAGCGTTAGTATACGTACTTATTTACTTCATACTTAGCTTTCTCTCACTTTCATTGTAAATAGATTATCTTTTTTTTTCTTTTATCTTCTTTTATCTTCTTTTACTTGTCATGGAAATAATAACGAATATATATATATATATATATGAATATCAATTTAATTTAATTGAATTTTTACTTTATTTCCTATTTTATCGAGATGACAATTATATTATTTAACTTTCGAATAATTTGAACGATATGGTTTTATATGTAAGAAAATAAAAGTATAAAAATAAAACGTTTAATAATTAGTCGATTTATAAATATGAACTATAAATTTAAACAGTAAACTAACCTGTTTGATGTTGATGATGATGATGATCCATTTACGTGCCGTATACTGCTACGAGGCCAGAGGCACGGACAAGCTATAATTGCTGAAACATGCCGGTTTCACGTAGGAACGCTACTGTTGGACCGGCTGCATTTAGCTGCAAAAATCTTTATAATGCTTATGGAAGATCATATCGAATACGTTCAGCCTTGTACTTTTAGCAGTGTAGCAGAAGGTGTTCTATTGTTAATTTAACATTGCTGCAGGAACAATTCGGTGATGATTCTCTTCTGATCAAGTGACTATGAGTGAGAGTCGTATGTCCTAGAAATATACGACGAATGGCTATTTCTTCATGTCGTGTCAAAGAAGGGGGAGTTCGCCATAAATTAGTATCAAGTTTGAATGAACGTAATTTGTTTGTAGGTTTGAGATATCTGGTTTGATGTTGGTTTCAGCGGTCTTCTCATTGATACAATTGATGACCATTATCGCTTGTATCGAATTTTTTTAAAATAGATTTCGCTGACAATCTTTTACTTCGGCCTTAAGAACTTAAACATTTTCTAACTCCCTTTTTCTTCATGAGGCAACTGACCAACTAGCGATTGAAAAAGTAAAAATTAAGCTGACTTTTGCAACTTAAAAACTGACTGACTTTTTTTAAAAACCTTCTGCTCTGATATTTTCCAACATCTCTTCTCCCGGTCTTCTCACTATCACCCCGTTATTTTACCCACCTTGTGACCATAGAGGCGTACAGCTCTCGCTTACCTCAAACCAGTGACGACGATAATAATTATCGTAACTGTATGTACATTTGTAATTACTACTAGCGTGAATAGAATTCGACATTTTATCCGTTATTTCTATCGACATTAATATTAAATATTGTTCCTTATTTCGTAAATTACTTGTATAATTTATATATGTAACGTCGTTTATATCGAGTAATTTTCATGAGACGTAATTAATTATTTAAGTATAAATAAAGCTAATAAAAGCCTTATCGTTTTATAAATAATTTAATTAAATGTACACGTACATGCTAATAGCTTATACGATTTGTAATTAGTTGCATGTTTATACGTGAATGTAGGTGTATGTTCGTATGGCGCTGTTGCAATCTATATACTTTCTTCTATTTTATAATATTCGTATAATAATTCCACTATTCGCGCAACATATGCGCTAGTTGGTAATGAACGTTAATGTATTTGTAAAACTTGTAAGATTACTCAATTATTTATATTGTTCATTATCATTTTCATGTTGTAATTGATTTATTAGATTTTGATTTGATTTGTATGCCTCTGCTTCCCAAATGTAGTAATCGATGACATGCTTCTATGTCCCGATATTCAATTTGAACGCCGACTATATTACTCACTTTTATTCTAGCGTACGTTATCCTTTTGTACACATTTTTGAGGTTGATCGACTGTAATTTAAAAAAAAAAAAACATTTTTACACTGCTTTTCTTATCAGTTCGTTTAGTATTTATAATGACCGTTTCGCACATTCAATACGTTTCGTCGGTAATTCTAAATGTACACGCGATGATAATAACTTCGCGTCTTCAGCTGTTATATTTATCGTCGTTATTAATAATTAGTTTGTTCGCGATAGATATAATATCAAAGTTTGGCAAATTGAGCAAAGTTGAATCGTAAAATATCTCGTTGAGTTCAACTAGACCAAACCTTAACGTGGGTTCAGCATATTAGAGCGAAGAAAATGAAACTAAAGACTTTACTTGGAAATTCAGATGTATCAAAACAGGGTATTACGCGTTATAGTGGGGGAGCACCGTGGTACGTCCCAAACCGTACGCTCCACGGAGATCTAAATATAAAATACATTCTTCTTCTTCTATATGTCCTCGGAGAACGTTTTCGATCATCTGCTTGACTTTATCTCTATCCATAACTTTTCTAAATATTTCATCTGTATCTAGTTTGAGTAATTTTTTTAAATTTTCTAACCACATTATTCTAGGCCGACCACGCCTGCGATTACCATTTCTTTTACCCTGTATAATCAGTTGAAGCCACTCGAACATGTTATTCCACATTATGTGCCTAAAATATACAAGTTTCCTTATTTTCACAGAATTTATAATTTTCGTTGTTTAATCGTTGTAGGACTTCGGAATTAGTTATTTTAGCCATCCAAGGAATTTTTAATATCCTACGGCATGCCTACATTTCAAAGGCTTCTAACTTTTTGCATAATGTCGCTGTTACTGTTCAGGATTCGACGCTGTGTATCGGGACGCTAAAATCATAACATTGTAGTAGACGTATCCGCATATCCGCAAATCTTTCTTCGAATTCCGGTTTGTCAGAAGTTTATTCATTTTTTGAAAATATGTTCTCGCCTGTTCAATTCTAGTTCTTATCTCAGACGCTATTTCCCATCTGTCATTGATATGACATCCCAGATATTTAATCGATCTGGTCTTTTCGATTGTTACATTTTCGAGAAACAGTGTGCTGTTAACCGTGTTCTTTGCACTACTAATAGTCATCCATTTTGTTTTTACCGTGTTTATACGTAAGCCCATGTTTTTACTGCTTTAGTTCTTGCAGGTCTCCAATATTCGTTGCAATCACCGCTGCGTCGTCCGCGTAGCGAATGTTATTCACAACTACTGTACATCTAGGATTTTTTCAATAAGTGCCTCCTCAAAAATGTTTTCAGAGTAGATATTAAAGAAAAGAGGGAAAAGAACGCATCCTTGATGCACCCCTTCATTATAGTGACTTTTTCTGACACTTGACCATCTGTAGATACCGATGCGCTTTAATCCCAGTATAAATTAGTTATAATTCTATTGTCTTTACTGTCTAGTCCTATTTGCTTTAATATTTTGATGAGTTTATCGTATTGCACGGAGTCGAACGCCTTTGAACTAGTACCTGGAGACTAAAAAGAGCTTCTCTGGTACCAAATCCATTTCTGAAATCAAATTTTGTATTTCCGAAGTTCCATTCACATTTACGGTATATTCTTTGATGCACGGTTTTTAGAAACAATTTTAAAACATGGCTCACTAGACTAATGGTTCTAAATTCTGAACAGCGTTTTGCATTTTTTTTTCTTAGGTAATGTGATAAAAGTTGACTTTAACCAGTCTTTGGGTATTTTCCCGCTGCGATATATATTATTAAATAAATCAACTAAGTCTAAAAGCTTTATTAATTCCGTGTATATATCATCTGGACCGGGGAATTTGGCAATTTTTGACTTTCTTATAGTACATTCCACTTCATCACGTGTAATATCGAAGCCATCTTCAATTTTAATATCAGGAGGCACTTCTCTCCAAGCTCGTATTTTCTTTTCACCGTTATTCGCAATATAATCATGTGTTACTTTTTTAAAAGTGTTTTTGATGTTTTTCCATGCTTCTTCAATATTGATTCTGTCTGTTCTTTTAGTATCGTTAAATCTTTCGTTTATACATGATCTCATTTTGAATTTTATTGCTTCCTGTTGTAATCCTTCCATTGCAAACCGTCTAAAAGCTGCATTCAGTTTTACATTTATTTTTACCGGCAAAAGATTATGGTCGGAGTTAATATCAGCACCTGGATATGTTTTTACACTTTTTATTAGATTATGGAATCATTCATCGAGAAATAGTCAATCCGATTTCTGATACTATTGTCAAAGGATGTCCAGGTGTACAGACGCCTTGGCGGTAATTTAAAAAAAGTATTCATAATTATATAAAATTTTCTTCTTGGCACCATTCGTACATTACTTTCGACTAGACCGTAATCTCCTACTACGTCCGCCCGCCATCCCTTTCCTACTTTGGCATTGAGATCACCCATTATTATCTTAATATAGTTTGACTTAGTGAACGACAAGGCTGTCTTGATTTCGGAATAAAATTGTTCCAATTTCGGCTTCAGGTGCAACAGATGTAGTGCGTATATCTGTATCAGATTGATGAGAGTAGGTTCGGTATCAAGCTGTAAAAACGGGATGTTATTCACGTAGCGATTCAGAGGCGTATATGGAAACTCTGGCACCATACAAACCCACTAGCAGACAGTTTACCGAAGAAAACAGTAGAGATTAAAAGATTTATTTAAAATAAGAACGGCGATGGAGATTGAATGTAACCAATCCAAAACCTAATTTGAGATCTCGCTAATGTGGGCCTATTCTGTTCTTGGAGACAATATCTGGTTGATTACATAAATTTGTGTCGATATAAAAAGAGGATTTAAAAATAAAAAATTAATAATTAGATTGTAAATTAAATTTTGTCAGATCAAGCCCTATTTTTATAAAGAAGATCAACTTATTTATTTTAACCGTTTAAAATAAACTTTTCTCTAAACACATATTCGGCCGTATATCAAACGATCTCAGTTTATAGAAAAATTTACTACCGAGAGTGTGGAATGGCAAACCGATTGTAAAAAAATTCTGTAAAGAAGAAAACGCAACAGTTTAAGTAATAAGTTATTGTTACGCCCGAAAATATAAAATTGTCGATTTACAAAAGTTGTATAAATTACGATTTATTTCTTTCGTGTTATGAACATAAATTTAAAAAGAAGCTCTATTTACGCAGATTATATCCAATATATAAGTTATTAGCGACGGATTTAAAGGTACACGTACTTAATTATAAGAATAAGACGAATTGCAGTGCTCAGTCTCGTGACAAAATTAAAAACTCGTTATAACGTCTTTTATATAGAAAAAAAGAAAGTCAAAGCTGGTAGGGTTTGTTTTTTTTTCATTTTCACTTATTATTATTATCATTTTTATTATTATTTTATTTCGGTTTTCTTTCTCATTTTTAATTAAACTTTTTCGAAGATTTGCACATTTAATCCTGTAAAAAATACAATCTGTTAATTAATATGATAAGTTCAAAAGTGACGATTGCGAATAAAAGACACACACACACCGCGCATCAAAATTAATAAGTACTAGAGCGAGTAGATGAGTTTAAGTATTTCGGTTACCGAGTTACATGTACAGATTGCTCAGAAGTAGAAATGAAATGTAGAATTTAGATTTTTTTTTATCTATTCCTAGTCAACGGGTTATCAGTAAATCGCATAGCAAAAGATTGTGACGTGATAGTATGCATGACACATTGAAATTATCTTATGTAGAGGATATTATAATCCAACGCACAAAGAGATTTTTTGAAGGTTTTAAACTCAATCAAGATCCCATTATTAATAATATTAGCGATTATAATCCTACTAGTTTGCAATTAAAATATAAACGGTACAAACATAAGAGGATAATGCCTTACTATAGGATCGTACCAGCGTTTTTTTATTATTTATTTTATTCTTATTTTTATTTTTACTTTATTTAGTTTTTAGCATTCTAAAAATAAGTATTATTATTCTTATTTAAGAGGCCGGTATAATGTGTATTCAGGTTTTGGTGATGGTTTTTTCCTGAAATTATATTTTGTTATGTTTGATAAATAATAATTATCTATTTTGTTATATGCACGTGGTGTGAGATGTAATTTTTCGATACACGTAGTATACTAAGTTTGTTGTTCATGTAAATTTAAATATTGTAAATACACTTTTACTTACTTACTTACTTACTGAAGGGTAGTTCAATGACTAGCCTCTATATTATTATCTTACGTTTTAATAATTTACATAATTTTCATTCCTATGCCAGGTCTAATGGCTTACTTCTCCTCAGCCTGCGAATTTGCATCTGTGGCGAGTTATACAGTGAGCTAATTGCAGACCAGTTAGCTCATAATGTTTAATTGCTATCTTTTTAATTACGTCAGCTATATACTCCATTTTAATTTTTCATAATGTGGAATGTAGTGATTTTTTTTATAAAAAATCTATTGAAAATTAGTTAAATCACTAATATTTATTTTCTTAAAGAAAACACAAAGCTTTTCGGTATTTACGCCATTATCAAGTGAAATATTTTATCATAATTTTAAAAATATAAATTAAATATAATTACTTAAAAATATGTGATGATGATTGTGAAAATATGATCCAAAAATGCTGTCTGCTTCAGTTCTGTCTATTTTTTGATTTGTTGAAATTTAATATCAATATATTTGTTTATTAATTTTGTTTTTTTATATTAATTTTTTCTTCAATACTATTTTCCGGATTCTGTAAAGGTTGTATACTGATGGAATTTTAAATTTTTCATTTACTATTGCGATGTATGATGTCGAAAAGTAAAATATAAAATATAAAAGTATACAAACACAAAAATTTTTTAAAAAACACAATTTTACAAGTAAAATGAAAATAAATATTTCTGAAGATATTTTGAACCGAGAAAATCACAAATAAGGAAGTGCTTCAAAGAGTGGGAGAAGAAACGAGAAAAATGACAAGAATAAAAAGTCGAAGAAACAGCATGATTGGTCACCTAATAAGACACTCTCCTTGGATCACTAATTTAATTGAATGACAATTAAATCGCAATACACCGAAAGGAAAACTACGAATCAAGTTTATGGAAAGCATATTAAAGAAAAGAAAAATTAGCTCAGAACAGAAGATTACCAGACAGCCATCCTAATGATGGTTGGATGGTTGAGGAGATAATGATGATGTCAACTTTTGATCTAAGTTATTTGACGTTTTTATTAAAAGGTGTAATCTTGTTGTCTGTTTTGATGGTTAATGACTCTATATGATGATTTGAGAATACTCTGTATGTGTCGATTTATTTTCATAATTTTAATTCGCCATTTCTCGCTCCGTGACATAATTTTATCTACTTTGAAAGTTATGATTTGCGGTTTCATCAGCAAAAGTCGCTATTATATCGTCCGCAGGTACATCAGCTGTAAAAATAAAACACAATAATGACCCCGAAACATATACCTGTGAAACACCTGCTTTTATAGAGCTATACACACACATACACACGCGCGCGCGCACGAATAAAAAAGGTCTGTGGTCGGTAAATAGAACATTGTAAAGAATTATCGGTCGATAATTATATTGTTTTCATTTAACCATTCTACCTAGATTAGCATTGACAGTCCGCCGTCGAATTGTCCGTTAGAATTTTCGTCCGTCTTTTTTTTTAACCGTCAACGTGCTTAAAGTTCGTCTAACTTTTATTATACTCCCATTACAAAAGTACCTCCTCGGGGTTGTCGGTAACGAAAATTCCGTCGGGTTGACGGAAGCGGCGGTTATTAATTTCGATACGAGGACGTCGTTGATTTTGATTAGATTCGCTTAAGCGGGAGTAAGTAAATTTCTTCATTTCGTCGCATTAATTCCCTGTTGTATCAAGTTCAGTTTTCAGTATTAACTTTTTTTTTTAGCGGTTATGGGGTTAGATAGATCGTTTCGACAGATAACGAATAACGGATGGGAAAGATTTTTCGCGTCATCATCAGCTGTTTCCCATCCGTTCAGGTATATAAATATCCAAAGAGTTTTTAAAACGACGTAGCCCCTCATCCTTCCGATTTTCCAAAACTGCTATGTTGCTGTTATAGAAAAATTAACCACGCCTCCTTTAACTGTTCTCCTTTTTCGCAACTTCTTTTTTCTCATTTATATTTTTCTATATACATACATACTATATATGTATGTATAAAATCTTAAACCCTTCGGTTGATAAGTAAATTACTTTCAAAATTGGGCCTGTCATTTCCTTTCAATTTTATTTCCTAACTTTCGTTTCAGGAAACGAACAGGAAATTGAAAAGCCATCGAGGCTAATAATAAGACGGTCTTCGTATACAAACACAGAGAACGAAACGAACAGAACAAAAAATAATCATAAATCAGTTTTTAGAAATACACGTTCCAAAGAAAATAGGGGAAAAGAGTCGATAAGATAATTTCGAATATATTCGCGCTATTGTCAAATAGGTCCGGAAATTAGCCCCTGTTAAAATAAACGTAATAATAATAATAATAATAATAATTCGATTCAATTTTATTATAATAATAATATAAATAATACAATTCAATTTTTTAATAATAATTTAAATAATTCATTTCAATTTATTAATAATAATATAAATAATTTAATTCAATTTTATAACAATAATAATATAATAATTAAGTTCAATTTTATAATAATAATATAAATAATTCAATTCAATTTTATTATAATAATATAAATAATTCAATTTAATTTTATATATATATATATATATTTTATTAAATACTTTAATTGTAAATTACAATTTTTTTATTGCTATTGGAGTTGTTTCTCCTGCATCGTCGTTTAAGCTTAATCAGGAGAGGTCGCTCTTTACAATTTATTGTCACAATTAGTAGTAATAAAATTCACACATACACTCACATTTAACCGGGTTGTGTACTATTGCTACAATTACTCTCGCACGCATTAGAATTATATTCGTATTTGAGTTAAAATGTAACATATGGTCTTATATTTACAAAAGACACAAGGTTGATAGAATCATATATAGAATATGTACACTTGAAATCTATAATAATTATTTATTTACATAACTAGGTTTCTTGACGTTACGTGCACATAACACAAACACACACGCAGATACAACACAGAGACACATGGTGATATATTATGTGACGACTCTTCTGTTCTGAAATCTAGGACGAAGTACGTGGAAAGCAAAATTTTTGGAACTTTTGAGCGATTAGTCGAAATAAGAATAATAATAATAAATTATTTAATGTTTTTTTTGTTAAACATCGCAATTCACACGTTGTCGTTCTATGGCTTCTTTTCATTGTGATTTTATGTATATTTTTCAAATTGAAAATTTATATAATTTTTTATTTTTGCTCTTTCTACTATTATTGTTTAGAGATGCTTTATTTACAATACTCTCATTATATAATATATATATATATATATATATATATATATATATATATATATATATATATACATATATAAAATAATATATAGTACGTATAAATTTAAATTACGCATTTTTACGTGTACTCCTCTATGAAAAATAGAAATCATTTAGGAAATAAAGTAAAAAGGAAAATTGAAAATTGCTGTAGGAATTTTCTATGAAGAATTTTTTCTTTCATTTATTTCATTTAAGATGGTTTACAACGTGCAGGAGGACCCCTCGGATGTTTTTGTTTTTTTATTCCTATCTTGAAAAAGGCATTCCATTCAAATATTCTTTAAAATTATGATTACCTACCAGGAACTTCCTCTGTGTTATGTATGTGTGTATGTGTGACTTATTTTAGATCATTTTGAAAAATGTTAGGATAGAATAAAAAAAAAAACAGGGAAATATTTTCATTTTGTAAAAATGAATTGTTTAAAAAAAAAACAAACTCTGCGTAAATTTATCTCGAAATGATCGTTTTTTCTTGACTAGGCGATAGGTTTCGTCTGATATCAAAATACCCAACGGAGTGCCCTAATTTTCTCCCTAAAAGAGAATTTTTATAATTGGGCGAATTCTTTTAAATTGTTTCGATTTACTGTATAAATTTTTGTTTAGTTTTTTATATAAGTACGTTGCAATCTGGACTTTTTGAAACACTCGACTAATTAACTATTTTTCCTGTCTGACTACAAAATTTTCTAACCTATAAATGTCGAGTTCACCGCGATGGTGCCGCGTTCGCATCCTAAATTGCTTTCATTTTTTTTTTCATTTCATTCCCGATTGCGTTAAATCGAAAAGAAATAAAATCATCCAGACGTAACTAAAAACTTCTCGGCCTAATTAGGGAAATAATTTCGCCGTCCGCAAAATAATTTCCTTTAATTAACGCACCATTGTGTTGGGTAAAGTATACGCAATAAGAATTTGAAAAAAAAAGTAATTAGCGCGGTATTTTATTTTTCCGTTTGTTAATTACGAACATTTCGAGATTAATATATAATTTTGTTTTTCTTTCAATCTTACAACTCTTTAGAGCTATCTCCAGTAAGCCTGAAATGAATATAAAAAGAAGGCAAGTTCCTGTCGCTGGAGGCGAATTATTTCAGGTATCGCGAGTTTTATCCTGCCGGTGATGTTAGAGCTCCTCTACATTTATCGAGTCTAAGACTTTTCTTCTTTTGTAAGCGTCTAAATTCCTCCCCCGATTATTCCACCTGCCAGTGAATTATTATCTATCGTGTCGTTCGAGGCTGCGTAGGAATTTGTAGCTTCGTCTTTAGTTCTGTCGTTTACTGGATATTCAAATTGGTATGTAGTGTTTTATTCGAAATAAACCAAAGATGGTATTTGTTATTATTGTACGTAGTACTTTATTTTGACCGCGTTGGATTACTGATACGTCGCTTCTTTTAACGCATACTTAAACTTTGCTTCCAAAAGACAAGTTGGTTTCAGAGAAGAAGTTCGTTATTAATTGACAACTTTCCGATTTCATACTTAGCAGCCTCTATATATCACGAATGTATGCGTAATTGCTTTTGTTTCATCTCAGTGCGATGTTTACACGTTAATTTGTTGTCAAGATGGATGACGAGATAATTTTTATTTTCTCATGTATTTCATTACTATTGAAAAAGTTAAAGAGTATATTAAGAGTGGTTCGAAAGAAACGTACGTCTTCATCATGAAGGATTTAGAAGGTCGATATATAATATTACGTTATTATGAGTCTTATTTTTCTTATTATATAGCGCCGTCTTATAATTTTAATACAAGTTAACAAATAAGTTACTAAAGGGTTATAAGTCGCATTGTGAAATTTTCAACCAATTTAAGCCGTTTCGTACATTATGTAGATATACTGTCTTCAAATTAGGCTCGGAGTAAAATGGACATTCTTCAATAATGTGTTTGCGTCGTCTGGCTGAGGTTTCCACATTCGCAGCTAACACTTGCTGTCATTCCCCACTTCTTTAACGATTATCCGTATCTGCCATTTTTAGTAGTACTAAATTTGTTCAATCTATTCTTTTCTCGGTATCTACATTATTCCCAGTTGCTCCTTTTCAATGAGTCTTTAGTCTTCAATTTGGATAGATTGCAGAAATTTTTGTCATTTTATTTCTAATTTTTTTGATGTTCTTGTACCGTGATACTTTTCTCGATTTTAAACGTTGTACCGAAACATTTGTTAATTCTGAATATTTTGGTAAATCAGTGTTAGTACTGAATTTGGCAATGCCTGCTCTCGTCTAATTTGTTATATTTGCAAGTGTGGGGGTAACCAAGATATATCTTACCTTTCCTGTTGTATTTAATGATAAGTCAAATCAAATTTTATTAGTATTCTTATAAATAATAAATATCTCCTTCTTGTTGTTATGCTATCATCAAGCGAAGGCGTAGCTAGAAAACCCTTATCGCTGGACGCCTCTTGCAGTTCGGGTGTTGACATTTGATACCATCTTCTCATATCTACTTCCCAAGAAAGTTTTCATCTACCAGGTTTTCTATGGCCTATAATTTCACCATATTAAACAAGATGGAACAGGTGATATTTTTCTGGATGTCTATGCATGCGTTACGCACCAACTTTCTCGTTCGTACGGAATAAAACACTTCAGCTTGAATTGACATTTTATGTTCTCTATTGGTCACATGATCTAGGTAGGATATTTTTAGGCTTCTGCGATAAACGTACTTCTCAAAAGCTTCGATTTTAAGGTTCGTGTGAGAACCCGTCTTTCCACACCGTACAGTAGTATTGACCAAATGTAACATCGGAATATAATAAATAAGGTGAAACTAATTAAAAATTACATTATAATATTAAAAAAAAAAACAGGCATGCGCATAAATAATTATAAATATAAATTATTACGTATTTCGGCGAGCACGTAATTTTTTGGTTAGAAAACAATTTCACTTTTCTACATAGTCGTTAAAAGTAAGCAATAATAATTGTTATTATAAGTTCTGGAAAATATATTGGCTGTAAGTATAAATATTTGTAGTTTCTTAAAAAATATCCACCATCAGTAATTCTTTACCCCTATATGTATATATAATTTTTTATTATTTTCACCGTCTCACGAGGCATAAGTTTTTCGAAGCATAATGTCAAAACATGAAAAGGCGAAAGTTTCAAATTTTGAAAAACAGTCGTTTTAACTTTTTCTTCTAATTTTTTTTAACATCCTTCCACAGTAAAACTTTGCTGAAATAATTTTTTCTTTCCGAAGAAATTATTCAAAAAATAAATAAATAAAGTAAAAAACTTTTTAGTCGACATTACATTATTACACACAGACGGATTCGTCATTTTCGAACGGAAATCTATTCTCGAAGGAGAAGGTATTTTTCATTTCTACAGCAAGAATTTTTAAGTTAGCCTTAAAAATTTATTTTTACCGACAGGGACGAAGCTAAAGAGGAAACCAAACAAACACGTCCATTATCGTAATTGTCGATTGTAAAATTAAGAAGTTACACTCTAAAAAAAATTTAATACGGGAAGCCATCGTGGAGTTGACGTTTCGGTTGATTATTATAAGTTAGTATTTGGAAATAGTTGCTAGAGTGGTAGACGTCAACTCGACGGTCGAGGGTTCGAAAACAACTTGCGAAGTACAACGTTTTTCATTATTATGTAATTCTTAGTTATCTGTGAAAAGAAAATGGCACCCCACTCCATATTATGCGCTCTCATGTGGATTGTATATAATTAGTTCTATGAATGCTAGTCCTATGGCCTTACATATATATATATAGAATTATATAGAATGGCTAGTCACGACATTCGGCAAGGAACACGACGATGATGATGGTGTATATATATATATATATCTATATATATATATGGATTTCGTTTCATAATGTTATAATCGATGTTGCCAGGTATATAAGTGACGTAGATTCATTACACTAGTATCGTTTTGCCTGTTTGAAAATAAATTTAGTTTTCATTCTTAATTTTTGAAAATTAATCGGATTTCTGAGTGTTGGATTTTGGTTTTCTAAAAATTTTTCTCGGTTTTGCAGGCCCACTTTGCAATAACGGCTCCATCAAGGGTTAAATGCTGAATTTTTATCGCTTCTAAAATACGTGTTAAAAAGTGAATTTGTTGTTTATGTCGTTTTGATACTGCTGTCAATTGACTTCCTTAAAGTTTTATCACGAAGGAAACTATTACCGGAACGTATTTTATAACATTCGTTTACGTTCTGTGACATGCATCTATTCGTCCAATCAGCTTGCTTAGCAATCTTAACAAAATCGCTGAAAACATTATTCTGAAAAGATTATGCGACTTCAATAATTCTTGTAATATAATACCTAGTAGTTAATTTGAATTTCAACCAAAGCATTCCACAACACAACAGTTAGCAAGAGTTGCTGACTCTATCACAGATAATTTTAACTTCAATAAACATACTGGGATGGTGTTATTTGATGTTCTACAAAATGATTGCTACCAGGTTTCCTACTTATCTAATTAAACTGATTAATAGTTACTTAAGTAATAGATTATTTTATACCACTATAAATAATGCGAAATCAAGTAGTAAATCCTGTTCTGCCGACGTGCCTCAGGGTAGCGTGCTGGTGCCATTCTTATTTACATTTTTCATGCATGATTTCCCGCATATAAATAACATTGAGGTTGCTTTATACGCTGATGACACAGCGTTGTACTGCAGTTCCTACAGACACCAAGTACTATCAGCAATAGGTTACAACCCGGTGTTGATCGTGTAATTAAGTATTTTTCTAAATGGCAAATTGCTCTTAATCCTTCCAAAACGAAAGCAATTTTCTTCACTCGTCGAAGACCGTTTTTATCGACCAGACTTCATGTCAGTGGCGTTGATATAGAATGGTCTCACCAGATACGCTATGTTGGTGTCATTTTAGACAAGAGGTTAACCTTTTCCAAGCATATTGACCATGCATCATTGAAGACAAATAGAGCAATCTGTTCAATCTACCTCATTTTCAATCGTAAATCTTACTTAAATATTAATAATAAACTAATAATCTATAAGTCAATCTTTAGGACTATTTTAACATATTCTTGTCCAGTTTGGTCTTCAGTCTGAAATGCTAGTTTTAATAGACTGCAATTAGTCCAAAATCAATGTCTTAGATGTATCCTCAATGTCTCCGTATACACTAAAATTTCATATATGCAGAGTGTTCTGCAGGTACCATACGTAAAAGACTATATCCTCAAACTATCCCAAAAATTTTTCTCAGTTGTAGTGCACACCGTAATAATTTACTTCCAGGAATAGGAAATTACGATTTCACGGAACTAAGTACTAGATATACTAAGTATAAGCATCGACGCATTGAGCATAATGCAGTATTCTCATAACGTTACAATTTGTTTGCTTTCGTTTCCATTACTTATAAATGATATTACATATTCGTTATATAATTAAAATTATTATTTTTTAAATTACCGCTTTTCATTTGTGATGATTTTTTGTCTGATTTTTCCATCAATACTATTTATATCTTGTATATTTATTATTTACCAGTTGATATTATTAGAATTTTTACTTTAATAAATGGAGAGGGCATTTGTTCCGGTACATTATTAAATATCATTATGACTTTTTAATATAATGTCAAATATATATATATAAAAAAAAAAGGTTAGTAAGAAATTTTATGGAGGTAAAATTTAATAAGCAACCTCTTCATCACGTTTCTTCGTAGATACTACCCTGCCAATATATATATATATATATATATATATATATATATATATATATATATATATATATATATATATATATATATATATATATATATATATATATATATATATATATGTGTGTGTGTGTGTGTGTGTGTGTGTGTGTTATGTATAGTGTTATTTTTGTTTTTTGTTAAAAGTTTATTTTAAATCAGAATATATTCCATCTTTTATACCTGTCCTGTTTTTTGTATTGAGAATTTGAATGAGATTAATTTTATCGTGTGAGTTCATTTCAAGTTTATTTCCTGTACATAGATTATTGTTATTGTATTATTAATATAAATATTAATTACGGGAATAAATAAAAGGGTTAAAATTAATTGGTCTTGTTTTGGCTGCAGTTTCCTTGATTAAAATTGTGTTAATATCGAACTATTTTCATTGATTGTTTTTAACTTTTATTTAATTTTTTAAATTTATTGTTTATTATTTTTTGTTATATAATTTTGTCCGTGTAGTAGTATTTTGAAATACTCACAGCATTGATAGTTAGAAGTAAACATTTTTTAACAAATTGATAATATAAAATTGAATTGATAGATAAATAAAAATTATGTATTACGTAAAATTTCAAATCTCCGGAATATTACAGATGCAATTACCTCCGTCGTGGTTAGGTGATTGCAGGTCGCTAGTATCCGAAATATACATAAATGATTAGCAAAATCTACGCTATTATATAGTAACGGTTTTAATAGTGGTTGCTAAACCAAATTAAAAAAAAAAAATTGGACAAACTACTTAATAATTCCTTATCCATTGTAAAAAATTAAAAAATGAGCAATGAAAACACAGTACAATTTTACTAGTTGACTTTTTCGAGACGTTGATTCTTGTATTATTAATATCTTTGTCAAATAATGGGGTGGCTGCTACTTTTAGTGTGTCACCTGTCAGACTTGTAGAGGAGATTCTTTAAAAAAAAATGTTGAGGAAGAAATAAAGAATTAGTTTTTCGAGAAAATTCGAAAGAGAAGAATCTTTTCTAGAAAAATACAAAACTGAAGCCAACCATATAAATATATATATATATATTCCCTTGCAGAATTTGAACATTCTATTATAGGATAGAGGTTTTAATATATCTTCACCATCGTCAACGCTTCAAAACATATCGGTTATGATTTATTATTGTTCAGTTACTTCGCAACAAGAAGAATAACGTACATTGAGATTTTAATAATATATACGCGCACTACTTATCTTTCCGTATATATACCCTTGCATCTTACCACCTTACTACTTTTAAAAGTCTAAGTCAAATAAATTTCTTTTAACCTCATTTTTTATATATATATATATATTTTTTTTTTTTTCGTCTCACGTTTCTAGTGTTCTTTTCCAAAAAAAGTCTTTCCTCAAAGTTACGGGCCTGCAATTTATAACGTTTATACGAGGACAACAAATAATAATATATTACATGTTAGTCTCTCATTTTTTAACTCTACATATTTTCGCGTTGATCTTAATATATACAAAATAGGAGTATCGCTTTTGTTACCATATATATATATATGTATGTATGTATGTATGTATGTATGTATGCATTCGTATATGAAGTACGAAACGAACGTGCACATAATTTCAGGTGTGACGCATTTTAAAGTAATGGTTAAGAGTAGTAGACGAATACTGAGTGAAACATTTTTTTCGTAAAAATTATTTTTATTTTTTGGTTTATTTTTTTTTATGTTTCCCAACCCCGTTTTTTTCTAAATTTTATTTCTCACGCCTTCCGAAAAATAGGTATAGAAACTTGTTTTATAGCGTGGCGTTGCTAACACGCTTCCTCCATTATCCCGGAGATTTGTTATACACGCCCATTCTCACCTGCTAAGACGCTGGTATATTTTCCGCTTTAAAAATTACCCTAAAAATTAACTAGTAAAAACTGTTTCCATTTTTTTTGTTATGGTTGAAATGTTAATTCCTAATGTCGTATACATTCGCGTGTAGATAAATGAAAAATGCAATTTTCATAAGTTAATTTAAAATTTGTCAATTATTAGTGCACCCGCAACGGCCGCAACTACTATTTTTCCGTAATGTACCTTCCGTTTATGGCGATTTGTAGCATTAAGCTGCTGTTCCTAAAGATTACTAGCAAGCGGCTATAATTACCCGATATAAGATGTGACTAAAGGGAATATCTTTACTTTTGTTAATCGGTAAATTATTCGCAAAGTTACTTGAGTCATAGAATGATCCGCATCGGAATTACATTAGTTACAAGAAAAATATCGAAAACAATATAGTTGTCATAGATATCGATAAAGCACTCGCTATCGTAAACAGCTGTACGCGTAAATTCGTAAACATTCTTGCAAATACCGAAGTTGTAGAGTAATCTACGTAGATTTCAGGAATGAATCTTTCGGAAACAACTACGATGTTAGTTAAGGGTATCCGATGTCTTTCGTTGTGTTAACTTCGTCGCAGTCAGCGGTGAAATGCAGGTGTAACGATATTTTCCCCGATAATTTCTAATCGGAATAAGCAAATGATTACGTTTTTTTTTTTTTTTGTGGTATACACGTATTATAAGATTATGATGTACTAATAAGGGTAAGCATAAAATTTATATCATACATAAATCCGAATAAAACTAAATCTTGATACGGCTGTGTCTACGAATGACGTTCGGAACGAAGTTGCCTTCAAAAATAGATAATATACCGACAGAAAGCGTGCGGAAATTTTAACCACGTTGATAACTGGTTAAATAACAAAATACGTCTAGACGATGAAGTTCATAGTAGGTTGCCTCGGCATCAATTAATAGATTAATTTGAAGATTTAATATAAGTACACATATCGATTTATTATACGGTTTAGAAACGTAAGCGCCGTACAAGAAATAGATAAGTTCGAACATTCCCATCAACGTATTTTGGGCAGAATTTGTAGTGTGCCGAACAGAAAATCGGGTTACAAAAAGCTTGCGCTATATATTTATAAAAATAATTGAAGGTGGTTGGTTCACGTAGCTGAATTATTAATACTAGGCTGCTCTTTAGTCAAATGGGACTGAGTACGGCCCTATTAGTGGTGATGTAACGATTACATAGGTTTGTACTTAACAATTACGCTTTACAACTTAGCAGTTCAGAAGAATTATCTTAGGATTGACCAATCTGAAGATTTGCTACCAATGACGACTATAATATCGCCAAACGGAATGCGGAACAAGCGACTGTATCATGGCGTAAGAAATGTAATTCGATGGGTGATGAGTAAGAAACAAGTGTACTACCAGAAGTGGCTTTATTAGTCACCTTAAAAGTCAGAAATTACAATGTCCCATATTCGATGTAGGGTGTACCAATGATGGCGATAATGACGACAACGATTATATATATAATATAATAATAATAATAATAATAGATATGATATGTATTAATCGTTAAAATAATTCTGTAGCTATGGTACTTTTGTCAATTTTAAGAATTATAAAGGATAAGTGTTTCATTTTGTAACATTTAAAATACTCTAGATAATAATTGGTTGAAAACATTGCAAATAATTTGTATTTTACAATGTAATTAGTGAATCAAAGTATATCTACCGTTACAGTATCCTGTTAATTTTGTGCCCATACGAGTCGCTGTAACCGACAAATTTTTAATCCGTCAATATTATCTATGAACCGCATCACAATGTACAGAACTTTACTCGTTGTTAATTTCCTGTTTCCGGTTAATAAAAATACAGTTTTATGCACTTTTGCTGACGACACATGCATTCTCTCATCCGATTCTGATCCGGTCATTATGTCTAACAAACTTCAGAACTATTTAACTCTGATTCATCCTTGGTTAACCAGATGGAGATTCAAGATTAATCAAACTAAAAGCAGCCACATTATTTTTTACTCTGCGCTAAGGGCTGATGCTATCGGTGCATCTAGATGGGACATGCATCCCCCGAGTTCACCATGTTAAATATCTTGGTTTGTGTCTTGATAAAAACTTACCGGAGTCAACACATTACTATTGAAATTAGAAGCGATATGGTCTGCTCAATTGCTTTTTTCTTTGAAAACAGTCAAAGCTATCGGTTAAGAACAAACTATTGTTGTACAACTGAGTCATAAAACCGATTTGGACTTATGGCATTGAACTGTATTGCACTGCTAAGCCAGCTAACATCCGGCGCTTACAGTCGATGGCATCGAAAATCCTACGTCGAATTATAAACGCTCCTTGGTTCGCGTCAAATCAGTCTATATGTTCCAACTTGCGGATAACAACTGTTTCGGAAGTTGCCAAAAAAAGATACAATCTCTTTTTCAGCAGGCTAGGAAATTCCGCTAATCCATCTATTGATATGCCATTCGCTTCATCACGCCGGTTTAAGAGAAACTGGCCAAGAGACAATCTGAAAACTTCTTCCTCCTCCTCTCATTGCTCCTAGATATGACTTATGTTGTGACCAATGGACCATCAACAGTATCTGATTCTTTCCTGTTCTTCATCATATTTGCTTATTGCACTATATGCAGATTTTAAATTTCTAAAAATCCTGTTTTCTTGTAATTATGTATCACTTTTTTATGTCGATATAATATATAAATTAATAAATAAAAGAACACAGACGTCATTGGTGAAATTATAGTAAATCCTTCAATTTGGAGGAAATGAAAAAAAAAATTTAATAAAAACATTACATCGTGATTACTTTAAACGTTGTAGCATAACATAACATATTTCAGCGTGATTGTATATTTATGTAGATTTTCCATTTTTACATCGCGAAATACTAGGAGAAAAATTTTGTGAAGCTCGTTCCCGTAAGTACGTAAAGTTTACACACCCACCTCGAAAGCGACTTTTGAATAGTTTCGTCCGAAATTTCGGTAGTTTATTCTACGGGGAACATCCGTAATTTTATTCGCACGAGTTTTTTATCGTCATCATTATTGTTGTTAAATATAAAGTTTTGAGAAAGCAACAAGGGGCTGTTGTTTAAAAATTAAATTATATCGTAACGAATTTTCGCAGTTTAGAAAGTAGGAACGTAACGTAAAATATAAAAATCAAAGAACTTCGTAAAGTGTTAGATAAGCGTAAATTTATTTTACCAAGTTTTGTTTTAGAAAATCCCACCTATATATCCACCACATATTGTATACATATATGCAGCTATATTGATGATTGATCGCACGTTTATATCAATAGTGTTTGTTCAAAAAATTTACTACCTCCTACAGTAAGTGCGTCAATAATCTATTTCTCCGAGACGATACGTCGTGATTCACATCTCTTCCATCGTCGTCATCATCGTGTGTATCCGGTTCAGTATCTACATTGGCACGCATCTAATCATAATAGATATGTTGTTTTCATTGGATTCTTATGTATAACCGATAAGTTCGAGTCAGTGTCTACGAAGTTTCGATAATCTTCGTAGGATCATCAATTGTAGATAAAAAATAAAATTTCGAGTTCTTTATCCTCGTAGTGAGCCAGTTTTTATAATCGACATCCGTGTATTTTTATTTGCCTAGTACAATCGCAATTCTGACCAATCCCTGCGACGCAGATCAGATTGCCGATGAAAACCACCTATTTTTCAGCTGCAGTTATAACAGAATGTATCAATCGAAATTCCTGTCACGTATTGTAAGCCAAGAAATCCCTTTCCCAACTAGTCTCAGATGTCTGCTCAGCTCACAATGTAATAACGTGTACATGCTTATATTTGATTATATATTAGCCTGTAATATAAATATTTAGTAAGACATGTCACCCGTTCGTTACAGCCCTGGGTGGAATCACAAAAGCCCATTTTTTTTTTAAAAGAAAAAAAAGCTGGAAATGTTTTTATCCCTTGGAATATCGAAGTTATTGGCTCTTAGCTATCCCTGACAATTTTTCTCTCACCGCTTACACCGGCAGAGCATAGAAAAAGATCAATCTACGCAACCATTCCAAGCGGTTAAAATTGTTATCGTCCTTGCTTTATTCTACGACACATCCGCGGTATAAGTTAATATTTCACAAGGCTGTGTAATACCACAAGTAGATTTCGGAGTATATATACGGATAAGCTAACCTGAAGAGTTTACGTAAATCTTGTAAGAAGATTAATATTAAAACTCGTAGTAGACTATTATAATTATTATCGATTCTTAATCTCGCGACAAAAAGGAAGTATAATCGACCGATATGGAGTCATATGGAGCGACGTGCCAAACCAACTTCAAAAAACAAAAGTACCACAAAGACGAATGCACTTTTCTTTCATCTGATTCTGATCCGGTCGTGGTGTCTAATAAACTTCAGAACCATTTAACTCTGATTCATCCTTGGTTAATGGAGATTCAAGATTAATCAAACTAAAAGCAGCCACATTACTTTTTACTCTGCGTTAAGGGCTGATGCTATCGGTGCATCTATTGGTTTGTGTCTTGATAAAAACTTACCGGAGTCAACACATTACTATTGAAATTAGAAGCGATATGGTCTGCTCAATTGCCTTTTTTGAAAACAGTCAAAGATATCGGTGAGAACAAATTATTGTTGTACAACTCAGTCATAAAACCGAGATTTGGACTTATGGCATTGAACTGTATTGCACTGCTAAGCCAGCTAACGTCCGGCGCTTACAGTCGATGGAATCGAAAATCCTACGTCAAATTATAAACGCTCCTTCGTTCATGTCAAACCAGTCTATACGTTCCGACTTGCGGGTACCAACTATTTCAGAAGTTGCCAAAAAAAGATACAAGCTCTTTTTCAGCAGGCTAGGAAATACCGCTAATCCAGCTATTCAACAACTAACAAATCGTGATGTGCCACTTGCTTCATCACGTCGATCGAAGAGAAACTGACCAAGAGACAGTCTTAAAACAACTTCTTCCTCCTCCTGGTCAATCGACCATAGGCAGCACCCGATCCCTTCCTGTTCTTTCATCACATTTACTTATTGCACTATGTGCAGATTGTAAATAAACGAAGAAAAGAAAAAAAGTTATAATAAAATTAGCATAAGTATACGTGCGTACGATGAAATGTTATTTTCAGCGATCTGAAACATGTCACCCAGTAAATTATGGTAATTGTACAATATCGCAAGTGCAAGCGGTAAAATAGCTTGGAATAACAATCGACAGGCGACTAACGTGGAACCTACATGTAATTAATACTAGGAAAAAACTAGAGTTACTATTGAGGCAATTATATCCGCTGATGGGAAGTAAATCTAAGCTGAGTCTCGTAAACAAAGTTATTCTGTATAAAACCATTGTAGCTACTGTTTGGAAATACGACCTAGAAATATATATGGATCAGCTGCTAAAACGCATCTCGACAAAATACAGTCGCTTCAATAGAAGATACTGAGAATAATGATACTAGGTATAATTCAGTATAATTTATAATGAACTGGGTGTTCCTACGGTGGTGACGGTATATAATCAGCTGTACAACAAAATACATATTCGACAAAAATTTGAACCCATTAATATCGTGCATCACTGGACTTTCTGATAATCCGTTCAGAAGACCGAGAAAAAAACAGTGCCGAGATGCACTTATAACTTAATCATAAAATAAGTAAGCAATGTTGTGTAACAACTACGAATATATATTACCAAACGGCTTCATTTATTGGGATGTGCCGTTACTTAGAGAATAGAATTACTATACATTGGGTTAATGACCGAAAAGTCGGCGTAGGGGAAAAATGGATTTATCGATGAAATTTATAAATTCGGAAAGGAAGGAGAAATGAAGAAATATGAAGTACTCGAAATAATTCGTTTTCATTTATAATTCTCAATAACGCTTGTAGAATATTATAATTGTTATACGCGAATATCCGCATACCTTACATCCAAATGATCAGTTACACACTTGAGCCATTTAATATACAAGAAATAAAACTGACTAAAACATACATCCAGCGGCAATTTTCAATATTTGGTTCGTGTACGTTTTTCGAACCCAGAACTTTTTTCGCTGGCCTGCGATAAGTGCCAAATGATAAGTTTTATTTCTCGCAAAGGATAATTCTTCTTTCGGGACAAGTCTGCGCAATTAACGAATGTAGTAAGGCCACGAATAAGAGTTATAATGGTATTCTGTCAGATAGACGTGTCGAATTCGCTTGTAAGGATGGAAATAACTTATTTCTTTTATAATATGACGAAAAAAAAAAGTATGATAAAACACGAAATGGAGAAAAAGGATTTATTAAACTAAACGTTCGTTCTGGGAAATCATAAAAAAAAAAGAATAATTTAAAAAGCGAAAGGATTATCCCCGTGAGGACTGTTAGACACGGTTTGGCAAATTCATTCGTCGGATGTGTCTCTCGTTCGCGGCATTAACTTCTGGTACATTAACTTTTCTACTTCACCATCAACGATCGTTCGGACATTTAGATTCTCTCTTCAGTAACAAAACGTTGGTCACCGCTCCGAAGAAAAACACTCCGTCTAGGACGGGACACTTTAAAAAGGGTACTTAACCGTCGTTGTTGTTAGGATAAGAATAGAACGACCGTCATTGACAACCGCAATAAACTAAACGATCTTTATATAGTTTGGTCGCGGGCTTAACTTTCTAAGTACCGTCGAATCCCCCGTAACCCTGTTACTAATGGAAATACCTAGTAAAGAAACGACTATTACGTTACGTTTTTAAAAGGTTCATTACGTTATTTTTTGTAGTTTTTCTCTTAAACGGACGTTTCCAATTAATGTTCGCCACTCGCGTTACATTCGTATACATTATATATAATATATATATATATATAACGACTTTTACGAAACGAAAAAGATCAATTTGAAAGAAAAAAATCGAGAGCTATTTAGAGCGAAAAGCTAAATTGTAATTCGTTACCTGGCCAGAATTGTCATTAATAAAATCTTGAAACTGGTCTTAATAATGCGAATGATCCGTATTATTTTTTCCTGTTTCAAAATAAATTTCAACTCCATTCGAATAATTTGAAAACTTTCGTTCGAATTTTTATTTAACTAAAATACTTGTACGTGGTACGCGAGTATTTTTACGAAAATTTTCAACCTTTTTAAAAGTATTCCTGAAATGCTGATTAAAATTTACAGAAGTTTGAAGAAATGAACACAATTACTTTATACGGTAATATTTCCGGAAAATATTTCGTCTTTATTTTCAAAACGGACCGTGTTTCCATCAGTATTATAATAAAATATAAATATAGGATGATCCAGAGAAGACAGGTTTTTTTTTTTAATAACTCAAAAACTACTCGACTAAAATTTTTGAATGAAATTTTATTTAAAAATATGAAAACGTGAGATTAGCTTATAATCATTTGTGAGACGCAATATCGTTCAGATGACCGCTATTTTTGAAATTTTTTAAGAAATCGAGTTTCTAGGTGTTCCAAATCTCGTGGACGTGTTCATAAACGCAGCTCTTAAGGTATGCCCACAAAAAAAATCGCGTAACTTTAAAATCTTTTCGAAACTCTCTTTGCACTGTCGTGATCGATTCATGCTGAAAATAACGTTCCACGCATGTAGAGTTCAGTTATCATGTCTTGCAAGGTATCAACGTTTTTGCTAATTAACACAATGTCGTCCATAAATCACAGGTGATCGATTTTCTCTCCATCGATATTGATACAAATTTTTTAACACCCGTTCTAAGAATGCTATAAATAACTTCAGACATATTGTATCCCCTTGTTAGTTCAAGAAACTGAATCCAAAATCCACCTGCTCCAACGGTTGGTAATAATTCAATTTGCTTTGTCTGTCGGTTTGCAATAATTCTTATGTAAATTTTTAAATGTGCGATAGTAAGATAATTGGTCTATAATTTTTCAGCTTAGTCGTATCACCCTTTTTATGTATCAGGATCATATCTGCCTCACTTCATAACTGCGGTATAGAATTCTCCTTTAAACATTTATAGAACTTATCTTTCAATAAGTCCAATAATTCTCGTTTCCTTCTTTAATCATATTTCTGCGACCAATATGTATATATGTAATATGTATATATAAAGTTTTCTCCAGGAATTTTTACTTTGCTAAGCAAGACAATCTTCAAAGATGGAAAATTTTAGACATGATCCAATAGTGGATTATGATTTTTAAAGCTTTTCACGAAATGTGTGAAATAAGTAGAGCTTAATGTTTTTTTTTAACTAATCTGACACAAGTAGCTTGATGAGGTTAAATTAGGTTAGGTTGTGTTGCATAACTGAGATATTGTTTAAACGTAATTTTCGGTGGTTTTGGAAGAAATCAAAAATACCCATTCATAACGTAAACCAAAATAAACGGATTTTTTTTCAAATTTAATTTATCCAAAAATTCTAAAATTTCTGTATCACCGAAATAATTATTCAGAATTTGTTGATCTTTTACGCGCTAAACTTGTCTATACCTACGTTCTGTGCATAAATTAACTATCCAGCTGTGACAGAATTACGTGGTTTCCCCCCCCCCCAAAAAAAAAAAAAAAAACCTTAAACGTCCAAATTATTAGGACACGATGGAAATGAGTATGATGGTTGTCAGTTTTACCAACTCGCCAAAATGGAACACGATTAAAAGCCACCTCCACGTAAAACATCCTTAGGCGGAAACACGTAGTTACGAATTACGTGTGTTTATGTTTCCAAATTTCAAAACTAGGTTGTGCTGTTTCTGAAGAAAAATTATGTCATCGTTCGACGAAATGAGTAATTCGATGTACTTTTACCATTCGCAATTTATACGTCATCTTTTAAAATGGGCGCTATAAGAAATTTTATGATAAACACCAGTTAAGAAGTCCGGCAACACAAAAGAAGTAAAATTTCCATTTCCCGATAACAAGATTCTCTTGTAACTTCGGATAAAGATGTTTTAATTTTATAGTTCTTTAATAATATAAATGTTTCGTGTTTTTCTATTTACAGATGCACCGATAATTAAAAGCGTCGGACCGGATAAAATAACTACGGCTACGTTATATTCGTCGGCCGAATTTAGTTGCGCCGCTGACGGCAATCCTGCTCCTACTTATCAATGGTTCCAAAAAAAGGCAATGGTCGGTGGAAATACAGCTGATACGGCTATCCTACGCAGTACAGACCACAAGTTGCATTTTAAAAACATAACTTACGATTATCAAGGCGAATACATTTGCGTTGTTACCAATACCATCGCCGGCGCCGATCGATCGGTTCGTAGTCAACCGATTACGTTGCAAGTAATAGGTAAGATCTGAGAATTTCGTGATCGTTGATAATTACGAATTTTAGAATGAACGATACGCTAGCCAACATGCGATATTGAATAGAAACCGCGACATATCTATACTAATATATAAAACTATAGTGTCTGTCTGTGACTTGCGAATGTTTTCATTATAATCACTGCATTTTTAAATTTTTGTGTCTGACTGTTCCGATTTACCAAAAAAATTATTGAAGCAATTAATGATATCATAAGTTTTAGTCTATATTATCGGATTCGTTCTAAGCTTTGTTTAACATTGATATCACAAATAGGACAGAAATTATCATAATTTAAAGTTTTAAAATATCGTTATCTCTTTCTTTTAACAGTTATATATATGTATTAGTATAGTATACGTGTACATATATCCGTCGGTTATTTCGGACACTCCCCTAACGCAACAACTTATATATATATATATATATATATATATATATATATATCCGTCCATTATTTCGGCCTCGCTCCTAACCCAACAAAACGTGGTTTGTATTGCGAGTGTTGGTAATGATGGTACATCCGAACTGGAAAACGTGTTAAATTTAAAAAAAATAATTACATAGGCGAAGCCGTGAGTAACTTCTAGTATATATATAACTATCACGATATGCCTATATCTATCTACGCCTGGATGAAGGTTTTGTCCAACGTCCTACAATCTTTTCTGTTTTGCGCTTTCCTTAATCAGTTTTTACCTATCACTTTCCCTATACCGTGGTACCACCGCGTCATAGGCCTTCATTGTTTCTTTTTCTTGCCTATTGGCTATCATTGCAAGACTCGTTTCGACCATTTATTGTCATTTCTTCGGTCCACGTGAGCAGCCCATCGGTTTTAATCTGGTCATCTGTTTCACTACATCCTCCAGCCGTGGTAGTTTTCATATCCACGTCTCTTTTTTCCGATCTGATAGTCTGTATTAAGTAATACTCTTCAGTGCGTAGTTTGAGTCTCTCGTGATATTCTCTTCGTTACCTTGGCCGTTGTCGTCATTTTTTTGTTTATCGCAACTTTTTAGCTTAAATATATATAACTGTCTACTTGTTCTGTTTCAAATCCATTTCTATTTGTGTTCTTTGTCCTGTATTAGTAATTTATTTTTAGTCCTATTTTGTTAAACATTCGTTCCTCACTTTCACCATCTACTTTTTATATATATATATATATATATATATATATATATATATATATATATATATATATATATATATAAATGTATATGTATGCATATAATTGTTATATTACGTATTGGCGATACGTTTATGATAGGCATCCCCAACAGTATAATAATCATTAATTCGATGGTTTTTTGATAAAAATAAAAAAAATGGGACTATACAGAAGAATTTATTTGGAATTCGATTGGCGTCAGTTGTCTTTGGTTGCTAGACCCCTTGCTTCTATAGTACTATCGAAGTGTTTCAGCACTATAGTAAACGTAACGTTGGACCATTTTGGAATTAGATTGTCGTACATTGCATAATTTTTTGGTTAGCTTTAAATTACATAAATAAGTTAGTATTATTGATAGAAACCAGCATTGAATGAAATATCTAACATTGTATATATTATAAATACTAATTTACACTATATATAATTATAACGTTAGTTGTGGAAACCGTGAGAAATATGCAACATGGACGTACAACGTTTGCAATATGTGGGAAATTTCATTTTCGCTTAATTATACAAAAGCGAATGACGAAAAGGATTTGAAAATCACAGCGCCGTTGAAAATGTCTGTCTCTTCAAACGTTGCTCAAAAAAGACCTGTATGATAATTTTTACGATAATTCGAAAGTACGATTTCATAAATATAAAAAATTATTTAGTCGATAGTTAATTAAAATTTAAAGTAAATTCGAAATTTTTCTCGTTTTACGTTTACAACGATTTCCACAAAATATTATCCGTTATTCCAATTTGATTCTTCCGTTTTAAGACGAAAAATTTCTGCAATTAAATAATCCTAATTTCCGGCAATGTACAATTTATTACGAATGCGCGTTTTTCGTACGATAAAAATCTGAAAACCGATTATCTAAGTACTCGATAATAGATGAAATTGTCCGAACTTCTAAATGGTATGTATGTATATTATTTAAGCGTTTAAACTTAGAAAGAACCGAGAAACAACCTTTATATGACGGTATCGACTAATTTTCCCCGCTAAACGACGAATAAATATTTTATAAACCTAATAAATAAAAAAAATGTCGAAAAATAATAATCGATAAATTATCATCACAGTTCTAAAACTGGTTCGTTGCAATGATGGTAAGCTTCACCGAATCGATAATTAATGAGACATTTTTTTAGGAAACCCACGTTACTTTTGCTTTACTTAAACGGGATCAATGTTATGCTCACATTAATAACCAACAAGTTCCAGTTGCAAATTCTGTGAAATACTTAGATATGCGTATGTATTCAAAATTGACAACGCGTATCGATCATAAAGCTAAAATACGTCAAACGTACTGGCTCACCGGACGTCTCTCTAAAATGAAGCTAGAGAAAACAAGCTTCTAGTACATAAAACTGCTATAAGCGTCAAATATGTACTTACGGAATACAAATATGCTTGCTAAAGCGTCGAATCGAAAAGCAACCCAAACAGCTCAAAATAAATTTCTTCACTAATGCTCGTTGGTTTCAACGAAATGACGCACTCCATGCAGATCTACAGATCAAATGGGTCAACGAGGTAATATACGATGTCAGAAACGACTTTCTTACCATCCGAATCCGGAGGGATCGGCACTTTTGTCTATTCATCCGGATCTCAGAAGGTTGAAACGCATCAAACCTCATCAATTAGTCGTTACCAATTAATATAATTAGGCATAGTCATTGGGCTATTATTTATGAGTACAGCTTGTTTAGTTTAGATCTAAGATTGAATATCCTTTTCAGGAGCTGTATTTTTAAAAAAAAAAAAAAAAACGCAATTAAAAAACAAATCTGTCAGATCTCTTCAGTAGACACGCGAATAAGACGCCGGTGGGTAATACAATCGATAATTATTAGCGACAACACGAAAGGGTCATTTCGCGATGATAAAATTTTAATGCGGAATAAACAGGCTAAATCGGGATGAAAATTATTCCTTAAAGTTCTAAAAAGCTCGTCCTGGATGGTTTAATTTTAGTCGAATTGCAAATTACATTTCGTGCTTACTTCCCTCTTCTTCTCACCTAACTCTGGTAAAATATATTTCTTTCTCACTCTTATCCTTCCTTTTAATATCTTCGTCCGTCAAGTTCTCGTTGCCAGGTATAAACTAATTTCTCCCCCGCCTTCTTACTACAACGTCCTTTTTTATCTTTTTTTTTTTTTACTCTTATTGTTTACCTACCACCGACTGTCGGTTTTTAATAGGCGTTGGGACAGAATATTACGATGACTTCGCGAGATAGGTACACGATACTCTTGCAACGTCTTCGTAATATCGTTACGATAATATTAATCTTCTCTCCTTCGTGTTTAAGTGATTTCAGGCTAAGAACCAAAACTGACGTCGCTAGTCGTCGAAAAGGACGGTGAGTATAACTGTGTTCGTCGTTAAGATCGTTCGTATCGTTTAAAGGATATTCAAAGTGCGAACACTTTTAGTAAACTAGCGGTAAAATTCAATTAGAAAATCCCCGTACGTCATCTCTCCTGGGTTATTTCGTAAATGGCGATATAAGAATCGTAAACGAATTATTATGACGCCTTAAGTAAATAACGATAGCCTGGGATTTATTTTCGAACGGCATCGTTTCGATATAAAGTTTTCGTATATTAATTTAGATATTACCGTCGAATTTTATTCACGCTAATAAATTACCGCTCCGGCTAAGACTAAAAAGTTATAGACTGCTTAGTACTTTCGTACGAAGTGTAAACGTGGACCTTGAATGTGAGCATTGTTAGACGTTTAGAAGTTGGAAAAATCTGGCTTCTAAGAAGGCGGTTAAGTAATAGGAGTTTAAAATAATAATGTATTAAAAGAGCTGGGGCGTACAAGGAAAGTTAATAAAAACTATTAGGAATGTCTAGGATATATTATAAAAGATGATATTTCGCCCGAATACTGTAAGGAATAGTTCCATGGTAAAATAGAAGAAATCCATGGATAAGTAACATCAATGAATAATGGAGCTAATGACATAGGTGGACTCTTTTAGGTAGCAATGGAGAGAAATTATTCAGAACGGCTTACGCACTAAATATGGTGCACGACATTAAAATAAAACGATATTGGATATTATATGAATTACGACGTCCCTTGGTTTACCATATATATATATATATATATTGTGTATATATATAGGATGACCCAGAGAAGGCAGATGGTTTTTTGAATAACTTAAAAACTACTGCACCAAAATTTTTGAATGAAATTTTATTTAGAAATAGGAAAATAGGAGATTTACTTACAATCATACCACGATATAGATGACCGAGTTTTCAGGTCTTCCAGATCTCGCGGACGTGTCTCGAAACGCAGCTCTTAAGATATCAATACAAACATCTGTATGTGCATATGTGTGTGTGTATTATTTATTGATTTACTGATAAATTTTACGAATAATAATATGCTCTGACCGATTTTGACGCGAGCGGAGGTAAATATTTTTGATGCTTGCGTCTAACCAGCGAATGCGGTGTCTAAATCTTCAACAATTTGTACTTTTTTCTCTTGATGAATCTTGCTAACGATCCATACTAACTTCGGTAATGTCCATCGTCTAACTTCCACGCTGTTTACACGACACGCCGGAATTTCTAAATTAAATACGCAATTTTGAGTTAGGTAAATCAATTTTCTCATTGTATATTTTAACGGTTTTGTAATTATATATTTATAAAATTGTTCGTCATATTTCGTTATCGGTAGTTTATGATTCGATATTTTCCTTAGTTCGTATTTTACGTATTTTCTTTCAGTCTGAGCTTTTTTATTTTCACTAGTACTTCTTATTCTTCTTGAGCCGTCTTTGTTGAAGATTGGCGTCGGCATCCTTCATTGCTTCAATTCATGCTTGTAAGTCCCGTGCTAAATGAAAAAGATTTCCGCTTCCGGCAACCGTTATCCACTCTTGGATATTCGAAACCTATGACATCCTTCTACACGAACACGTTCTATTGTTCCCATCAATCTTATTTGGAGTAGCTCGTATTTTGTAGTTCAGTATCAAATGACCCAAATTTATTTTCTTTAATTTTACCAATCTGATTAGTTCCAAATCTTTTTTCATTCGTTTCGTAACTTCTTCATTTGTTATTTTTGCTGTCCACGGCATTGGTAGTAATAGTCTGTAAAACCAAGTCTCATATCGTCTCATTTGTTCAGTTTTTAATGTCCAATTTCTGCCGCGTACACTAGCGTGGATAAAACGTAGCACTTAACTATGCTCCACCGTCGATGCTGGTTAATATCGTGCTTTGTAGAAAGTTACTTAGTTTTTGAAACGTTAAACGCGCCTTTTCAGTTCTAGATTTTATTTCTAATTCTGACGAGCCGTGGTTACTTAAATCTATTCACCTGCTCTAATACTTTATTCTCAAGTTTTATCATTATGCGTGGCTTGTGTTTTTTCTTTATCACCGTAACCTTTGCTTTCGCCGAATTATTTTACAAATTATATTCTTTACATATGATTAGGTAACTGCCGTAGGTCCTCTTGCCCACTTGCTATTAACATCGTCTCATGGCATAACGCGAAAAAACACCAATGTTTTTTTTTATGTCTTCTGCCGCATTCTTTAAATAGTTCGATATTTACTAAATAAACATAATAATGAAAAATTTAGTAAAATAATTTATAATCTTTCTGTTAAAAATAATAGCCTTTGGAAGGTATGTAAACAATATACACAACACCATGAAGCACTTCCCCCAATTCATGACCCTCATACTAACACATATGCATATAATAATACCCATAAAGCAGAATTGCTTGCTGCACGCTACCTTGAGGTTCATAGCAGAAATATCCATTTAGCTTCAAGCTATCAGAAGAACAAAGTACATAAAGTTGTCAGTAGATTTATCGCATCACCTCAGATAACGACTAATATTAAATTAACTTCTCCCAAAGAAGTTTTTACACAAGTAAAATCAACAAAGAAGAAAAATTCGATAGGTCACGATGGTATCCAATCTACTGTCATTAAAATGCTACCTCAAAAAGCCATCGTCCAGTTAACTAATTTGATTAACGCAATGTTTAAATTTGGGTACTTCCCTTCTAGTTGGAAAGTGGCTAAAATAATTCCAGTACCAAAACACGGTAAAGAGTGCTCTCAGATAGACAATATCCGTCCAATCAGCTTGCTTAGTAATCTTAGCAAAATCGCTGAAAAAATTATTCTGAAAAGATTATGTGACTTCACTAACTCTAATAATATAATACCTAGTAGTCAATTTGGATTTCAACCAAAGCATTCCACAACACAACAGATAGCAAGAGTTGCCGACTCTATCACAGATAATTTTAACTTCAATAAACATACTGGGATGGTATTATTTGATGTGGCAAAAGCTTTCGACACAACCTGACACGACGGTATTATCTATAAAATGATTGTTACCAGGTTTCCCAATTAATTAAACTGATTAATAGTTACTTAACTAATCGATCATTTTATACCATTATAAATAATGCGAAATCAAGTAGCAAATCCTGTTCTGCCGGCGTGCCACAAGGTAGGGTGCTGGGGCCATTCTTATTTACATTTTTCACGCATGATTTCCCGCATATAAATAACATTGAGGTTGCCTTATACGCTGACGATACAGCGTTGTACTGCAGTCCCTACAGACACCAAGTACTATCAGCAATAGGTTACAATCCGGTGTTGATCGTGTAATTAAATATTTTTCTAAATGGCAAATTGCTCTTAATCCTTCCAAAACGAAAGCAATTTTCTTCACTCGTCGAAGACCGTTTTTACCGACCAGACTTCACATCAGTGGCGTTGATATAGAATGGTCTGACCAGATACGCTATCTTGGTGTCATTTTAGACAAGGGGCTAACCTTTTCCAATCATATTGACCATGCATCATTGAAGACAAATAGAGCAATCTGTTCAATCTACCTCATTTTCAATCGTAAATCTCACTTAAATATTAATAATAAACTAATAATCTATAAGTCAATCTTTAGGACTATTTTAACATATTCTTGTCCAGTTTGGTCTTCAGTCTGAAATGCTAGTTTTAATAGACTGCAATTAGTCCAAAATCGATGTCTTTATCCTCAATGTCTCCGTATACACTAAAATTTCATATTTGCAGAGTGCTCTGCAGGTACCATATGTAAAAGACTATATCCTCAAACTATCTCAAAAATGTAATAATTTGCTTCCAGCAAATGAAAATTACGATTTCAGGGAACTAAGTATTAGATATACTAAGTATCGACGCATTGAGCATAATATATTTTATTCTCATAACTTTATAATTTGTTTGCTTTCGTTTCCATTACTTATAAATAATATTACATATTCGTTATATAATTAAACTTATATTTATTATTTTTTAAATTACCGCTTTTCATTTGTGATGGTTTTTGTCTGGTTTTTCCATCAACACTATTTTCATCTTGTATATTTACCAGTTTATATTATTAGTTACTTTCATGAATGGAGAGGGCATTTGTTCCGGTACATTTATTAAATATTATTATAACTTTTTAATATAATGCCAAATATACGCGTTTTACATTTTACATTTGTTTCTGAGTATATATTAAACAGCAATGAAGACAAAATAATTGTTAAACTCCTCTTTTTTTTCTATCTCCATACGATCCGTGTGTCATACACTTTTATACGAGCACTCGAGTTCCGATAAAGATTTTTTATTAGTTGGATAAATTTCAGGTCTACTGCTGTATTTTCTTATATTTCAATAAGTTTGACATGATTCGTAATTATCAAAAGCATTTATCAATAAACACAAAGGAAAATTAGTTTTCGTCGGTCTAGACATTTTTCTATTAGCCTTTTCATACCAAATAGAGCTTGTTTTGGGCTTTTCTAAATCCGAACTGTGTTCCTCCAATATTCTATTCGATTTTCGTTCAAATACGATTATGTATTACATTTAAAAGTTTGATACCAAGTAGAACTTGTCTTGTGGTTAACCTATTTATGAATCCGAACTGTGTTCCTGCAATATTCTCTTAGATTTTTGTCCACTTACGACTATGTGTTACTTTTAAAAGGATTTTAAGTGAACACGACATCAGACTAATTATTCTATGATCATTGCACTTTGTCGTGTTGGGTTTCTTTTTGTCAGCGTTATGAATATTGATTTGATCTCAGTTGGGAATGTTCCAGAATCATAAATTTTATTTTATATTTTAATTAATTAACTTTAGAACTTCGGTCGATATCAGGATCAATAGTTTTAAAATTTTTCGCTAGATTTGTTGGCATCTGAACTTCTGCTTGTGAAATCGGTATGCTGTCATATTCGTCGTAAGTTGTTCTGATTACATTTGAACGAACATCTTGAATGTCAGTATACTAATCTTTTTCCTACGTGTATTCGTTATTTCTAGTATTTTCTCGCGCAGTTGGAAATCATTGTGCAACTTTTGCAATTTTTCTGCCACAATACATCGTTCATTATTTTCTTTTGGATACAAATTACTAATACTACTACCACCTAATAACGATGATAATAATGCCGATAATGCCAATAATGTGTTATGTAGTAAATTCTGTCGTACTATTGTCTACTTTCTTTGCACAATTGTGTATTTTTCGTATTTTTGTATATTCCGCGTACGTGTGTATACTATTTATAAGTAAAAGAAAGTTGTGCAGACTGTAGCGTCGATAACGGGTCGACAACTCCGATAAAAGATGACCTTCTCTTATCGGTTCTAACGGTGATGTTTCCTTATTATATGTGCGAGCGTGCCTTTCTTTTAAAAATATCTCTCCGAGGAAAAATTAAAAACACCCCTACCAGTTTTCCGTCGTAGCGATTTCTGAAATTCTCGCTTCGCTGGAAAGAAATGGGACTTTCCTCTATCCGTCTCTGTTCTATCGGTTTAATCTTCACCCCGCGCGCTTTACACCCTTGCCTCTGAAAAGTTGCGAAGCTAGTTTTTCCGGGATGAGCGCCTTATATTAATCTAGCAAAGCCTAGGAATAGATATCATATAACGCGAAGATAATTAACGTCACACTGTCAGTTTATTTACCAGGATATCTGGTTCAGAACAAAATTCACATAGCTATTATAGAATGTACACGTTAAATCCTGTGACTTTTAGGATATATATATGATACTATAAAATAAATGTCTTTCTTTATGATACTATTGCAAATATACACCACTAACTGGTATGTTCGAGATTTCGTAATAAATATTAGTTGACGTATAAACTGAAAAAAGGATTTTTATATATATATATATATATATATATATATATCCTTTGGACAGCTCTGTAATAAGCGTATACGAATTCGTTTAATTGTATATTAGATGAATTATTGCTAACAACCGTTGAAAAAATGTTTTTTCTTTGCTTCAAATCTAAAACTGATAACATATTTATCATCAACTAGATGGTGTGAACGACTCGAAAATCAGAAATCTGCCCAGCAAAAGACTCATGAAGTAGCTAATTTAGAAAGAATTGATATATAGGGTTTATGATCCTTTTTCGTTTGGGTCTTTTGCTATTATCTGTATTTTTAAGAATTACGGTTCGGATAAATGTTTGACTATCGCTCGATAAATTTCTTTATTTTTATATTTGATTTCGAAGTTTCTGTGTAGCGTGTCCATTGGAGACATACCAGGGAGCTACAGCGCTGTCGTTCGTAATGCTTCATTTTGATGTGACTGGATTTCTTTTATATTATTGTTCGAAGCACATTTTCATAACTCCGAATTGCATAAAGCTATTCAGGCTCCGAGATCATCTTATAGAGCGGAAACTTAATTTTTCTAAGTTTAATTTTAATCGAGGTCCGAGTAAAAACGGTTCCTCGTTTTTATATCAGGTTTTATTTTCTCGGCTTTAATACGGTGTAACCGTATTTAACGACTGTGATCGAGGTGTACACCGAGATATTTAGCAACTGGCGTCTTGTTCTATTTACTTTTACTATATTTTTTTTTATGATCTATTCAGCGGTTGGTAAAAATGACGTGAATGTTTTTACTTTCATAACTATTTTCCGCAAATGAGAAATTTTCAACCGAACGCGTTAAACATTGTTTTTGGCTAAGAGTATCTAGTAAAAAGCTCCGTTAATGAGGATAATGTTATCTCATTTTTCGTTGCTGCATCGGATGGCGAAAGTTATATTGTATATAATAAATAAAATTTCATCCAAGGACATTAATTTTTTGTTAGAAATTTTCGGAAATGTTGTAATTTAAAATGATCGACCAATTTTTTTGCGCAACTTAACTTTGAGTCGTTTATAAAGTTCCGCCTATAATTTCTTAGGTTAAAATAATATGGCGAGAGTATCGAGCGAAAACAATGTTAACAGATAAAATGATAAAGTAAATCAAGAAAAAACACAACAAAATAAGCAGCGATCGATAATAAATGTAGCAACCCTGCTAATAATTTATACGGAAAAAAAGAAAATCTTACATAAAAATAAAAAGAATTATTTGTGTTCGATCAATGATGTAGGAAGATATAAAATAATAAAATAATTTAACGAATATCGATTTTTATTAGCAATAAGAAAACACGTTATTGAAATCAATTAGTAACGTCAAGAATGGATGATGGAAATATATTGAAAAAATTCGGGAGTATTTAAATTGTAATCAATATGAAAAAGATTACATAGGAGAAATTGACAGACAATCCGCAATAAGATTTAAAGAGTGTTTAAATTCGCAATGAATAATGATGAAAACTCGTTATTCGTAAAACGTTGTATAGAGTTAAAATGCGAAATTGATACTATTAACCGAAATTATAAAATTTTACGAAAAACATTATTAAAAAAAAAATAAAACCACTTTGAAAAATGGAAATAATCGAATGATAAAAATAATTTATTAAATTCGATGATAAAAATTTTGACGAAGAATTAGTTTTAAGCATTATAAATTTAATCAATTTTTTTTTTAATATATTAAACGAAAAGTTCTTACTTTTCCGGCTAGTTAATGTAATTGTTTACGTTTCATTATCGGATTATTTTATAAATTTTCTTTCAGTTCGACGTTTATTTTTATAAACATCTAAATTGAATATTTTCCCTTAATTTTACTTTTTGTTTTCTTTATTCTTCCAGATTGTTTTTATAAATTGTGCATATTTTTATATATTTTATTTTTTACTTCTTCTTCAGATAATGGCTTTATAGTCGAAAAGCTTTGTGGTCCTTTTACATAATATGAAACTTTAGAACGTCGATTTTAACAACTATCGTAATTGTTCGTTTCATCCAGTGTCGATGACGTACTACGAGCTGACGATAATTTTATTATTCTTTGTCGACGATAGGTGCGCCGCAAGTTTTAAAACATTCGGAAAAACAAGAGATAGTGGCTCATCGCGGCGAAGACGCTTTATTGTCGATGGTCGTATGCGCGGATCCTAGACCACGAAGAACTGCTTGGGAGTGGGGTAGTTTGCAACTAGAAGCCGGTGCCGGTATCGGAAGATATCAAGCTGAAGAATTGTTACAAGTAAATCGATCCGTTATAAATTATTTATAACGAAACAATTATTACGACGAATATTTATCGTTTTCGTTTTTTTTTTTATTAAGCGTTATTTGTTATTGTTTTTGAAAAATCGACAAATATTACTTTATGCAAAAAATTAAAAAAAAAACCTAAAAAAATAATTAAATTAAAAAAAAACACAATTCCTTTATTATTTTAAAATGAGCTTGTTCTAACGAATTTGAAAAAATCTATCAAATGGACATTTCGATACATTTATTTAATTTTATTATAACTTTTTATGCATTTTTACATTTTTACAAACGTAAATATTTAATATGGAATAATGGTACTAATGATTTATATATTTAGCTAGTTTGTTAGCGTAAAATGGAATGGAAATTACCCATTGTCAAAAAATAATTATTTTTAATTTCCCATTTTTTGTTGTTGTATTAGTTATCGGTAAACATATCATTTATGGTTCGGACGTATAAACACTAAACACCGTAAATATATTCGTCATTCGCGAACTAAAATGTGTTATTAGTTATTGGAAAAAAAAACATACACAAAATGAATCTTTCAAAATTTTTATAAGTTGAAAACCGGTTCTTGAGCACGAAAAAGGATGTTGTCGATGATATCCAAATAGATAATACAACGATTGATAACGAAGGATAGAATTTAATGATAAAATTTTTAAAAAATTTTACGTAATTAAAAGAACCAAACGTAACAGAACCGGATGGATGGACGATAGAGGAAGGAAAAACATCGTATGTAGAAATACTGTTTGGGAAGAAAGGAAAAGAAAAAGTTTGTCGTTTTCAATCGGTGGTCCATAGATGGCGCCAAATTCGAAGAACAGGTGACAATCGACGACGTTGGTTATTTAAAGGGTTATTAAGTCAGTCCATAATTCTACGTACAATGGTGTCTGCGTCTTATTATGTATCGAACGACACGTTGTATACAGGCTTGAACGTTCCATATGTAAAGGATGTCTATATAGAACAATACCGAAGGTTCTATGAGAACTTAAGTTCAACCAAAATCCACTGGTACATCTAATGTTCACTATCTATTTTCTAACCAGGTCTAGCAGACGACTGAAAAATAAGAAGTAATGTATTTCCATTTACTCGAGTGGGTTGAGCTATTCTAAGAGAATTCTTACGTACTGCCAGGAAAAAAATAATAAAAAGATGAATGAACATTTTTCTTCTTGATTACCCAAATTAGGCAATTCGTTGGAATTGTCTGATTAATATACATTTTCATTCCTACTCCACTCCAATCGTCTCTCTTTTTCCTTATATTTCCTTTTTATGATCGATATTGTTAATGACAGGAAACTGCCGGTGCAATATATAATATATATATATATATAAGTGATAAAAGTGCGTAAGATAAAAAAAAATCATTTTTAGCCGGTTTTTATTGTTCCGTCGCATGATATGGCCTAAGAAAGTGGATATACGCTTTTTATTGATGTCTCGTAATCGAGCATCCGGATTAACTTCTTCCAGTATTGACACGTTTGTCTCCTCGCTGTCCACTGCACTCTCAGTATTCGCCGCCAGCAATACATTTCGAAAGCATCGATCCTTCGAACATGTCTCAAAGCTCAACACCTAGATGCATATACAGTAATACGGAGAACACAAACTTTTTCATTAGGCGCATTTTGGTGGTCATCGTTATGCCATGGCTTTTCCAGATCCTTCTTAATTGAGTTAGTTCAACCTTCGCTGTCATTATTCGCCTTTTAATTTCATCCGTTGAACCACCATTCTTTGTGATAAGTTACCTCAAGTAAATATAAATTTATGAACTACTTGGAGGCCGCTAGAGCTTTGTGAATTATGTGTTTTGCTTTTGCGATCGATGATCATTACTTTAGTTTTTTCTGTATTGATGAATAAACCTGTTTCTTTGCTTACACTATCTAGCCATTGAATACATATATATATATAGGAAAAATTACTAAAATTTTAACATTAAATTTAAACAACATATTGCATTATGGAAAAACAAAAGAACTGATCTTTCTAATTTCCCTGACCACCTTACGTTGACATTACTTTGATCCTGCTTCTATCTTTCAAATCTTAACATTCAAATTATTTTAAATACAAATAACAGACTTATCAATAAAAAATTATACCCCAACTTGTTTTTTACACAATTCTTAACTGGCCGCGGAAATTTCAGAACATACCTAAAAAAAATAAAAATTATAAATAATGATATATGTATTCACAGTGGTGAAGATGTAGATTCTCCACATCATATTTTTTTATACTGTGTTACATTCGATTCGCATTAGATAAAAGTACATCAGTAGTGATTACAAAAATTGATTCAGCGGAATGGAAGAAACGAAAATTACCATTAAGTTTGTAGGGGCGGTTATGATTACTAAACGGAAAGAAGGCGAAATTATCTGGTCCAAAAGAAATCGTAACAAGGAACCGTTATCATTATTGTTTAGAGTATTATTTAGATTATTAACAAATGTAAGAACAGAACATAGAAGCTAATAATAGTACAAGGTCTCCAATTCGATACATTTTTTTTAATTAAGTCGTTGATTTCCTCGAAATTCTAGAAGTAAACGAAATCTTTTAAAATTCCTCTCTGCATGTAAGTGGTTAACAAACAAATTCTGGAATCTGGACCAGCGGTTCTTTCGTTTACCAACGGTTCAGTTTATTACTTGCTGTTAGTTTTTATCGTTTTTATTTCAGTCTTGATGATGTTATAACAATTGAGAGCAGTTTGATTATATTATTATTATTATATATATATATATATATATATATATATATATATATATATATATATATATATATGTGTGTGTGTGTATGTGTATATAATGTGATACTGTATAAAAGGTATTTTTATTTTATTTAATTTTTAAATTAAAAAATCATTGTCGTTTGACGAATTAATTACATTTTCAGGAAGGTAGAGAAGATTGTTACGAAGCCAGATTTCACGTCAGACAAGTCGATCATCCGGACGCGAGAAATTACTATTTAACGGTTGAAAATGAAAAAGGCCTAGATAGGAAAGCTGTTCGTTTGGCAGTTCGTGGTTCGTATACTGGCAAGTTTACCACTTTATCTCATCCACTTACCACTACTAACATAACCTTAATCCGTATAAAATTAACGCTTTTCGGAGGAGTAGTAGTAATAACAGCAGCATTAGTAATTTATATATAATTGAATAATTAACGTAGTTTAGTTAAAATTATCGGAAAGCAGAATTTCCTTAAGAGACCTTTATTTTAATTGTTCTATAACTGATTTTTATCATCATATGAAAAACTGTGATATCGTTAAATATTATTCAAATTTCATAAAACTATACATTGTGACGGTTTTTCGTATAAATATATTTTTCTTTTTTTTTTATAAATTGAAAAATTCATTTCTAAGATCACTCCATCGATATCTTCAAACATGATATGATCGAAAATTCGGGCTCTCAAACAACCACGCTCCTTTCTAGTTCCTTCAGTACTTGAATTAAGGAACCTCATTCATCCATCCCAATATTGGTTTCGTCGTAACTGCTCAACCCTTCATGAACTTTTTTCAATTAAAAATGCATTTATAAACGCATTAATAAATAATCTTCATCTTCTAGCTGTATTTTTTTGACTTATCGAAGGCTTTTGATAAGATTCCGATTAATAAAATTATGGAACAATTATACCGATGGGGATTCAGTGGACAACTTATCACGTTTATAAAAAATTTTCTTATCAACCGAAGTTTTTTCGTTTGAATTAGAAACAAGTCTTCATCCTTACGGTCATTAATGAACGGCACATCTCAGGGCTCGGTGTTGTGCACACTACTCTTCAATATCGCGATTAATGATTTGGTAGGAGCGGTCAACTACCCAGTACGAAGCTTATTATACGCCGACGATCTCACGATCTTTGTAAGCTGTAGAACCGGATCTGCTGATGAATGCGTCCTTCAAGAATGCACAAACTGATTAGTCAGCTGGTGTTCTAAGAACGGCTTATTCTTATCACCGTTTCAATGCACTTTTGCCATGTTAGTAAATGTAAACATGAAATGTATATCTCTCTACAGGGTAAGATGCTTCCTAATGAGTCGACAGTCCGCTTTCATGGATTGATTATAGACTCAAAATTAACATGGAAGCCCCATGTAAACTACGCTAGAAAAACCTGTTACAGAAAAATTGAATATTCTGAAGAAATTATCACATACTGTCTATGGTGCTGACCGAATCAACTTGCTACGAATTTATCGTTGTTTCATCCGATCATGAACTGTCTATGAAGCCGCAATATATTCTTCAGCTTGTTCATCCACCCTCAAAACCGTTAATGTTATTCATAATTCTGCCTTACGTTTGGCGACTGTAGCGTTTCGCACCACACCCATCGACAGCTTACAATCCGAATCATCAGATTGGCCTTCTTATTATTGTCCTTGGTTTCTCCTAGCCAATTTTGTAGTGCACTCTAAAACTTTTCGATTATTGAACTGTTTTTGTCTTCTAATCCAACTGCTTTGAAATTATAACAATTAAATCCGACTCTCTTTGACAACATCTAAAGGACAATAACTTCCCCAGATCCCTGGTTTGCCTGGATCTCGAAATCCACCGACTATGGAGAGAAAACCTACCGATCCAGGAAATTAAGAAAGAAATTAAATCACGTTCATATGAATTTACCATGTTTGTGGTTCATGGGAACAAACTAGCTGATAAAGCGGCGAGTGGAGCTATGTTCCAGTTCCAGCGCCTGGCCTTTAAGAAATACATCATAAATGGGCTTCTTGCATTATAGCAGAAGAAGTGGCAGCTGATGTTACAAAACAGTAAACTGCGGCAAATCAAATATTCGATCGATCTTTGGACAACTTCGCTTCCAAGCCGCATAGATTATGTGGTCATCACCAGATTGTGGTTGGGCCATACGCGTCTCACTCATGCGTATCTTATTAATAAAACTTTGGCACCAGTGTGCTCCGGCTGTAACATTATCCTCTCAATTTCGCATATTCTAGTTGATTGTCCCTCATATTCCTCGCTTCGAGCGTCTCTTAATCTTCCTCCTTCGCTTCATCTCCTCCTCAAAGATGACTATGTTTCATTGTCGAACCTAATTACCTTCCTCCACCGTTCCGGTCTCTATCCTCAATCTAATCCTCTCTTCCTATCGTGCCTCTAGTCTTGGTTGCTGCACATAGCACGCTAATTTAATATAATAATAATAATAATAATAATAATAATAATAATAATAATAATAATAATAATAATAATAAATTGAAGATATGATAAAACTAATAATTTTGTGATTTAAACGTTTCAACTAGAACATATCAATAGTAATTCTCTATTTACATATCACTGCTTATATAAAATATATATAATTTTAATTTAATCAAATTTAAATAAACATCTAAATTAACAATTAACAAAACGTTTCTTGAAGTAACTCGTGCTTTATTTTATTAGTTCAGCTTGTGTGTACGAAGTCCCGAATAACACTTACTGGCACGCTTTATAATATATCAACTATTAGTTTACATATTTATATAAAAGTAAATTTACCGGGGGGGGGTGACGCCGTTTCAGGCATCTAAACACTATCCCTATTGTCGTACAACCTGACTGTTTTCACATGTTGTAAGGAGCCCATTTTCGCGAATAGGTGCGATCTTTACAATTTCTGTACTCACAAAACAGAATATTCAGATCTCGATACACACGGTTATTCCTCAAATAATACGCATCTACTTAAAACGATGCTTCGTCTAAACTTCTTCTATCACTGTGTGGGCAGCTTTAGTTGAGAAAAAGGATTTTGTCAGATAGTTTTACTAATCGAACTATTCTTTCCGCGAGACCATTGATTGCTGGATTAAATGGTGCACTGAACTTTTGCTTTATCCCATACTGATTGCGAAATTCCATGAATTCTTCTCTCTTGAAAATTGTAGCATTATCTGATACTAATGTTGACTCTGATGGTGGTGGTTTTCTAAATACCTTTGCAAATGGAAATTTCGATTTCCCATCCACAACTATTTTGATTACAACATGTATTATATCTAGCTTCCCTATAACTATAAAGTTATATTGGTATATTAATCCGCCGATACGGAATACATTTATACTTTACGTCTAATGGCGATTTTTGACCAATCAAAAGTATAATTTTTGTTCTTTTTATTTTTAATGATTTCTTTATATTTCAGTCTTACACTAATTTTACCTGTTAGGTGTTTGTTTACGTACATACCAAAGTACCACTGGCTGAGGTATGTACTTGTATAATAAAACTCATTCAAATTTACTAAATAAAATTTCAAATATCCCATTTTTCACATTTAAGAAATATCAATATTTATATATTTGTTGTATAATATACATTGAATGTAGAATTAGTTTCACGATCGTCATTTTAAATCTTGGATAGAAATGGTAATTATATTTCGAGTAAATAGTAAAGGAGTAACCCTGTTTTATTATAACTTTTCAAACACCTATAAATAATAAACTAAAAAAGAGTTAAAATTGTAAAAATTTTCTTTATGAAAAAATCACAAAGCTTTTTGACTGCTGAGCCATTATCGAGTAAACGTAAAGAATAATATATAAAAACGTATACGATTTATAAAAAGTATTAATTTATATTACACAATTTACAAAAATTATCAAAGTGAAAAACCGGTATTGATAAAATAATGCGACGCTGTATCGAAGTATGATTATATTATTAATACTATTTTTTTACTTTGCTCCGATTTTTGTAAATTGCGTAATTTAAATTAATATTTCTTACAATTTTTATAAATGGCATATATTTTTATATTTTATTTATTTTTATTATTATTTTTTTTTATGTTCGTTTGATAATGGCTTGGAAGCTGAAAAGTTTTCATAAAGAAAATTTTATCGATTTTTTAACTCCTTTTCTATCGTTTATTTTCTAATTTATCACTAACACTTTTCAAACCTATAATTGAATAGTATCGGTAATTTTTGAAAATTCATTCTGTATATAACACGCTTTTAATAATTATACTGCTACGATGCGAAATTCGTTTAAGCGACGAATATATAAAATAACTTTTAACGCCGAAAACTTGTATTAACAAAGTGTATTACACGCAGAGCACAAATTTTCCGTTTAATAAATTTCGATAGTATTCCAAAAAATTGTATAATATAAAATAAATTTAACGATGGGAAGACATTCGATGAAAATAGGATTAATTATTAGTATACGTATTATGCGTGTTTTTTTTGAACGTGTATCGATTTAAATTAATGTTATCATTTATGTATGAACTACTAATTTTAAATAATTCTTTTTATATATATATATATATATATCATAATAATCATGGGTCCCATGTCCGTTACCGAACGTCGACTAACATTTTGTCGATTCTTTGTCTATCTGATGTATTCCGGAACAGTTCAACTATATTTTCGTTATAAGTTCTGCACCCATGTTGTTGTTCTTCTTCCCGATGGTCTTGATCTTCCCTTGCGTAAGAATATGTAGTGTATTATTCCGTTTCGAGTGGCGCATTATACGTTCGAAATATTTCAGTTTTCGATATTTATATATATATATATATATATATATATGTGTGTGTGTGTGTGTGTGTGTGTGTGTGTATATATAAATACCATAATTACAACTGGCCGAGAGGCCATCTAGCACTCGTTATGAAATGCGAAGTATCCTGAGAGGGTTAATACCCACTAATGCTTCTCCAAAGAATTTCAGTAGAAATTGTGATAAATCAAACGTCCTGGTTCGTTTCAATCGGCGTATCTGAAGATTGTTATCCAATAAATTGATTTCTAGTGTATTTGAATGAGCTCCAAATGACTTTATACTGCTCAACGGCGCGTTTGACTTCGTCTTTAACATAAGGAATGGGAAGGTCACGATGTAATGTATAGTTCGAAACATACCAAGGAGAAGCAATGAGTAGCCTGATGATCTTATTTCGGAACCGTTGAATCTTATTTATATGAGTACTTTTTACGCAGCCACACAGTATCAGCCTGTCTATCACCGCTTCACAGTTCGTGGACTAGGTATTGCTCTTTGGCTAGACTTCTTTTACCATTTCTCTAATTTTGTTTAAACGACTTTTAATACTTCACAGTTTCTTATACTGTAAAATTTACTTTAAGAATTCTGTGATATAGCCACATTTCAAAGGCACCTAGTTTTTTCTCTAACGTCTTACTGTGTAGTATAATATGGCAAATAAGAGAAGGGTTTGGGAGTAGACAAAAGGGATAGAAAGACAGGGGTTGAAACATTGGAGTAGATGGTCGTGAGAAAGTGATATGTGTCCAAGGTGAAGCTTGTTGAGTGCTATGTAGTTGATAAATTGACAGATAGTTCCTAGAAGCCAACATTGGATTTGATAGCAAGAAGGAAGTTATGATGGTATGAGTTCCACTTCTGTTTCAATTGTGGTAAATGAAGTATTTGAGGACTGTGTTTAGTACTAGTGATGGCGGGCTTTATAGGTTGTTGGGGAACATAGCATGGAATGAGCTGTCTTATCCACCACTTCGTTTCCCAAAATTTCCTTATGACCTGCAACCCATAAGAGGGATACTGTATCTGTATCTTGTGATAATCGGTAAAGATTAACAAGAAGATTTTTTGACTTTGGTGTTATCGAGGGCTGATACAACGACGCGGGGAGTCCGTTACAATTAATTTTAAATTAGGTATCGGGCCGCGTTAATCGACCAATCGCAAGTGTCCACGTTGTACTTAAACGAGCATTCTCTATGGAAAATGTTGTATCATCTTTCCATTTCTACAACCTCGCGTATCCATATCTACTAACTTTAGCCAAAATTAAACTGTTCTCAAAATTTGCCACACGTTTTACGTTTGCCAGGCGTTCTACAACTAGCATCTGTTGGCTGTTTTTTTTTTAACTAATAAATTTGAAAAACATATAATTTTTAATAATGATAATAATAATGCCGATGGTAATTTTATTCGTAATAATTGATAATAAAAAATCTTTTTCTGTTTTTTTATATAGAACCGTTACCGATGACGATGGTGCTGACGTTAGCTGGAGTATCGTTAGCGGGTTTCCTCTTGTGCGTTTTAATATCCGTTTACATTATTAAAAGTCAAAGATGTTGCTGTTTCGTAAGTAAGTGAAATTTTCTTTCTAACCGACTAGTTTCTGTTTTTATTTTGTTTAAAATAATAAGTTAAAAATAATTAAATTTGTAAGGACGCGAAAGAAATAATTCGATTTTCCAGTTTTTTTTTATTCTAATCGAGTACACCCCCTTTTTTTTTCTAAACTTTAAAGTAATCGACAGATTATTTCGCCGTATTCTATAGGGTGATCCAGAGGAAACAGACGGTTTTGGTTGTTTTTTGAATAACTCAAAAACTACTCGACCATTTTTGAATGAAATTTTATTAAAAAATAGGAAACGAGAGATTAGCTAAATCATTTGTGGAACACGATATCGTTCAGATGACAGCAAATTGTAACAATAAATTCATTCTATCTTTACACATTTTCGAATACTTTGTCGAGCAGATAGGTCCCTGAATTTTTGGAGTTGCAGGTTTTCCTGATCTCGCGGACGTGTTTCGTAACCATTGTTCTTAATATATTCCCACACACACAAAAAAAAAATACTAACTACGATTTTTTTATTTTTTTTATGGGGATGCCTTTACAGCTTACCCAACGTGGAGCCGTAATAATCACTAACTCATATTCTTATGAACTCGGACAACTTCTCGAGAAAAGTCGCTATGTCCGGGAACAAATCTAGATTCTCAACATGCAGAAGGGACATTACGTTATAAGGAGGACCACCACGAGATGCGTACAGTAATTTGAGATACAGTTCAGAACGTAATGCTGTTAATGAAGGACATTCGAAGAACACGTGATCAGGGTTGCAGACTACACGACCAGCATATAGAGGACAATACGGATTATCTCTAAGCTGCATAACGAACAGGCGGTCAGGCAACAAGCAATGCCCAAACCGCAATCTGCTGATAAGCACAATTCCTCTCCGCTTGATGTTTTTGAAAACGTAGAATCGTGGGAACCTAGGGAGAGACGGCTGCAGCTGATAATACGCAGTAAGAGGCGACCGCTGTATGCACTCCATATATGTCTGTTCCCAGAGCTTTTTATGAACAGACTGTGTAAAATGAACGACGTCACGAGAAGAAACTGAAGAGAATAAAACACCACTAGAAGAACCCCTTTTAGCTATTGCATCTACCATTTCATTGTCGGGGACTCCTCGATGTCCCGGTACCCACAAAAATGACACAAATATACTGAGGTTTTCCAGCTGATTAAGTTTCAACATGATGGCTGAAATCAATGAATCTGACACCTTCCCTTTGCATTCAATAGCCTTTAAAATACTCTGTGAGTCGGTAACAACGAGATAATTACCTGGAAGATTCGCATTAATTAAGGACGACAAAGAAAGAAATACTGCCACACACTCAGCTGTAAATGAGGAACAGAGATCAGATAATTTGTATGCACTGCTAATATTAAGAGATGGGATATAAACTGCTGCACCAGTTCCCTGAGCTGACTTCGATCCATCTGTATAAACAAGGATATGCGTAGGAAAATTTTCAGCGATAATATTATTAAATGTAGCCCGGATCAGTGGGGGAGGCCAATGGACGTAGTTCTCTGGAAAGAAAAATGTTATTTTATTGGCAAAATTGTATGAATAAGGTAACATAAATTGGATGGGTATATGAATTCGCATAGTCTGCACCTGAAATTCATCCAACCTAGGTAAAACCGAAGCCAGCAGAGGCATTTTGCTGTTTGAAAACCGCCAGTTGGAATAAATGTGGTAGAATAAATTGTATAGCGGAAAGCGATCTATGTACATTCTACCGATCAAGAGCTTTAATGCTAAATAACTCCGTCTCAGCTGTAACGGAGGAATCTTACACTCTGCCAACAATGCCGGTATCGGAGTACTTCTAACTGCACCAATACAGAGCCTCACACACTCATTTTGCACACGATCAAGCTTATTTAGCAATGATTCAGCTGCAGATCCATAAAAACACAACCATACTCCATTTTAGAACGAATTAGCGACTTATAAAGAGTCAACAGTATGAAAGGATCACCCCCCAACGAGTATTGTATAAATTACGTAGAATGTTAACGGCGCGGTTAATAGTTTTTATAAGATGATCAATATGTGGCCTCCATGTTAAACGCGTATCCAACGTAATACCCAAATACCGTATTGACTTGCAAAAGGGAATAACTCCATTTTCTGTTGTGAGAAGTTATTGACTGTGAGATGTCTGTATGTAAAAACCACTGCTGCACTTTTCTGGGGACTTAGAGTTAACCCCAACTTATAAAGAACTCGTTCGATTAAATCAATATCCATATTAATATTACATACGGCGTCGGAAAATGATGTATTGGAACTAAATACCGCAATGTCATCGGCATAAAGGAGAGTTTTGGAATACAAAGGCACGTGTGCCAGTTCTGAAATATATAAATTAAAAAGCAACGGACTGAGGGAAGAACCCTGAGGAATTCCCCTATATACCACTCGATGGTATCTGGTGGACGATGAACTTATTAAAATGTGGCGTTGCGAAAATAGTCTACTAATGAAATGGCAGCAATGCCCTGGAATGCCTAGGGACAACAGTTTCTGCTGTAAAGTGGGCAAATGTACGTTGTTAAAGGCGTTAATTATATCGAGGAAAACAGTAATATTGTATTCTTTATTAATGAGACTGTTATATATATTACCAACTAAATCACCCACGCAGTCCAATGTACTGGTGTTATTTCGAAAACCATACATATTAGTTGGAAGGATTTCATTATGCTCTAACCACCAGTTGAGACGCGAAGCTATAACGGATTCACAAATTTTTCTAAAACAAGAGGCTAATGCAATTGGTCTAAGTGATCCATTTTTCTTAGGCACAGGGACGATAACAAAAAGCATCCAAGAACTTGGAATCGATTTAGTTTGCCAAACTTTATTTAAAATGTGAACGAAGATAGTAAAAAAATTTTCCGGCAGCTTCGAAAGAAACACCATCGTATCCTGGCGATGTTGAATCCTTCGTTGATAAAATGTAAGCTACCTCCTTTTCAGTAAAAAGAGCATCTAAAAAGTGATCTGAGGGGCTACTTTCAGGTATTATAACTTCTTCTAGTTCAGGTACATGAGGTGGAGCCAGTGACTCAACAAATGAATAAAAATTGTCCTCTGACAACTGTCTAACTTTATTATAAGAAGAACTCCTGAACGATTTAGATAATTCCCATACCTTAGAGATAGATGCTTGTCGATTAAATTGCATGCAAAACTGTTGCCACTTCTTCCTTTTTGCAAGTTTAAATTCCCGCTTAGCTAAAGCATTAATTTTCCTCCAGCGCAGATAATTTTCAACAGAACTATTTTCCTTATATTGTAAAAATGCTCTCCTTCTATCAGAAGTTGCGCGTTGGCAGGAAACTGACCACCAAAGGCTTGAGTTACTTTTCCTTGTTTTCTTATATTCACGCTCCTTTATAGTTGGTGACGATTTTGATAGGGCTTCGCTGATAGCTTCATATAACAACTGGAACTGGATCCTAGGGTCAGTCTCATTGCATATATTTAAATCATGTTTCTGAAGCTGAGCAGAAAACCATTGCCAATTCGTACGAATATAGTTCCACCTTTTTCCTGAGGACTGATCAAAAAATCTGTAACTATCCTGTACCTCATTTATACCTATTTCTATTAATATGGGGCAGTGGTCACTCCCTGAAGTGTCTGGGATAATTTTCCAGCTAGCTATTAGACCAAATGTAGGCGAGCAAAATGTCAAATCTAACGGGTTGGCAACAGTTCCAGGCCTACCAAAATGAGTTGGACTGCCATCGTTCAAGATGCAGCAGTCAACATTCAAAAAGGCTTCATATAACACGTTCCCTAAATAATTATTTGTGGAACTACCCCAGGCTACATTATTCGCATTCCAGTCGCCACCGATAATGAATGGAGTTTTCAATGAATTAAAAATATCTGAGAAAATAGAAATATTTGGACGAGAGGAAGGTTTAACATATATACTATAAATATGAATATAAAAAGACGAATTTATATTAATCTTAGTGCCTATCAATTGTATGAAATTCGAGCTATCCTGCGATAAACTGCAAGGAATAGGAAAGGACATGATGTGGTCCCGCACTAAAATTGTCACGCCACCATATCCATCCTGTCTATTGTTTCTATAAGTAGTAAAATTTTTATATTCGAATTGTTCAATGGGTTCAAGCCATGTCTCCGATAATAACACTACGTCAGCTTCGTATTCATCAATTAATCTATCAAGGCTGTCACAGTTATTTTTCACACTGCGACAGTTCCACTGTAAAATATTAAGTTTCATTTTATGCTGGACCGTCCCTGGTTGACAGGAATAGATCTATTCGCATAATTGTATGCTCGACCATCCGTAGTTATAAGGGATAGGTCTTTCCGCATATGCAAATTATTATACTGATTATGAGATAACGGAGCAAAATATGGCTGACCAGCGAAAGAAAGATTATATACACGTAAGCGTACGTATACATATTCACAATCACACAAACATACACATACACTCAGAGATACCCACGCATACATATACACGTACATACTTATACACATATTTACACTCATGTCTAAGGAGAACGAAGCATTTGAATTATTGATTCGAGCTTATTCTCCAAATGAGGAATCTGGAATTTTTGTAGTGTGGACAAAAGTGCGGGCATCAAAAGATCGAAAGGAGGATGGGTTAGAACGAAAGATGATTTATTTTGGTTATCAATAGATTGAGGAACTTTAGGATTTAAAGACAAGGATACATTATTAATTATAGGCTCGGCTAATGAGATAACAGCGTCATCCCCTTCTGGTGGATACACTGATCTTGACTTAACGTTTAAGGCTAAATTAGAGTAATAATGATTACTCCAAATTTGACTTCTATCAACAATATTCTTGTTATTTTTCCTATTCCTATTATTATTACTAATACTATTACCATTATAATTACTGATATTATTATTATTATTATTACTACTACTGTTACCATTATTGTACTGCGACTGGAAGAACCTGAGCCACTGCTATTTCTTCTACGTTTAAAGAAACTAGTCCTTGTACGCAACTCTAGGAAATTTTTGTTATTTGTCACTTCAGCAAATGAAAATGCAGGAGTGACCACAGCCCCCTTACAAATCAACTTAGCTTCAGAGAACGAAACATTTTCTACTGCCATCATTGTTATCATTATTACTATCACTATCAGTATCATTATAACTACTATTGTTGAATCTATTCCCATTATTACTATGGATAACATTGTTATTATTACTACCACCGTTTTTAACGTTGATATTACGATGTGTATTACCACCGCCACGACCGTCGGTGTTTACCTGTGGGGCAGGGGACGATTCTCCCCTGCCCGCAGCACCAGCTTTAGACATTTATCGACTATATGTGTAGTCGATAATTTCTGTTACACACAAGGAACTGTATAAGCCTAAGCCTGCCTCCGCAACGACCGAATAAAATAAAATAAACACGAATACGAACACGAGTAGTAAACTACAATACGCGAACTCGTACCGAGAGACGATTATAGTTCTTAACGAAACTTTCTTTGCACTGTGGTGATAGATTCACACCGAAAACACGCACTCCTTTTCGTTATAAGATGCCGTGGTAACTAAAACGAATCTCTCGTGTGTACACCAACCGTGGTGGACGCGGCTTGCGTTGTAGCAGTTTTGTAAACTGCGCTATTGAAAAAACAAAACCGTCCTTCTTCTCTGGATCACCCTATACAAATGTTTCTTAGTCGTCAATAATCAGCGAGCAATTTATTTTATAAACAAAATTGACCACAATTTCCAAAACCTTTTTTTCCTAGTCGTTCAATTAAAACCTCGTAACTAACCAAAACGCTGCTGACCGTAATAGGCTACGTAATTTCACACGGCACGTTAAACGAAGATTCGAGAATTCGGAAATTATTTTTTATTTGTTTATTTTCATTGCAATCAATCTGTAACATTTAAATAATCGACATATAAAAAGTAATTAAACGCGTATAGAAAGTTCCTAATAAATCGTTTGACTTTAACCGCTAAGGCGTCTAACATCCGCTGGTGTGTGTCGAGCAAATAGGTTGCCTCAATGTTCGGATGTTTGTGAAGTCGGTTTTCGCGCTCGATGACGATGTTTAAATTTCGACCTAACCGCCTAAACCCTTGTGATTATTTTTTTTTAGCATTAATTTGGAATTATCGTGTAAAACTTCGTCATGATTCTCAAAAAAAAAATTGTCGCCTGGGCGAATTTCCACTTTCACCCAATTCTCTGGTTTCAAATTTTTTAGTAATAGTGATAATCGGAATTTTAACATAATTTTAAAATAATAATATAGTTAAAAAGAGAGAAAGATGCAATACGTATGCTACAAGGTGCTACTAAAATTGAACTTTGAAATGGGGAATAAGGTAATAGTTACTTATATTGACCTTACTAAAGCATTTGACACAGTAAATCATGGAAAACTTTTAAAAAAATTAAAAGAAATAGGGATCACTGGCAAAGTTAAAAAATGGTTTCAAAGTTATCCGAGTGATAGAAGGGCACAGTAAATATTTCGGGAAGACAAGGTCCAAAATTTCAAATAAATATAGGTGTACCTCAAGGTAGCAATATTGCCCCATTTCTATTTATCATATATATATAAATGGGTTGCAAAAACTAATAAAATACAGTAAGGTATACGCATTTGCAGACGATATTGCTGTAATGACGGCAAATATAAATCTATCAAATGCTGAAGCAAACATGCACGAAGACTTGATTACAGTTACTAAATGGGCTCACGATAACAATTTGGTAATAAATACAACGAAAACTAAAAGTATGTTCCTGAAGCCCGTGATGGACAGAATAAGATATAAAACCATTTTGTGGATGCATTCAAACGATTGTGCTCACTATATGACGGAGGAAAATATATGTATGAAGAAAAATTGCAATAAAATAGAAATGGTAAGAGAATATAAATATCTAGGAGTAATCGTAGACGAAAATTTGAGATGGAACAAACATACAGCCTTTGTAGAAAACAAACTACGTATGTATGCTATATACTCTACGGAATTATGTAAGTAAAGAGACACTTAAGATAATTTACTATGCATTAGTAGATTCCAGGCTGAGATATGGAGTGCAAGCATGGGGTCTAGCAAGTAAATTTTATAAAACAAATATAAATCGATTACAGAAAAAATGTTTAAGCCTAATAGCAGGACAAGAAAGTAAAGCCACACTTTACGAATTAATGCGAAAGAAAATGTTTTAGATGTAAGGGATTTGTGTTTAATGATAAAAATATTGAATTATTTAAACCAAATTAAAATTGTTGATGCGGACAAAAGGGAAATTGCGAAATATAACTTAAGAAAAACGCTAAAATATAAGGTACAAATACCGAGAAGAAAGTATGGTAATCAGACTGATAAATTTATAATTACACAAATGCTGAATATAATACCTGATGATATATTAAACGAAAAAATACAGCGATTTTAAAAGAAAAACTCAAAGAATGGTTACAAGACAATATAATTATAAATAAAATATTAAAAAAAGATATGTAAAATGGAAAATGACGAGAAAGAGGTATAGACAACTCGGATATCAGGGGGCTACTACAGGAAATAGGTGAAAATGATGGTGTAAATGTCTGAAAAATGAGTGAGACGTATAAATGACTTTTAGAATGAGTGGAATACTGTATTCAGTAAACTGTTAAAATTACGTATTTAGTTGTACGCGTATGTATATGTATAGACATATAGGTGTGTGTATATGTGTACGTATATGAACACTGGTGTATAAATATTAATTAGTTAGTTTGATACCTGTCGACAAGCGAAAGCTTGACGGGATGAGGTAAAATATAATTATACACGTGTAATTTTTAATCTGAATATATGTAAATGATTTTATAGTGTGTGTGTGTCAGTTTATATATGTTGTGTGTGTGTGTGTGTGGAAATAGTGTTGCATACATTTTATTTATTTACATGTATATGCATTAATATTACTGTGTAATTAAAAAAAAAAATCAAATATACAATTTAAAAAAAAAAACAAAAACAAAAAAAAGCTACAGAATGATGGGTAAACAACAAGGTGTAAGTCGGAATGTACGTGAGAGTGAAAACGAGAATATATGCGAGAGTGCAATGAGGAAACACGTAAATATGAAAATGAGTTATAAAAAAATAAGTTATAAAATCATTACAGTAAATTATGAGGTAATTGTATATTTAATATAAATATTTATATCAGTTAACGCGTAATAATACTACATCGTACAGAATGTAAATGACAAGCGAAAGCCCGACGGGATAAATAATTATTATGATCCTTGTATATTGCAGTAGGCTTGAATTATGATTGTGTATGTATGTGTGTGTTGCATGTTCGTGAGTGTCTATGATATGCACGTTAATATGTAATTGTGCATTACTCAAATATACGTTTGAAATAAAACCAGATAACGGTAACTGTGTACCGGTAAAAAAATACCTTACCAAACAGTGAACTGCTCTATAAGAATATATTTATCATCGTTATTTTATATTAAAATATACAGTGAAAAATTAACCGGAAAAAAATAAAAACCTGTAAAATACTAAAAAGTAATTGATCATTTACAGGATACGATGATTATGACAAGGTGACTCCAATTTTAATACAGATCAAAATTTATACTAGTTAATAAAATTAATTGATCACTACGTGTTTTAGACGTCTATGCTTATACTTCGTATACATAATTTTTAGTGGGCCTATTAGTGTAAGACGAACATTGAGTGACGAATTTAACGATATGTTTAGTATATAATCCTTAAGATAGGGTAAGTTAGTAATTTCACGCATAAATGAGATTCTTTCGTCTTTCAACTTATTCAATATGCATAGGTAGGCATCTGTTTTGTATAGTTTGGAGTTATTTATGTTGCTGAATTAGAAGACCATACTGGGCACGTGTAAATTATTACCGGATGTATAAGAGTTTTATAAAGAATTCATTTTACTATGAGAGTTCATGAAGGATTTTCGGTTAAAGATATAGATGGCGGAAATTACTTTAATATTAATACGAAATAAGTGACGAGTAAAATTTAGGCGGACTTCCAGTAAGACACCGAGATGGCGTATTTCATCAGTCCAATTAATACGTTTATTCGTCATGAAAATTCTACTAGGTGCTGTAGAATGCGTACGACAGAAAACGATTTAATTTCGCTTGGATTAATTTTAATTTTTCAGTTCTTAAAATACCGACTTTTCGAAGTTGATTACTAATTGCATTGGACCTGAATGAATTACAGAATAATGCGCTATCGTCGTCAAATAAAACGGAATTAGCTGAAGATAATTTAGGAAAGTGGTATAAAAAAAAAATCTATAGAAGTGAAACTTAAACACGTTTCCTAAAAAGATATACTTATTTAATAAACTCGCGATTTCAGACAAATTTCACAAACAAAAGGAACGCACTGTTCGTTACGCTTAACTTGACGCGGCAATGACTAAATCTACGTCGCACCTACATCCTTCGTGTGGCGAAGATTTCAACGAAATAACATATATACGCGTGAAAATTGTTCTCTTGCGCATGCGCGCACGGCTATTCGTTATTTCGTTCAAATCTTTGCCGCCTATGTGTATAAGCCTTTGGTTCGGTCACTCGCTCGTTTTAAAACTAGCCATATACAACGCGCCAATAGGAATTTCACTTCAATAAAGTGAACAGAAATGGACTCAACCCGCTACCGAGCTGTGCAGATTCTCAGTCTGAATTTGTTCAGATAACTTTTAATAAGAGTAATTAAATAGTATGGATATGTTGTTTCAATCGTCTTATAAATAATACCGTAAATAAAAAGTAATAATAGGAGCGGTAAATATTCGTAAATGAAGAATAAAATTCTGCAAGGGTTGCGGATTCGATGAATCGCATCCAACTAAATAGTAAAACGAAAAGAGATTGATGAGCTTGATTACAGGTAATGTGGCGAAGAATTCAGCTACATTAATCACGATATTAAATAGTTAAATAAGATATATATATGTATATATGTATATATATATACGTATATGGGTGTATGTTTGTACGTATATGTACGAGATTATTCGTCTTCTATTGTAAAAAGAATAATCGTAAGACTTCGGCGTAAGAGAAAGTCTCCAACAAATAATACAAGAGCAGCAGGCACCCCTACAGAATCCGCTGAAGTTAATAATACGAGCAATTAGATGATTCGTGCCACCACCCTTTAACGCCTACGCTTCATTATTTCTAAGATCCAATTTAAACTACTAAATGATTTATGAACGCTGTTGTTCGTGTATATATATATATATATATATATATATATATATATATATATATATATATATTATATATATATATATTATATATATATATATATATATACATATAGGCATCAGAGTGAACTAAAGCTCGGACTAAGTGCCGGTCGTCTAATTTTGCTTCGTCTCGTTGTTTTTCATCCCTACGATTTAGAACGTCATTTCGATATAAGCGCGTATGTGCCAACTCGGTTGACATATTTGGCGGCGCTCAAAGATTTCTTCTTCTTAGCTATCTTTTACTTTCTATCCTGACACGCGTCATCTTCTCTTTTTGTAATTTCCAGCGATTCGCTACTTTTTCTTATATAAGTTCACATTAAGACGTGCGTAGTTTTCGATTAAGGCAACTTTTTAGAATAAATGATGTTCATCTTCGAAAATAATAAAGAATAACTCCTCCCCCGAAGGTCTTTAGTTTTGACTTCCTTTCTTTTTATCGATTCTTTTAAAATTAATCTAAATAAATTGAGGTGTTTTTTTAACTTTCATTTTCCGAATAATATAAATCATCCGTTTCTTCGACGGTTACGTCGTAATAAACGATATTACGATATATTATTTGTACGACAGTTTAGAACACACTCAACATTTTTATAAAGCGATCGAAATTTATGTCTTCGAATTAACCTTTTCCAATTGCAGTGTTCATTATACGGTTCATATATAGGATGACCCGGGGAAGGACGATTTTATTCATTTATTTTTTTTTTAATAACTCGAAAATTATAATTTTTGAATGAAATAACGGTAAATTAACTTACGACCATTTGTGGAACACGATATCGTTCAGATGACTGCTGTAACAATACATTCATTCAGTTTTCACAAAATCTTCGAATACTATTTCAGGCATAAGTCGCTGAATTTTTGAAATTTCCTCAGAAGTCCCTGTTTTCAGGTCTTCCAGATCTGGTGCATGTGTTTCGTAAACGCTGCTCTTAAGGTATTCCCACAAGAAAAAAAAATCGCGTAACTATGAATTCTTTTCGAAACTATCTCTGCACTATCGTAATCGATTCACGCCGAAAATAACGTTCAACGCAAAATGAGCGCTCCTTCTCATTATAGAATGCCATGAAACTAAAAAAAAAAAAAGAATCTCTGGTGTGTACACTTAACGTTAAAAATTTGTCTATTTTTTATAAACATAAAATGTTTCAATTCTAAAAATATTTATATAACGTACTAAAAATTATCGATTCTTCCGAGGAGTGATATTTTACGCAAATTTTTATGTATATTTTTGCATTTTCCATTTTTTTAAAACTACATCATCCAAGTGTATAACTTTCGGTAAAAACATTCGTTAATATTCGACTGAAAGGGGTTAACGATACGTACTTATAAAAACCAAAGTATACTGTCTGATGCAATTACCTTACCCGAGCTTATGAGTTCACTTTCCTTTAATAAAAAATCCTCTCCTGATTGTGGCGGAATTACATATACTATTCTCAACCATCTCCCCCTCTGCAACTACAATAAACTGTTTTAATAGTTTCTTCCCGACTGCCAACTTTCCAGATGAATGGACTAAGTTCTTTAAAATTCATATTAAAAAATATTAGTCAATTTCTTCACAAACACCTTCCTACCGTCCAATTTCTCTTGCCTCGTGTTTACGTAAAACCTTTGAAAGGATACTTAAAAATAGAATAGTGCTTGAAAACCGCAATCTATTTCCATTAGGAATATTTGGCTTCCGAAACAACATAAGTTCATTAAACTGTCTAGCTAATTTATTATCAGTTTATAAATCCTTTTTATCCAAAAAATATTGCATCTCATGTTTCTTAGATATTAATAAGGCCTTTGATTCCATTTCTATTCCCATCTTACATAACAGATTAACGGATTTAGGAATTCCTTTAGGTTTCGTCAATGTTTACTGAAGTTTGTTTATAAATCGTGCACTACTTTTCGTGCATCCTTCCTCTGAACCTATAGTTCTACATGTTCTATACCCAGTCCAATTCTTTTTAATATATACATTCTTCCGTTATTCCAACTTCAACGAGCATCAAATCTTCATTCATATACTGTGATCACCACCGCCATGCTGAGGGTGTCAGTTTACTGAACAATTTTTTATATTGTTTTTCTATGACACTAGCTGATTTGGGACTTTCTCTTAAATGCTCCTCTGTAGTTTTTTCTTATAAACAACCAAGCACCACTATACAGGATTATCCCATACCATTCCTTTCTGTACTTCGCATCGGTATTTAGGTATAATTTTAGATGGAACGCTTAACTGGAATTTACATATACAATACACATACGCAAAAGCTTTTAAACGCATAGGTCTTCTTAAGTCGCTCAGTCATACTACTTGGGGAGGAGACCCATTACCATTAATTTTACTTTATAAATCCTTTATTCGTTCAGTGTTTGAATATGGTAGTTTCTTTTATGGTAATGCTTCGTAAAATTCTTTGGATCCTCTTAATAAATTGCAAAATTCTTGCGTTACTGCCTAGGAGCACTTCTCACTACTACAATTGTTGCTTTAGAGGTGGAATCTAATACTCCTCCTCTTCACATCTGCAGAAGCCTCTTAGCAGACCAGTTTGTTGTAAAAAGTTTCACAACTACATATCAGTCAGCATATAATAACTTCTTATTTATTTATAACAAATGGAAACTTCCTATTCTCTGTAAATCTTCAAACGATTTTCCAATTATCGCAACTTAATTATTCCTTTGTCACCCTCTTCTTATTTTTCCGATCCTTTCTCTATTAATAATATAAAATTAGAAATTAAGAAACCTTTTATAAAACTATATATATTTTAGGGTCGAGGAAGAAAAAAGAAAAAATAAAATTATTAAAAACGTAGAAATAATAAAATCCTTAAATAAATATTAATTGCGTTATTATTCCGATGGCCACATTTAAAAAAAATTGATTTGATCGTTAGAAAACAGTTTTATCTGATGATTTAACTGCTGTGGAAGCAATACTTCAGTTTCTTCAAACTATAAATATGATCAATCTCATCTAAAAAAAAATGCGGACATTTGTGTTTGGATGTGTTTATTATCACATTTACCTTCCAATATAAAAGATCTAATGACAACAGGAATCTCAGTTTGAAACCAGTCCTACCTACGTAGGTTAATTTGTTTGTAATCAGAATTTGTTAGTTATATTTGATATACGCACGCGATTTTTAATTTCCATTATTATGCGTAATTTTATATTTACTTTATAACGTGAATGATAACTTTGTTAAAGATTATCCAAATATAATTAGTGATTTATACTAGTAACGTCGTTGTTATTATTAATAATGTTGTTGTAATTGGTATTATTATTATTGTAATTTTGAATTCTGTTAGCTTTAATTGATGATAATTGTTTTATAAATATCTGTTAAATTTAATTTATTTAATTAAATATAATTTTCTTATTTATTTATTTCAGAACGCGGTGACTTCAAACCAACAGAATCCGACTGGTAAGTTAAAAAACATACTTTTTAATTACTAAAACCTATGCTTCAATAATTTTTTAAATCATTGTTACAGACTTCCTAATATACGTACATACGTATATATTATATATACAGTTTCGTGGTTGTTTTTTCACACTTAAAACTTTATTTTCAATAAAACTACGTTTCATTCGTTATATAATTTTAATCCTTTCAGTCTCATGTTGTTATGAATTTTTTATTCAAAAGTGTACATTTGAAATAGTAGCGGTATTGTATGATGAAAATCTGTGTATAAAATTTATAATTTTGTGTGAAAATTTGATAATAACAAAGTGTTAACAAAATAACTCGTAATAGCTGAAAATATAAAGTGATATTTTCTGTATTTTTTACAGTTAAATGCATGTGTAAATATATAAAGTACACGTTTAAGTATTACACGAGGTATTTCATTTATACATTGCAATAGCGGTGCCTAGGCTCAATCACAAACGCTGAATTAATTTAATTATTTAATGTTAATATAATAAAGAAGGTATAAAGATACAAATATTATTTTTAGTTAAAATGTTTGATCAGAGGTTTTACACGTTTTTGTTTATTGTTAGCATTGTGTTTTTATTAATTTGGTACGATTCCCTAATGTTTTGGAAGGTTTTGCATGTGTGTATCAAGTAACTGTATATTGTGTATCGATATATTTGTGAATGTATTAATAAAGCGATGAAGGTACACCCTCAAGTTACCGTGTCCTGTGATTACTTGAGAATTAAAGTTATATTTAAGTTTTTAAGAGTGATCCTATCATTTTGGTATTTGTGGTTATTATTTCAATTATTATTTGTGTGTTTTTTTTTTTAGTATTTTAATATTGGGTGAAGTTTCCAAAGCGTTTATAATATTTTTCGAGTTTAGGAATTTTAGATTGTGAATTAAGTTTTATTCTTTGATGATTCTGTAGTCCGCAATTATCGCTTGCCAGGCAATAAATAGGTCTATAAGGGAATGATGTTTTGTAATGACACACACACACAGCTGATGAGAATGCAATTTTATACAGAGAAGATATATTTTGAATAATTTTTTTTGTTTTATTCTGACTGATTTTAATGTTTTCTTATTGGTATAAACACATGAACTCTAGGTATAAATGGGTTTTATCAGTTCTGATGATTCTCTATTTGTGGGCAAATCCATTGATGTTAGGTAAGATTTCACGTAGTTGATTGTATAAATTGCTCTACATTTCGTATTTATTGTCTTTAGATGATGAGAGAATGCTAAGTTTATGTTCGATTAAAATTTCAAGCTGTTTCATTTTATCTATTAGCTATATAAGTTGATCTGAAATGAGATGTAATTTTTTAATTTCATGCTTCATCATATCGACCTATTAGTCTTCTACCAATAGTATCAAAAGTATTCGAAAAACTATTGCTGTCCGAACTAACAAAACAGCTACAGGGTACGAGTCCAAACTACCAGTTTGGGTTTCGTCCTGGACATTCTACAATAGAACAAGTTCATAGAGTACAACAATACATCGGTAATTGTTTCGAAAAGCAGCTGTATTGTTCTGCAGCCTTTCTGGATGTCAGTCAAGCCTTCGACTGTGTATGGCATGAACGGTTACATTGAAAAATAAAACGCACTCTGCCACATTCATACTACACACTACTGTCCTTATACCTCTCACATAGATTTCTTTCAAATTAAATTCGGCAGTGATGTATTAAAATTTTATCACTGTCCTCATACCTCTCACATAGATTTCTTTCAAATTAAATTCGGTAGTGATGTATTAAAATTTTAACCTGTTAGGCCTGGGGTTCCACAGGTTTGGGGGGGCCAATCCTTTTTCTCATATATATGTTCGACCTTCCCGTGAATGGAAATGTGGATATGTCGGCATTTGCCGATGATACAGCATTATTCGTCGAGAGATAATGATCCGCAGCACGGTTTGAACGACTTGGACATCTGGTCACGACAATGGAGGGTTAAACTCATCCAAGTCAGTACATGTTATATTTACAACTAAGCGGAACACATGTCCATCTGTTGATCTTAATGGTTCATAAAGTCCGATGTCTGGGTATGTGGCTTGATCTCCGCTTTACCTGCAAGGAACACATCAGGATCAAAGTTAAAGAAATAAACTGCGGAACATGTACTGGCTCCTGGACGAAACTTCCGAATTACCTCTAAAATCGAAATTATTGCTTCACAGGGCAATTATTAAGCCGGTGTGGACATACTCTGGGAAGCAATAATTTCGATTTTAGAGGTAATTCGGAAGTTTTGTCCAGGAGCCAGTACATGTTCCGCAGTTTATTTCTTTAACTTGATCCTGATGTGTTCCTTCCAGGTAAAGCGGAGATCAAGCCAATACCCAGGCATCGGACTTTATGAACCATTAAGATCAACAGATGGACATGTGTTCCGCTTAGTTGTAAATATAACATGTACTGACTTGGATGAGTTTAACCCTCCATTCAATATAAAATATCAAAATGATGCAGCGATTCCAATCAAAAATACTAAGGATAATAACCGGTGCACCCTGGTGTATACGAAATGAAACTTTGCATAAAGACCTAAAAGTATCAAATGTGCATTAAGTAGTTCGAGATAGCAGTAAAGGTTACCCGCACAGATTAGAGGGTCACCCTAACCAGCTGACGGTAGATTTATTAGATTATGTCAATGATCCTCGCAGATTAAACTATCGCACACCTCCAGATCTTCTCCATTGGTTTGAATGATTGGAGAGGTAATTCGTGTTGAATGACATCTTCCATCTTGTCAAACTCACATACAAGTTGCTTATTGGCTACATCAGCCAGATTAGATATATATTTTGAAAAAAAAAAATATATTTTAAGTCACCGAGTATCATAGTATATTTTTCTGTAGCAAAGGAAAGTCGAAAGTCCGTTATTTTATTTTCTAGTTTTTCAACTTCGAATGTCCTCCAGAAATTATACTTCTTACGAGAGTTACTGGTTTGTATACGGCTCCTTCAACTGAGTGTGCTGTCCTAAACCCGTATTGATTTTCATTCTTTTTTTTTTTACGTTTCTTTGGCTAGGTAATTTTTTCATAAACTTCACCGCATGAGTTTAGCAATGATGTTGAACGATAAACTGTGATACCGGAACAGTTTTTGTTACGTTTTTGTATAAAAACTGGATCTACACTTTTCTAGTTGTTCGGGAAGAATCCCCTTAATAGATAGCTGTTTATTATGTTCAAGAGTAGGTCTGTGTATTTTGTGTTGAGAAGCGTTTTTATTTGTTATTTTGTCCTTGATTGGAGCTTTTTTATTTTTAAGCGAATTTACAATAATATTTACTGTTTTACCGCTTACTTTAAGCGTGATAGAGTTTTTAGAATTTACTAATTTTAATTCACAGTCTTTTTGTTTGTCCCGAAAGAAATGGTATAAAAAAATTTCGTATTTTTATCGATCATCACTGCAAGTCCGTTTTTTGTATTTAATTTCCCCAATTTCTATTTTTTTATTTTTTTGCAAGCAGAATTTGTAGGGTTTGCCCACAAGCATTTGACATGCTGAAAGAATTTTTCCAGTGATTTTGCTTTGTTTTTGTGATTAGTTTTTTATGTTCTTGAGTCGCTTTAGTATTGCATTGATAGTTACAATCTTAATATAGTTTTTCGTTTTTGTCTTCTATTTTCTGACTTAGTTATTTTATCTTTAAATTTTCGGAGATTTGTGGTCCATCATTCGTTTAGCGAAGCCTCGGATGGGTATGTGCATTTTTTAATATGTTTAGTTAAGGGTGTGATTTTTTTATCTGTGATACCGCGACTATAATGTCATCTATGTATTTATCATAATAGCATTATACAGATAGTTTTTTAGTTTATATAGATTCCCGATTGTTAGTTTTGATTTGTTTGGAAATTTTAATGTTAAGAAGTTTTGTGAGCTCTGTACTTTCAATTTTTAAGTTAACAATGTAGTGATCAGCGAGTAATTCATAATGCTGTTGCCGTTGTGATTTTCAAATATTAGGGTATTAGGTTTTACTGTAAATAAGATCTTGTAGAAGTTCAGAGTTGTTATTCGATTTTATTTTCCGTTCTAAGGATGGAAGTCGTAAAATCTCTTCAGGTGTCCATAGCAAAGATATTTTGTACATTTTGTAATGGGATTTTTTCGTTGAATGCTAGATTCTCCCATTTTATTCTAAGCCTAACATCATGAGGGAGTTTCGAGTATTCTGTGGGTGCAGTACATACATTCAACTATTTCTGCTCCTTACTAGCTCATTAATAGATAAGATTTTCACACACGTCCTCTTCTGTAGTGTTGTTAGTTTTAAAAAATACTGTGAGGGGTCTGGTAGTTTTAGACAGATTTTATTTTTTAATCAAATTCTTCGATATTTTTTGTTTTCAAATTAATTTAAATTTTTTTAGGCTTTGGTCTATTTAGTAGATATTTTGTGTGTAATCTTTAGAGAAGTATGTGTTACATAAATATTATTAAAATTGACACATTCCGCATCATCTAAATGTTCTGACAATTTTTTGTCATTAAAAATTTACGTACCGTATAGATGACACTGGGACTGTTCAGTTATCGAGTGGGCTTATAGCACTCGTCATGATATTAATTATATAAAAGATAAAACGTGGTTTTACTGAAAATAATTTATATATGTATCTATGTATATAAATTTATTTATTTTTTTAAATCGTGGACAAGATACATTACTCTTAAATCTTATACTCGGGCGTGAAATAATATTTTCCGTCTATTACAACTACACTGTTAAATTAAATTAATGTGTCGAAAAGGTAACCGTTATAAATTTTATTTTCTAAATTTCGACTTTTCGCTAAAAATTTTCATCGCTGTTTCGGAAATATTCGCTCGGAAATTGTTTACGTCATTCGGAACGACATTAGTAAACGTTGTTCTTTTTGATGGAGACGAATGGTAACAATTTGCAAACTGTTCGTCGTCATCCATTAAAATAATTCGCTATTCGTTTTCCGATTTCCGACATTATATTCTCATCAGGATGGAGTCAAAGTCAAATGTCGTCTTTCGGGGAGCCTTTGCCTCCTCTTCGCTAAGTATTGAACGTTCGTAACTTTTGAATTTAGTTCTAACGACAAAACTACTTTTGTCATTTCCCATGATTGATAATAGCGTATTATAACGTAGGTCGTTTATTATTCTCCTCCTATATTATAACTTAATCATTCGAATAATCAATTTTATTCGTACGTATGAAGCATACGCCATATATATATATATATATATATATATATATATATATATATATATATATATATATATGTGTGTGTGTGTGTATGTAACGTGTTATTTATTTTCTCATAACTTAGAATGGTATATTTGAAAAAAAAAATGAACATTAAAATATGTTCTCTGTTAACTGGATCCCATTATTTTACGCGATTATATTCTCTCTCTCTCCCTCTCCCTCTTTCCTCATATATAATATGCGTGTGTGTGTGTGTGTGCGCGCGTGTTTGATATATATATAATAACGTTCCAACTAGTGGGCAGTGGAATGATTATTATGGTACTTTGCTTTCTGGTCATGGTCGCCTTCAGCTATATGATTGACGGATACGGGGTGGATAAAATTTACAATATTTTAAGTTAGACTCTTATTTAATTTTTTATTAATCTTAATGAGATCTAAAATCACACGTAAAGTGGTCAACTACTGGAATTAAGATATTAACATCAATTTGCGTTTCCTTTTTAACTATGCTTTTATTAATATTTAACTTCCAATAAAAAATACATAAAAACGAGTAAATTATAACATTCAAATACATAAGAAATATAAAACGTGAATAATATTTATATAAAATAATTTTAAAAGAAAATATTTACACATATTATATAAAAAAAATAATTATATATATATATATCATCATCATCATCATTTGTTGTCAATCCGTAGATTGTTTTGTAGCAGCCTGCCATTCTTCTCCATTTCCTGATAATCTTTTCAGTTCCGTATAGTTGTTACATTCCAGGTCTTCTATATTCTGCGTCATATATTCGCGGCGAGGTCTTCCTCTGGTTTTTTTTTCCGTATACCATTCCTCCCAATATGGTTTTCATGAGGGTATCGTGCCTCAAAATATTTCCAACCAATTGATCCCGTCTCCTGGTAATTACATTTGAAAAATGTTTTTTCGTTTCCGCTCTGTTTAGTACTTCTTTATTCGTAATTCTCCCTGTCCACCTGATCTTCATCATTCTTCTTAGACACCACATTTCAAAAGCATTTAAGTTTTGCTTATTACCGGTAGACAGGTTTCGCAGCCATACAGCGTAACGCTCCAAAAAACACATTGTAGGGACCTTTTCCTTTTTTCAATTGATATTGATTTCGAGGTCAGTATCGACTTCTTCTTGGTAAACGCTGTTTTTCCCTGGGCTATTCTCGCTTTTATATCTTTAGTACTTTTTCCGTCTTGACTTATATACTTCTATATGTCTATTTATGACACAAATTTAAAAAGCAAAAAACGATTAATTGAAAGTAACATACGTCGAAAGCTCATTTTCATCCATGAAACAATTGTATGATGTACAACTTTTAAACTTTGAGAAGTGTTTCCGAATTGCAATTTTGGAAGGGTTAGATCGAGGACAGCGGATGTTGAAAATGCCAGAGTTTCACGATTTAGAAAATCTTGTTCAAGAATGCAGACTCGTTATACGCCGGTGTTGTACTATATAATAATTCGTTAACGAATTTAGTAAATTTAGATTTAATAAATCGCAAATGACGACGCGAGTTTCTTTCGAATCATATTCTTAACAAAGATTTACAGATTAATATTAATACGTGGAAAGGTAGAAAGCCTTCAAAGAATAACCGAATAATTAGTTGAATTTAAAAAATCGAATTAATAACTTTTTTTTCTGAAAAAATCGAATTAATCATTTATTATTATTCGTCCATTTCTAAATTGTGTATGTCCATACTACTACGTGTATAGGTGCTTATATTCGGTGTGGTAGGTGTGTGCGTGTTTGTTATGATTACTTGGGTACACGTGCGCTTATAAAGTTAACTTGATCACCAGATAAGTGTAGAAGAGATTTTTTTGTACACAATTTTATTATTATTGGCAGTGTTCATTTTCTTTTTTTATATTTAATTCTTATCCGGCGCAACTTTTAGCGCAAATTCACATATTTTTAATAGCATATAAAAATAAATATGATTTGATTCATTTTTTACATTATTATTTTTATTATCGGCATTATATTGCGTGTTACAGCGAAAAGAACGATTTAAATAGTACGATCAGTCGGAAACTACCAAAATTGGATCCAACATTACCGAACGGTGCCGTAGAAGTAACCTATTGTTCTTCGCCGGTCAGACGACCGCCACCTCCGCAAACCATCATCGCTGGATCGTCTCCGGAGGCCATGAAGGTGAGATTGGCTGCCATGGTATTGCAACCACCTACCCGAGTGTAGCATGCTCGTTTTTTTTTTTCATTTTCACGTTTTATTTTTTTATACCTATTAATTTTATTTTTTATTTTTTTTTAATTTTTGGAATTTTGGCGCTACTTTACTTAATAGGGGCCGTCACGATTTACTTTGTCGAATACACTCGATCTTTATCGATCATTTTCTTGCGTATATTGTGTTTTTATTACCTTATAACGCAAACTGCTTAAAGTAAAAACCCAGCAATCTATTTTTCTAATATTACCACTACTTTATGAAAGAATATATATATACACACATATATATATATATATATATATATATATATATATATATATATATATATATATATATATAGTGAACTCCCGATTATCCAGGTTAATCACCGAGTAATAGAAAAACACCAAACATCCGAAAATTGCTTTTTATTACAGAGAAAATTAACATCAGTCCAAAAATATAGAAATAACTTACATTTGCCTATGTTTGTATATAACACTAATCGTTTACAATACTGTCAGCTAAACCGGGAAAAATTATATAACCGTGAACATGTTTGTCTTTAAAATTTTTTTACGATTCTGGAATGAGCACAGATAATCCGCAAACTGGATAATCCGCACAATAATCGGGAGTTCACTTTATGTATATATATAAAATTCTTTTTTTAAACACTTGTGTGTTTTTTCACACGTCATTAACACTATATATATATATTAGATATTTTTTACTTTTTTTTGGCTTTCTAGCGCGTATTTAATTTTTTTTTTACTCATTTACATCTTTGGAAACTGACAATTAACGTGATTACCTCTTTTTGTAAAAATGTTTTCTTTCATATATCATTACGTTTTGTTATTGTTTTTCGATTTTTGTAAATTTGTACGTATTCTTTTTCATTTATTAGCGTTTTCATTGATCTCATCGTAATTATTATCGGCTATTTTTTATTTTTCTATTTTTTATGCAAAAATTAAAAAAATTTATATATATATATATGGCACGCGCTTTTCGCTTTTTTTTTAAACATTTTTTTTTTGTAATTTTTTGTCTTTTATAAATATACGCATCCGATCGGTTTTATCTAACGGTTATTTAATAAATATTTCCACCTATTCGTTATGTTCTCTACTGTAGATTTAAGTTCTCCGGTATAAACTAAATATCGTCGCTTATTGCTTAGACACGACGAAAAGGTATATCGAAAACTAGCTAGCCGTGACAGGTTATGTGATTCGGGATGAGATAAATGTCACGCGGAAATTGTAATTCGTGTTTTTGATAAAATTCGGGTCTTCTGAAGAATATCCGGATTTAAGATTTTTGAGTAATTCTGATTTTTAAAGAAAACAAGAAAAACTTGTCGCCTAATTGCTCGTATGGATTTCAGCGTAAGATAGGCAGATAGTAAGTAAAAAAACAACATTTTCTTATTTCCCTCGTCCTTTATTACGGAAGAACGTACTTAAGATTTTTGAGTGTGATTTTTACTAAAATTATTATTATTATTTTAAGAAAGGGCTATAGTCCAATTTCTCGCACCGATTTCAGTGTACGATAAAAAAAGAGCGATTTTCATGAAATAACTGACCAACTAGCAATTTGTAAAATGACTGCCTTAAACTTGCAATTTCAACTTGTAACTTAAAATTTGCGACTTTTGCCAGTTACTTGATGTGCCACGGAAAAACAAACTAAACTGATCCTCTTAAAAACGTGTTTTTTAATGATATTTTCCAACATCTCTTCTACCCTCCTACGATTCTATCTTCACGTTCAAATGAACTAGATTAATTGATATAGACCAAACGAACTTTGATTTGTCGGGAAAATAAACTTATCATTTAACTATTATAATTTACTAAAATTTGAAAAAAAAAAGAATTAAATAATAAAACCGATAACATAGCTGGCGAAAAAATATGCCAATATATTCGTTATACAATGTGGGAGGTTTCGGAGCGTGAATAAAAATTTTAAAAAATTATTGTATATATATATATATATATATATATATATATATATATATATATATCATATATTTTATAGAATTATAATGTAGACGGAAATGATTTAAGACTCATTAAAAATCTCTATTGGCAACAAACGCTTAATATTAAAATTAAAAATAATTAATCCGATGGAAAGTGTAATATACGTAAAGGGGTGAGGCAAGATATGCCGAAGAAATAATAAAAAATAACGCATTACAGAAAATCGGTTGCAAAATAAATGAGAGATTAACAATATTAGTTACGCGGACGGTAGAGTAGTAACTGCTGAAACGGAAGACAACTGCCAAGGATGTTGGATATCATTAACAGCGAAGGAAAAAAAATATGAAATAGAAATAAACACGGAAAATGCAAAGATAATCAAAATAATGAAACAGGTGAGAGAGTTCAAATACTTGGGGGCAATATTCACAAGTGTTGACCGACACGTAAAAGAGATAAAAACGCGGATAGCCTGGCAAAGCAAGCATTTACAAATTTGGGACAAATATTACAGAATAGAAACATGGATTTTGAGTTAAGAAAAACAAACAATGCGTTGCTACGTAGTATGGTTTGTGATGGAATATGCAGCGGAATCGTGGACAATTAACTTCGAAAGCGAGAGAAGAATAAACACATTCGAAATGTGGACGTATAAGGCAGTTGCTTAAGATACCGTGGGCCGATTTCGTTTCGAATAAGAACGTGCTACATCGATGCAACGTCGATAAATTGACCATTGTCGAAGATATAAAAGGAAAAAAGCGAAAATACATCGGGCATAAATTACGAGAAGGCATTTTTATGTTATCGGTCCAAGGAAAGATGCTTGGAAAAGACAACAGGAGGAAGGAAAAGGATGGACGAAGGTAGGGATTGATAGAACTTATGAAGTAATAAATTCAGCTAGATACAGGAAAATATGTAATGGTTCTTGATGTGCAACCTGAAAAGAGATGTAACAAAATGATGATATATATATATATATCATCATCATCATCGGTGGCTCGTTTCGAGCATCGTGACCCTATGAATCCTCATAAACGAACGTTTTTAGCCGCCATGTAGTTCGATCTGCTGCCCGGTCCATCATTTCTCGTATTGATGCGGTGCCTGCGATTCTTTTAATTCTGTCTATATATCTTGTTGGTGGCCTGCATCTTTTCCTACGACCTTCTACCATACCCGTCATAATCATTTTTTCCAATCCATTCTGTCGTATGATATGTCCTGTGTATGATGTTATTCGTTTCTGTACCACGGTTTGTAATCTTTGATCCACCTTAATTTCTTGAAGTATTGACAAATTAGTTTTTTTCGCAGTCCATGGTATCCTTAGCATTCGCCTCCAGCAGTGCATTTCAAACGCATTAATGCGTTGTGTATCGCTCTTTTTCATTGTCCAGCATTCTTATGCATATAGGAATACAGAAAACACCAGCGAGTTCATAAGACGCATTTTTGTGTGTATTGTTATCTCATGGCTCTTCCATATTTTCGTTAATTGTAATAGCGCCATTTTTGCTATCTTTATTCACCGTTTAATTTCCTCTGTTGAGCTTCCGTCCTTTGTGATTAGCGTTCCTAAGTATACAAATCTATCAACCACTTGTAAGCCATCTATACTTTGTGGATCCTGTGATTGACTGTTGCCATCTATAATCATTATCTTGGTCTTTTTCCTGTTTATGTATAATCCATGTTCTTTACTTATACTTTCCAATTTTTCAAGGAGGCTGACCATTTTTTGTTCTGATGAGGCGATTATTACAATATCGTCCGCGTATCGCAGGTTATTGATTGCTTTTCCTGCAATTTTTACACCATCTTCCCATTCTTGTAGGACACTTCTCATTATCCACTCACTATAAATGTTGAACAATATCGGGCTTAGTATGCAGCCCTGTCGTACACCTTTTCCTGCTTTGAATTCATCCGACAATTTATCACCTACTTTAACTCTGCCTTTGCTAGATGTATATAACGATTTAATGAGACCAATTAGATGACGTGGGACGCCGAGGTTGTTTAATATTTGCCATAGGTGTTCCCATTGGATGTGGTCGAATGCTTTACTATAATCAATGAAGCAGAAGTATGCTGTGACATTGAATTCTCTACATTTTTCGATTATTTGTTTTAAGTTCATTATTTGTATTCGTGTGCCTTTGCCAGGAATGAACCCCGCCTGCTCTGAAGATATTTGCGGCAATACGAATGATTTTAATCTTTCATGAATTATGTGAAGCATCACTTTACTGACATGCGATATTAATGCTATTGTTCTATAATTTTCACATATATTTCGTTCTCCTTTTTTATGGATTGGTATATATATAGATTTTGCCCAGTCATTTGGCCACATATTTGTGTCCCACATTTTCTGGCAAATTCCATATAGGACCTCCACTGCTACATTGTCTAGTTTTATGAACATCTCTGCAACAATTTGATCTTCTCCTGCTGCCTTTTGGGTTCTTAGCTTCTGCAGAGCTAGCCTGATTTCATCTTTCAGCAGTGGTGGTTCTTTTTCAGTTATTGTAGTTTTCGTTTTCATTGTGTTATTTTGTTCACGTTCCCCTTTCATCAGTTCTTCACAGTATTCCCGCCATCTGGATATTATTTTTTTCCCATCTATCAGTAGTTTTCCTTCTTTGTTTTTTATTATCGGATACTGCGGTGTAAAATGTCTTGTTATTTGTCTTATTTTCCGAAACATGTTTCTGGTCTGGTTATTGTTCTTATGGTCTTCGATATCCTTACACTCTCGTGTTTCGCCCACATTTATGAAGTACAATGGCAGAAATCTTGAAATCAGTGAGGATATATGTAAATCTTTTGCTGATTATTTTGCTTCAGTGCATTCGTGTGGACACACATTAGATAATGGTGACACTGAAACTGCAGCTAGTATTCTCAAACTCAATTCTATTTCTTCTTGTGAATATGATGAAGCCGTTAAGAACTTGAAGCCTAAATTTTCTACTGGTCCTGACAACTTGCCACCGTTTATATTTAAATTGTGTTCTGATCTTTAGTGTATCTGTTTAATCTAATATTAAAACAGTGCATTTGGCCTAATTCTCTTAAAACATCTAAAATAATACCGGTATATAAATCGGGTGATCGTCAGCTGATCACCAATTATCGACCTATCTCTATACTCTGTACACCTGCTAAATTATTAGAATCTATATTATACGTTAGGTTGAACAGTTATTTACTGACTAAAATTATGCCTGAGCAACACGGATTTATGAAGCACAAGTCCACTGTGACAAATCTAGTTACATACACTGATCAGATTTCTAGATTCATGGATTGTGGTTTACAAGTTGATAGTATTTACACTGATTTTAGTAAAGCATTTGACACAGTTAGTCATTCACATCTACTGAATAAACTAAAGTTGCTTGGACTGTCAAAAGATTTTATAATATTATTAGAATCCTACTTATGTAACCGTAAAAGCTATGTTGTGTATAATGGCTACCATTCTAATACATATTCACCTACTTCAGGGGTTCCACAAGGTTCGAATTTGGGTCCTCTTCTATTTCTAATTTTTATCAATGATATTGGAAAGAACCTTTGTTCAAAATTTCTTTTATTTGCTGATGATCTCAAAATTTATGCTCCTATATCTTCACTAGTTGACTGTGAATCTTTACAAACAGATCTAGATAAGCTGGTTCTGTGGAGCAAAGAAAATCATTTACCTTTCAATTATGATAAATGCGTCCACATGAGTTTCTGTAGAAATAGAAATAGGTACTCGTTCACTTACACGATGAATGGTAAGCAGATAATTAAAAAATCTGTGGTGCGGGATCTCGGAGTTAATATTGATGACAATTTAAAATTTTCAATACATGTAAGCGATGTTGTTAATCGCTCTTATAAAATGCTAGGTTTTATTATAAGAAATTCATATGTGTTTAGAGATCCATGGACGCTATTGTCGCTTTATAATGCATTAGTGCGTAGTCCTTTAGAATATTGTTCAATTATTTGGGATCCGTATTATAATAAATACATTAGGTTAATTGACAAAGTTCAGTGTAAATTTTTAAAATATCTATATTACCGTATATCAGGTATTTACCCTAAATATATGAATTACGATATATTAAGAAATATAATGGATGTGAGGTCTTTACAGTACAGAAGGAAAATAGCCAAATTAAGGTTTCTTCATGATGTATGCAACGGTAGAGTTAATAGTGAGTATTTAACATCAACCATCTCCTACGTTGTACCAAGATCAAATAGGCGATCGAATCGTTTCTTTAGTGAGTCGCGTGCACGAACAAACCTGGGTTTAAGTTCTCCGTTGCCGTCAGCTTTCCGCTAATATAATTCTCTTTTAAACATATTTCCCTGTATGGATATATACTTTGATAACAGATATTTCTTTAATAAGTTGCTTCCCGAACATATTTTGCGACGAGATCAGGACTCTCGCTGTCGTCTATTCCAATGGTTCTAGATTGTTATTATGTGGTGTGTGTTTGGTATATGTGTTCCTTTACTAATGTACATGTAGTATATACGTTAAGGTTTATATTGTATTTATTAATTTGTTGAAGATTATTCATCCGTTTATTTCGAGTAAGATTGTGTGAATGGGGTGTGAATGATGTATGTTTTAATGAGTGTGAGACTTGTGAATGAGTGTAGTTTTTTTGTTGTGTTTAATGGGTGTGAGGCTGGTGAATGTGTTCAATGTATTTTTTGGTATTTTATTTTTTTTTTTTACTTTTAATTTTATAATTCAGAAAAATTATTAATTGTATTATTTTATTTATAAGCCTACACTATAATTGGCTGTTAGCTGTTGTGTGGCTTCATTAAATAAATAAAAATAAATAAATAAATGTTGTTTATAAAATTGTTTTTATCAACTCTGCACATTTGTTTAATTTGCTTATCTACCTCGCGATACTTCCTGAGATCTTCTTCACATTTCCAGCCATTAATCTTGATTTGTTTCCTTTTATTTATTATCCTCCATGTTTCATTAATGATCCATGATTTCCTTTTATGGTACGATGCACTGTATCCTTTTTCTACCTGTTCCAGAACGTTCTTTGTAGCTTCCCACATGGTGTTGGCATCTCTCCATCGGTCTGATGATTGTACAATGTCTGCCAATTTTTGTGTTGCTTGTTGTTTGTACTCTGTGCGGGTGCTTAGGTACCATCTGTTCCGTATAGGTTTCGACGTTTGACATTTTCGTAACTTAATTTTTAATTCTGCTGCTAGTAGCTGATGATCACTTCCACAATCTTTGCCCGGGTAAGTCTTAGTATCTTTGACTGTTGTTCTCCATCTTTTATTAATTAGGATATAATCTATTTGATTTCGGTATCTGTTATCAGGTGAGTTCCATGTGTATAACCGCCTATGATGGTGCTGGAATCCAGAATTACATATAAACATCCCTGTGCTGGCGCAAAACTGTAGCAAGCGTTCGCCTCTATCATTTCTTTTCCCTAGGCCAAATTTCCCTACTATGTTTCGTAAATCATCGTCCTGAGTAGTATCGCCAATTTTTGCATTAAAGTCACCAGCAATTATGGTAATTTCGCGGGACGGTATCCTCGTCATTGTTTCTTCTAAGGCTGCATAGAAATCGTCTATACATTCCTGATCAGCTTCGCTTGTCGGAGCATAGATCTGTAATATATTCAGGTTGACAGGACATGCTTTTATCTTTACTTTAATTATCCGATCATTAACTGGCTCGTAACCAATTACATTGTTGCGAGAGCTTTTATTTATAATAATCGCTACGCCATTGATAGATTGATCATCCTGACCAGAGTAGTAAACTGCATTACCATTGTTGCTAATGAAATGCCCTTTACCTCGCCAGTGCGTTTCAGATATGTCAACCGCTGTGTATTTAGTTACTTCTTTTTCGACTACAGTCAACTTGCCTGCTTCATTTAATCCGCGTACGTTCCAGGTTCCAATGTTGTTGGTAGTTTTCCACATATTCATTCCAGTCATATATTTTCCATGAGTTGCCTGGTTTCCTACAACCACATGGCCAGTCGCATATTTTACACTCTCGAGGCCGGTACTCGAGTAGCGCCGAGTTCCAGTCGGGTCACATGGCATAACACTTTCCTTTTCTGAGTAATCCATAGGTTTTCGTGAGGCATATAAAAACGCAGTGGGGCCCCGCTTCCTTCTGCGCATGAAAATAGGCCGCCCTTAACATAGGGAACAGACGCCTTTGGTAGCCGCTCCTTTGGAGTACAGACGCTACCTAGTTTGTTTTCTGTCAGGGTTGTCTCCCTTAGCCATTAGATAAACATCCTAACCGCAAGGCAGCGGGTTGTTACTGAGGAGGTAACGATTTAAGGTTTTTACGGCGACCTAAACCCGCCGAAGGGGAGACAGTCATAGGATTTTTGCAGACTTTTAGTAGACAGTACCTCAAGCTGTCCATCTGCATCCTCGTGTCTCCTTGCCCTGTCACTACTGGAATTGTCTGCCAGGGACTTTCCACCAGTAGCCGCTCTTGGTTCGCGACTGCTTATTGGTTATTCGCAGCTAACCAGTATATCTACTGGTCATTCCACTATCCACCACCTGTGGACACTCCCCGTTCCGGTTAGAGCTCCGGATCCTAGAAGGTACGTAGTACCCCCTGGGGTGATATATATATATATATATATATATATATATATATATATATATATATATATATATATATATATATATAGAGAGAGAGAGAGAGAGAGAGAGAGAGAGTGAGAGAGAGCAAGAAATTCTTGAAATAATATATCAAGAGTGGAGGCAGCTGGCAATGAAGTAGGTCTAAAACTGAACAAACAGAAATGTTCAATGCTGATCATTGAGGAAGAAAACCGAATACAACAACCCTTGGCTCAATTACGAGATATAGAAATTTTAAATAAATTAATCTATTTGCATATCCAAAAATGGTTGATCAAAAGCGGAAATAAGGAGACGGGTAGGATTTGCAAACGTTGGGATTTGAAAACTCGATCGTATGTGGAAAGATCATAAGATCATTAAAATAACAAAACTGCGACTTCTGAAAACGTTGTTTTTTCTGTAGCGACATCCGGTTGTGAAACATGATGTTTAATAAATCCATAAGGAATAAGATCGAACTGAAGGAATATCGAAAGATACTAAGGTATCACGGATTGCTCATAGAACAAATGATTTCGTTTTAAAGGAGCTTAAAATTGAAGCCAGGCAGCGATTGTTACCAACTATTAAAAGACGCATGCGAGGATTTTTTGGACACACAATTCGTGCAACGGGATGGAGAAAATGATCCTGTAGGGAAAGATTAATAAGGAAGAAAGTAAGGTAGACCGATGACCCGTTATATCGATCAAATTATGAAAATAGGTAGTTCTGATTTACAACAAATTATTGTCTAGACAAGAATCGAAATAAGTGGGGACGTTTGGTAGTTTGCGTTAAATAAAATCACGGCGTAAGAAGAATATATATATATATAATGATTGAATTTATAAAAAAGCCTTAATGAGAGTTTATATAAATAAAAACTGTGTATCTATGAAAAATTTCTAAAGAATTTAAAAATAATAAATGGTGATTATTCCTTCGGAAAACGTTTTAAATTATCTAGTTTATACGTAATATCTTTGTATTCCTTTGTTTAATTTGTTGAATTATTTTATCTGCAAGTATACGTGCGTGTATTTATCTTCATGATAACATTGTTAGATTTTTTTCTATTACGCAGTTATCAATTATCGATTCGTTCCAATAGGTAGCCAGCATAATTTAGTACGTATTATTTAAATGTAAGATACTATATCAATAAATACATTTATTTCAATACGAAATTCTATAAATCATAAAGAATTTATATGCACATAAATATATGTCAAGTATTTCCAAAGTTACCTTATCAGCTAGATACGACTAAGTGACTTTACAAAACTAAAGAAATAATAAATAAAATAACAGTAAAATAACAACAGGAAAAATAAATAAAAAAATAAAAAACTATTAGCTGGTATATTAAGTTTAGTTTAACTTCTGAAATAAATCAAAATAAAAAATTGTAACACAGAATCGTATAATGCTACATTAGAAATCGGCGCGCTTCCACCAATATTCTCAGAAGTAATATCCCTCCCAGTATTGTTAAAATTATCTCTATTAAATACTATTGTAAGCGCCAAACTACTAGATTAAGATTCAATCCTGCGTACGTTAACGTCAGGTCTAAATATTTAATCCTAGCATGAATTTCTCGGCGTTTATTGAATTTTTGGAAAAATAATACCTGGAATTCGTATCTATCTACCTTATCGCCTAAAAACAATACTCTTTGGAAAGTATGTAACCTATTGTCAAAGCGGAATGTATCGCTTCCCCCACTAACCAATCCTTATAACAATCGGTCCGTATATATAAACTAGCTGACAAACTAGAATTAATCGCTACTCAGGCACTAGTAAACTTTGCGATGATTTGGTTCCGCGGGCTCATTACTATAAAATAGGTAATGCAGTAAAAAACTCACTAATTACATGTTCTTCAGATAGGTTTTCCTTCGTTACACCCCTCTAAAATTTATAAATGTATTAAAAAATAAAATGACGTGCGGTGCTGATGATATTGCTGCAACTATGGTTAAGCACCTTCCTCGTAAAGCGATAGTTTATCTTATTAAATTAATCAATAACATTTTTAAGTTTACTTACTTTCCGACTAAGTGGAAAATAGCAAAGATTATTATTCTCCCAAAACCTGGTAAAGATATTAATGATATTCGTAACACTCGTCCCATTAGCTTATTATGTACTTTTAGTAAAGTCATCGAAAAAATTATACTAAACCGGTTACAATCTTATTCTCTAACGCACAACATTCTCAAAAATGAACAATTCGGTTTTAAGGCTCGTCATTCAACACTGCATCAACTTGCCAGCAATTTTAATCTTAGTAAGCACACTGGTTTTTTTTTTTTTCAGCGGAGGTTGAAAATCTTCAAAAGACGCTGATATAACAAAAAATTTACTTTTTTTTATTAATGCAGCGCATATAAACAACATACACTGCAAGGGAGCCAAAATCAGCGTGTGGGATTTTTACCTACTAAAAACCACCTCCCTCTAGAACAAAAGGGAGTTTTAATATATTGATGGAGTTCTCGGCACAAATGCAGAGTCCTCCACACACATACATTAACTTATTGCGATGAATGAAGGGATGAGATTTCATAGTCCCTTCTTCCATCAATTACAATAATTAAAGAGTTTATGCCAAACTTAAAATAATAATAAAAGAATGAAAAAATTAAACACCAAAACATTTATATAAATGTAACTACACCACAACTAAAATAACAATTAGCTTCAAGATGAAATATAAAAGTGAAAAAAGATTGAATTATAAAATAATAAATTAATAGAAAAATAGTATCATCTTATACCAATCGGAAAATAAAGTTATGTACATCCATTACAAAATAAAATAATCTGAAGAGAAAAGAAAAATACGTAAAACTTCAGTACAATTGAAGAAAATAAAAGAAAACTTAAAAAATAAATAAAGTACTTAAACACTAATTAGAACAAAGTTAAAGATTAAAGTTAATTAAAATAAAAAATAAGAATAGTTGACCACGCTATAAGAACTGCACCGGTTTTGGGGTCACGGTCGACTGAAAGGCCAATTGAAAATTAGGAAATTTTAAATTTAAATCGCATTACCTGTTCTGCCAGAAAGAGAAAGTTTTTCGCTTCTCTACCAAGAGGACATACATCAGTGCACTTAATACCAGACTTGCGACGCAGGGCAGATAAACAGAGTATGTTGTAAATCATCAACCTCACCTTTAGTACAACAGGCACAGACCGGATCACTAACAAGCCGGAATCTATGTAGATAGGATCCAAACTTGCCATGACCGGTCAACACCTGCGCGCTATAGAAGTTGACATCAAACTTTAGCATTTTTAATCGTATTGATATATCTGGCAGAAAGGCATAAGTCTTTCTACCAGTAATAGCATCATCCCACCTAGTTTGCCATTTCGCCAATAATAGAGAAGTAATATGTTTATTAAAGTTTGCACTGGTCATTGGTTGCACCGATATATTCTCAAGTAGATTAGAATATTTCAACCCCACACCACTCCTTCCAACTATCCTGTGCTCACCTGTAAGAGCCCTACCCACAACAAATAAATCAAGAGGCAGAACCCTACAAATGACACAAGCAGCAGAGGTAGGAGTAGTCCGGTATACAGAAGCCATTCGAAGCAAAAACTTCCTTTACTGTTTGTTGGCCAGATCAAGAATTCTTTTATTAACATATATAGCTGCACCATACCCAAAATGGGCCTGAATGAGGCCTTTATATAATATCGATCGTTCTCTAAATAATAATCCCCAAGTATTTTTTTGCAAACGTAATAATTTATTGTAAATATCCATACATCTTTTAGAAATGTATTGGAAATGCGGGATTAATGATAATTTTGGATCGATAATTATCCCTAGGTATTTTAAAGACGTGGTATGCATGATGCTCGAATCTGATAATAATTCAAGTTCCTTGACCCGGCCAATAAGCGAGGATTACCAAACACAGAAAACCTGCATTTGGTAGGGAAAAAGCTAATACCTATATCCATCACCACACTCTCCAGGTATTTAGAAATACATGCGAGAAGTGGCAGTGACGACAATCGTTCTGCCTTAAACACTAAGCACAGATCATCAGCATAGGAAATTAGCTCACATGTAGCTTTAATATCGAAACAGAATTTTTCAACAGTGTAATGTACAGTGGAATACAAAATGTTCCACAGAGTAGGCCCAAGGAACCCTTGTGGAACACCACACGTTGGTGTCCTTGTACCAGATGATGATCCAAGCTTAAGTGCTACAGAGCGATTGTTAAAGTAATCTATAATAACATTAACTACATAAGGATTAATAAAATTATTATTAAGGACATCTACTATTGTAGACCAACTGCAATTGTCAAATGCGTCTTTGATATCATATGAAATCACAACAGTCGCACAACCATCAAAAATGTATTGCTTGACCATCGAAACTAATGCATGAATGGCATGTTCAGCAGATAGACCTGAGCGGAAACCAAACTTTAAGTGATGCAACGTTCCCCGTGCTGTGATCTCCTGTACTAAAATCTCATTGATGGCTTTTTCATAGACCTTCTCCATGCAATTCAGCAAGGAGATTGGTCTATAAGCCGACAACTTGGATGGATCTCTACCCGCCTTGGAAAGCAACCTCAAAGAGGCTGCCTTCCAACAATCTGGAAAGAGACCAAAATGAAGACATTTTTTTGTAAATGTTTGTAACAAATAAGGAAACAAAGAATGAATTTTTTTAATAACCAGATTGCAAACTCTATCATCAGCCGGCGCCTTTTTGTTGTGCAAATTTTTAACAATTGAAGAAATATTTTCTTGATTTATAATTGGAGAACCACAGCCACCGACAGGAAGCAGCACCAAAGGAGAATAGATACATAATTATGTTTAATGGGAATTTCACCATTGTTTAAGTAGGGCTGCCAGTGCACATATATCAAAGTTCTTAACGTAAAAATGTCTTAAAAATAATGCTTGACAGGCACGCGAATTATCAACATTAAGATAGGAGCAACTAATTTGTTCCATAGTCAATCTTGTCCCTTAAATCTTCCTGAGCCTTAACTAGACAGGGGCAAAGCACACTGGGTTAATGTTAATTGTTATTGAGAAAGCCTTTGATATAGCTTGACACTATAGGATTTTGTACAAATTGATTAAATTCCGTTATCTACCTCATCTCTTTAAATTAATTAGGTCCTATTTAAGCGATAGAATGTTTTACATTCATCACCTACATTTACAATCAACAGTTAAAACTCTTTTTTTGCATGTGTTCCGCAAAGAAGTATTTTAGGTCCTTACCTATTTTTAATATTATTAAACGATTTTCCTAATATACCCTTCGTCCACGTTAGTTTCTATGTTGACGATCTGGCGTTATTTTGCACATCGTTCAGAACTGATACGATGTACAATAGGTTACAAAAAACGGCAAATACTATTTACAAGTACTATAAACGCTGGAGGCTAAAATTAAATACCGAGAAAGCGCACGCTATACTGTTTATTAAAAGTTTCCTCCTTCTCTGCCTGATATTTCAGTTGGGGCAGAAGCAGGTTAACTATCTACGAGTTACTCTAGACTCTCGTATTTCATTTAACGCACACATTAATAACATTCGAATACTTGTATCAATTTTCAGTTACCGTTCTCATCTTTCTCAGTAAACAAGAAATTAATTTACACTACCATTATAAGACCTAGTTTATGCTTGTCCGGTCTGGTGTTCAGCGTTCTCATTAATACAAAAAACTACGGGTAGTGCAAAACCGATGTTACAGAATATCATTAAATGCTCCTCGATGGACTAAAATACAGTACATGCATTCCACGCTAAATATTCCTCATATGTATAAATTATCAAAGAAATTTTATGATAAATGTAAGTATCATGACAATAACTTAATTCAGATAATCAGGGATTATAATATGCTTGACTTCAACATGCGTTACACTAGATATAGATTTGTGTAATATTCCGTAGCTACCATAACAATTTTCTTCCTTTCATGTTGTATAATGTTCTTCTTGTCCATTAATCCTTTAATTAGCTTTTCCTGTGACATAAGTTTTCTTATTTTTCTTACCGAGTTTGAGTTTTCTAGTATATTGATTATTATATCTTTATTCCGTTTATCTATAAAATTTCTGATTTTGTATCTCACTGCTTTACAAATGACATTAAATGATTCTTGCTGTCCATTTTCTATCTGTTCTTCTTATTATATAACCGGGCCACTGCTATTTCATTTTATTTATTATTTCTATTATATCTGTTATTTTTGTTCTATCGCGAACCCGTTCGATCGTTTTCCGGTCTTTTTTAGTGATTGATAGCATGCATCTCTCACTTGTAACCTATATTTGTAATTCCTGGTTAGCGTCCATGTCACAACCGTATTTCATCACTGGGAGGATGTACTGATCAAACGCTTTCTTTTTTAAGTGCCGTGCCAGTTTTGATTTGAAAATAACCGAGTTCCGTCCAAACGCTGTCCATCCCACTCTGATCCTTCTATTTATTTCTTGATGCAATGACCCCGTGATACTAACCAGTTGGCCCAGATATATGCATTCTTGGACTGTTTCCAGATGCTTGCCTTCAAGTTTGATGCCTTTATTTGGTGTGAATTCGTTTAGCATTATTTCAGTTTTCTATTGAATAATGCTTAAGCCCATCGTTTTGTCAATTTAATTTAGTTCTTCTATCTGTCTCTGTAACTCATCAGTACTTTTTGCTATCAAAACTATGTCATCGGCAAACCTTAAATGATTTAAATATTCCTCGTCGATGTTAATTCCTAGGTTTTGCCAATTCAACTGTTGAAATACTCTTTGTAAAGCAGATATGAATAACAGCGGTGAGTGACTATCGCCTTGTCTCACTCCTCTTTTTACTCTAAATTCTTGTGTTATTTCATGCAGAAAGCCTTTGATATAGCTTGACACTATAGGATTTTGTACAAAAATACTTCTTTGCGGAACACATGCAAAAAAGAGTTTTAACTGTTGATTGTAAATGTAGGTGATGAATGTAAAACATTCTATCGCTTAAATAGGACCTAATTAATTTAACGAGATGAGGTGGATAACGGAATTTAATTAATTTGTACAAAATCCTAGCCTTTGATATAGCTTGACACTATAGGATTTTGTATTTGCGTAGATGTTTGTCAATAAGTCTGTTTCATCTACTCCTTATTTTTTTAATGCTTTAATTATCTCGCTCATGTATATGGAATCAAAAGCTTTTTCATAGTCTATATGAAAGCTAGCGCATTGGTTGTTCATATTCTTTGTTTTTGCTGATTATTTCTCTAACAATAACCTGCATAAAAACAAGCTGTTGACCATAGGTACATTACGTGTAAAAACACTAATAACAGAAGAAAGAATAATTGCATTAGAACAAGCGATACAACACTTCCAAATAAATATCTTAGGATTAGCTAAAGTAAGGAGAGTCGGAGAAGAAATTATAGAAAGAAAAAATGAATCACTATTCCACTAAAAAGATGAAACAAAATGATAAAGAGGAGTACGATTGATAATAGCAAAAAAAGGTTCAAAAAAAAGTATAATAAATGTACAAGGAGTTTCACAGAGAATTGCAGTTTTAAGGTTCAAGTATAGAAGAGGAATGTGAACAATTTTATGAAGTACTTGAAGACAATGCTAAATGTCAAAAGTAACAATTATAATAAAGCCTTAATTTTAAAAGATTTTAATAGTAAAATTTTAAAGGGACAAAGTAGAAAAGAAGAAATATTAGGTCCATGTGGGTATGGAATACGTAATAAAAGAAGTTGAAAATTAATAGAATTTTGACAAGGTCAAAGTATGAAAATGTTGAGTTCTTTTTTAAAGAAAAGAGCAGGCGAAAAATAAACGGACTTCGAATAATAGCGAATATAGAAACGAAATAGACTTCAACCTAGTAAATGATACTAGTTTAAAACATGAACACATCAAAATTTTAAATTTTAAACAGACCAAAGATTAATTATAATAAAGTTTAGATTGTGGAATGTAGTGATTTTTTATTACTGAATTACATTTTCAGGCATTACGTCATTATTAAGCGATATTTAAATAAAATAAAGATTTAAAAAACACAAAATATTAATTTAAATATAAGTTCACGAATTTATACATATAAAATGAAATATAAATACTTAAAACCTTTATATTTCATTTTATATGTATAAATTTGTGAACTTATATTTAAATTAATATTTTATGTTTTTTAAATCTTTATTTTATTTAAATATCGCTTGATAATAACGTAGTTGCCGAAAAGCTTTGTGAAATTTAAGGAAATAAACTTTTAGTAATTTAAACTGATTTTTGTAATTAAGTAATTATAATAAATTTATCATTCAAAAAAGGATGTAAGGAAAACAACAATTAGAGATAAGTGGATAAGAACAATGGACTCTAAATTGAATGAACAATTTAATAAAAAAAAAACTAAAGGGACATGTACAACATAACAGTGCAGATTAAGTTCAAATATGCTACAATAAACTCGTGGAAAGTATCAAAGAAGCGATACCACCATCCCAGACTGGAAAAAATAACTGATAAAAATTTTCCAATCATCTTAAAATAGATATGGAAAAACGGGAAAAACTGAAATATAAAAAGAACAAAATAAAAAACCTAATTCTATATTGTGTGTAAATTAATATGTTTCAAAATTAGAAATATTATATATGTAAGGAACGAAATAAGGATAAAAAACATACTCGAAAATTCCTAACTGTATAGGAATAATTAAAAATTCATTAAGGAAGGAAATTATAAACAGCAATGAAACATAATCGACAAATTATTATCATAATAGCAACGGAATACTATAAAAAATTATATGTAGAATGAAGAAATTTGAATAATATAATTAAAAATAACACAGACGAACAAGTTCCATATTTCTTAGAAACCGAAGTAGAATATGCGATAAATTACTTTAAAAAAGGAAAAACACCGAGAAGCTATAGAATCACAGTGTTTGAAATTGTTCAAAGTTCAATTGCCGCAGCGTCTGGTTCGATGTCACCTGATTTCTTATCTGTGTATGGTTCGATGGAACAACCAATCAGGCCTCTTTTACTTCAGACATTCAACCAATCAGGTTTCTTTTACTTGTCAGGCGTTCGATCATACTACCGGTTAGTCATTCTAGTGTTGGTATAAATAGGACTTCCTTAAGGATGTCAGCCTGTTCAAAGTGTTCTTGAAGTTAAGACGTGTTTTTGAATTAATGTCCATTTTTCGTTAATCGTCATTTCATTTATGTGTATATATATATTTGTGTTATATGTATATATAAGTTTTCGGCTTTCGTTTTATCTCAGTTTTGTACATTTAATTATCTTGTTAATTTATTAAAAATAAACTGATCGTTCTTACGGGTTGTTAACCTCTGTTAAAATCAAAATCAGCTGAATTCTGTATACCAGCATTATTTGAGTTTTGAAGATTTTTCTTACATATCTAACACACGGAAAAAATATTAATTCAATGAAAATGTTTTAGCAAGAGAAATTCATATATCTTTATTCTAATATTAAAACGAGAAATAATACCGGGTCAGTGGTTATTACATAAAAAATGTAAAAAGGAAGACAAGAAATTATAGACCAATAAGCCTTCTCTACAAATCCTGTACTAAGTATTTGCAAAAATAATTTATACAAGGCTATATAAAGAATTAGACAACCAACAGCAACCAGATCAAGCAAGTTGTAGATCCGGATTCTCAACTATAGACAATCTACATACGATACCGGTATGTATCAGGTACTAGAAAACCAACGTATAGAGTCCAAATATATAAGAATTATAAAAAACATAATACGACAATGGATATGGAAAAATTATATTGGATAAAAAAGGAGAAAATTTCCACTTAAGAAGAGGTATATGCAAGTAATTGGCATCAGTTCTATTTAATACTCTGCTGGAAGAAATATTTAGTGATTTGAACTGGAGACAAAATGATGTAAATATTAACAAAACTTACATATCAAACTTAAATCTTGCAGATGATGTAACTTTAGTTTCAGCTTCCGGAAACAGTTAAAAACCATGTTAACGGAACTAGAAGAAATCTTAAAAACAGAGTCTGAAAATAAATTTTGAATTAACGAGCTTACTAACAAATGGAGAAAAAATAAAAATTAATGGAAAGCGCTACATTGGGTAGACGATGTTGTATATCTATGTCAAATAATCTCTTTTACAGATAGAATAGAAAAAGAAGTAAACCGCAAAATAACGATGGGATGGAAAAAATTCAGGTCGTAAAAAGAAATATTCGGACGAAATATCAATCACAAGAAAAAGGCACAGATCTATAACACGTGTACCCTTCCTGCCATAACGTATGGTGCACAAACATGGTTACTGACAATCAAACAAAGGAACAAAGTACAATAGATGAAAGAGCAATGGAAATAATAATAATGCTTGACAAAATAAACAATAAAATACTATGGGAAAAATCGAAAAACAGAAGTTGTTCTCAAAAAATATGTGAAATCAAATGGAATTGTGCTGGACATGTCAGTCGAATGAAAACAAATAGACTGGCCAAGAAATTCACTGAATGGTTTCCAGTAGGCAGGAAAAAGTTGAGAAAGAGTCCGAAAACGAGATGGAGCGACGCAAGGACATTGACAAACATACCAGAAAGTTTTGGATGTGTAAAACAATCGCCTGGAATGGAAACAACTAGGAGAAAAATATGTGGACGTCTAATGGTTGGAAGAGCCTAGTGCTCAACAACGGGTTTAATAAATATACTTTTATCATACTTAGTACAGCAAATTAACATTAAGTAACTAGTATGTGTAATATTATAAATGTATGTTTTTTAAAATACGGAAATAAAGGCTATTGTAATTGTTATCGTATACTTGAGGTTGTTCATTTACTAATAATTTCTCATTAACTCATCGCTTAAAGCTTCAATATATATGTAGTGTCGTCTTTTTTGTTATAGCTTAGCTTTTTCTTTTTAACTATTAACTAAATGAGTTTCTAATTCACCGTTTAACAAATTTGATGGTTATATCCGCAAACTTAATTTATTGACTAAATAAAAGGAGTACAAGATCATAAATATTCCTAATGTGATTTTGAATAAATCCAAAATGCCGGTTTTAAATTTTTCAAAAGAATGCAAATAATAATAATGATAAACTCGGCGTTACCGAATGTGTCGATAAAAGCTATTTTTTTTTAGTTTTTAAAATTAAAATTTTCGCCATTTTGATTCTATCTTTTTGGCTTGTGGAATATTTTTTGTTATCTTTCATAGGGGAAGACAGCTTTTGTAGGCAATTCTTTAAGTAATTTTGTTTTTATTAGGTCATATACTTACTCTTCGACGACTTTATAGTACACTTCATCTCTTGAGGTGATATAGAAAGATTTGATTGTAACGATGAAGACGGTTGTGTTGCGGAATTTTAATTATTCATAACCAAAGCGGAGGTATTTGTAGTAGACAAAATTTTCGATTTGTACACATTTACTAAGTGAATAGCAAATACATCAACTTTTTCCTCTCCGGAAGACGACATTGGTATCTTCTAACGGCGCTATATTTTTTATACGATTTTTTATATTTCTGCAATACTTTCGCAACGAATATTTTACAGCGTTCCCAATATTTTCGTTGCTATTCAATGGAACTTTTAAATTTAACCTTTCGTTAGTCGCAAGTATCGGACAGGTGCATGTGAAAAAATAAAACAACATTCTGACTACATGTTTTCAAGGTCGATCTCATGCCTTATTCCATTATTGATTGCCCTTTATTGTTTAACGTTGTTATCATCAGCTTTTGTTGTAATAATAAAATTGATTATTATCTGGGAGGTATTCCATGTAAGTTTTCTTATTTTTACTTTTTTGTAATTTTATTTAATAAATCTATTGTAGTATATGAATAAATTTTACTGTAATAAAAACATGCGTATACCTGCATTAGAGGTTGTGATATTCAATTGCTGCCAACGATGCTACGAACACTTTTTCAGGATGCAGTCTCCATCAAAAAATGTATTAAATTTGAAGAATAAAGAGAACAATCGGTTATTACGCGATTATTTAGTTGCATCTGATTCAGAGAGAGATAATTATAATTAAAATATTGATTCTGATGAGAGTGGTGATTTAGGGGCGTGCACTGTGAGATCTGGAAGAATGCAAGATGATAAATCTCAAAATCAGTTAATAAGATTTTACGGCATATGGAATGCAGAAGGATCAAATAATTAAGATTTGGAACTGGAATAGAAAATTATTATCAAAACGAAAAGTTGGGCCTCAAAATATTCTGATACAAATTTCAGGAATAGTAGTTAAAGGCTTGACAAATATACTGAAAACTTGGTCCTGTTTATTTGATGACTCAATGATAAATAATATAGTCTCAGCAATCAGTACATTTCTACTATAAAAACTGAGTTTAGCAGAGAAAAAAATGCTACTGAAATAAAAGCATTCACTGGGCTCTTGTATTTGATTGTTGTGTACAGAGCAAATAGACTAAATTTAGATGAAATTTGAAGTGATTGATTAACAATGAGTCAATGGAGATTTAGGTTTCTCATATAATGTCTGCGGTTTGGTGATAGCAAATCCAAAGCAGAAAGAAAAATTAATGATCGCCTTATTGCTGTTCGTGAAATTTTCAAAGAATTTATTTCAAATTGCCAACAAAATTATTCATTGGAGGCTAATGTAACGGCCGATGAAATGCTAATAGATTTTCGGTGGAAGTGTTGTTTTCAGCAATAATATATTCCCTAAAATCACACGGAAATATGACATTAAAATAGTGTGATTTTTGCAGTAATATAAAAGGACTTCGCAAGAACTATAAAGTTATTTTATTATAAATGTTAGTAATTTCTAAACTATGTATATGTATTAATATAATATTTTATATAATCTTATTTACAGTTAAATTAGTATTAGATATACATACAGATATAGATTTGTTTGCGGTGATGTATGCCAATTTTTAGTGTTTTGAAATGTTAAAATATTTTCAAAAATATCTAACATATATTAACGTTTTGAGATTGTTATTGTTGTTATTTTTACAATCGGATACACGTCATTTAACTTAAATTCAAACAAACTTAGAAATAAATTACAACATGCCTAATTTAAAAAAAAAAAAAAGTTTTGGATATCTGTGAGATACTAAACTAGTTGGTACGAGTATTGCGACTAACGCAGGGTTAAATTAATTCTAAATATTCTCTATAAGCGTTCCAGTTTGTTTTGAGTAATAAAGTAATACCGACTTATCTTGATGAATAACAGTATCACTTAGGTTAAAATAACTGGCGAATGATCAGAAGAAAGATCAAAGGAAGGACTAATATCATTATATAGGTATGTTGAACCTTTTGCGATATAACAATCCGGCAGATCGAATAATTTATGAAGGTTAGTTGGCCAATAAATTGGTTAATCTGATGAGATGAAGGTTATAGTATATAAAATATTTTTTGAAGGTAATCATTGTACTGTTATAAGTCTCGAGCCAAACGCCGTATGTTTAGAGTTCCAAACTTCACCTGCTATAAACCGGTTGCTTAGTGAATCTATGTAGCATATAGCCAAATTTGTTAATTTGTAGCATGCTCGATAATAAACGGCTGATAATACTAACAAAAGCGTCCGGTTTAATAGATAATGCATGTACATTCTTCAGAACACTTTGAATCTATTTGGGGATATTTCCATGTTAAAGAGAACAGTCCAGAATACGTTAACAATTTATCTGTAAATGTAGTGTACTAGAATTTAAGGTTTTGGTCATCGACTTGGTTAACATGGTCTTCAACAGTGCGTTACTATAGGTACATAAAATGCTAATATTACAACAATATTGTGGTTATTTATCGTTCAATTAATTTCAAACAAGTCCACAGTATATGCTCCAAATACCGTGTGAGACAACAGATTTGATTGAATGTACTAATAAGAGACACATTTAAGTAATAAATAGGAATCCCCATCAATAATTTGTCACATTTTATAAAATAGTCCATCCACAGTTTTTAAAAATTCAGATCGCATTGAAGAATATATCAAAAATCAAGTTTTTTATCTTAACATAGTCGAAATCTGTATAAAGACTTGAACAAACCTTTCTGTAATGTATAAATGTTTTTTTTTTTTAATAACCAACTCGCTGTTGTTAAAAACTAGGTTCCTTAATATGTTCTGAGACTACCCATTTCACAGTATTTTGTAATAGTATTCCCTTTTTAATTGTGCATTTTTATTTAAGCATTGTTAAACTTCCAACTATACAGTTTTGATTGTTCAAGCAACATTGTTCTCAAGTAAATTTATTGTTGTCCTAAATGTTGAAATTTCGTTTTTTTTTTTTTTTTTGTTTTTGTATTCCTCGATTTTATTATTATCTTTTTTTTTTTCGAAAATTACTGAATCTGGTTTTTAGCTCTCAAATTTATATAAAAATATGAGCATTTTCACAAAACCTTTCTCGACTTATAATAAATAAAAGTACATATCAAACAATGAGAAATAACTTTCTCCAACCAATTGTTTCCAACCAATGATATCTTATAATATACACCATTGTGTATTTAGTTAATTAAAATTTTGCTTATGCATACTGTTTAATTTGTACATTATGATAAGAAATATCGTTATCTCATGGAACTGTAACGTTTTTTTTCTCATTTAGGAGACCTTAAAATATTATTATTATTCATAAACAATAATTTGTCTTCAATAATTTCATAACCAACCAAAGTCAAACTATTGCTTAGACAGAACACTATTACAAAATCACCAAATATAAATCGACGTACCGATGGAGAAGTGTCATCCTTGCTATAAACTCTCATCTTAATTTCAGGAAAAACACGTTACAAACAAGTTTACAAATTCCAGCCATCACATTTTTCACAAATAATCCTATAACAATCTGCACCACTTACTTTCCATCAAGAGAAAACTTTGTTTGAGAATATCAACTTTATTTAGACTACGTTCTGTGTATAATTTCTTCTCCTCCCATTACGCTAAATTAGGCATAATTTCAGATATGTACATGTGACACGTGTCATGTTGACCAATGTGTTGAGCATCAAATTTGGGCTTGTCCGAAATTTCTGAAGCATAGGGATGAGCTGTTCTCTAGTATTTTACAAAAGTGGCACACATTATCTGTGAGTATTGAGTTAATTGTTTCTGAACCATTGTCTCCTGTTACAATTAGTTTATATAAATTTATCAAATGTAGTTGTATTGAAATTTAAAATACACTAACTAGATATAAACTGGGCAAATGGCGCAAGCTGGGCCAAAAAAAAAAAGAATCAACCGCTTTATCACTTCGCCTTCTGTGGAAATTTCAGTTTACACAGTCCTCTATAGAGTAGCCCCCTACATACACAATGGACACTTCTTTGATCCAGCTTTTCAAATTCAATCCAGGAGGTGGTTAACAACTGGTTCTTTTGTTCACAAAGGTTCAGTATATTACTTGTTAGTTTTTATTGTTCTTAATTTCAGTACTGATTATGCTGTAACCAGTAAAAGTAGTAGACTGTTTTGATAGTATATATATGCAGATGTAAAGTGATACAATATAAAAGTATTTTTTTTAATTTTTATAAATGTTTAATCATGTCAGAGGATCTCGACAGAGGTACTCCCACAGCTATAAATTTCTCAATCGCTTAATCATATGCTTAGCAAAATGTGTAAATGCTCATTTTTCACTGGATGAACCCATCCATTCAGACGTGCTTCTTATGCATATTTTAACTAAGAAGATCATCATTAGTTCTTAATTGATTATGCAGGTCTAATAGCCCTAATGTTTTATCAAGAACGTGGTACAAAATTTTACAAATTTTTCAAAATAAGATATTCATATACAGGCTGTTCCGATTATTCAACAGAGACGTTTCTGATAGGGTATCTATGATTTATCAGTAGACATTCCCAAGTGAGATCACATTCAAACGGTTGTTTAATCAATGCTCAAAATAATTACACAATTTATAGAGCAGCTTCACTAATGATTGTATCCAATGGAATTTCAACCATCCTTCTGCTCCCTATATAGGAGGAAAATGGGAACCAACAGTGGAATTAAATCAATAAAATTATATTTTCAGTACACTATTGATGAGACTTTTGAAGAATTTTCGATCTTGCTTAATTAAAAACAATTGGTGCTCTTTCAGACGATCCAGGGAACCCCTGTCATTTTTAACACCATGTTGTTTCATTTGTGGACCAGTTCTTTCAATAATTCCTGAGTTATCTTTAATGGACAGTTTATACAGCCACTGTTCAGAGGCCAGTCACTACATTCTTTAATAACACCCCTGGGGTTCTCTGAAAATAGGGAATCATTAATTATTGCATAATCTCAATCCTATACAGTTATCATTTTGAAGTTGTTTAGTCAGGTGGAAGCGACCGGTTGTTTTTCATTGTTTATTTATTTACATCTATATATAGCAGTTATCTTCTTTGTTTGTTTTTTTTGTGTATTTCACTAAGTTCTAATTATTGAAAATAAATTGATTGTTCTGTGCGCGCTATTTCAATTCTTTTTGTATAAATTTGATTGGGTCAAATTCTGTATATCATTATTATTTTCATGTTCAAGTTTTTAAAATATGGCGCAACTATGCGCAGCAGTCTGCACGGCAACGTTGTTCAAAGGTCGGTTACTACATTCTCCAATCACAGAGATGTCTTCCTGTGGCTTCTCTGATTGGTCGATCGTTTCATTCACTGAATTATTGTGCAATCACAGCATGATTTTGAAGTTGTTCAGACAATCTATTCAAAGTCTTCTCACAGTTACAATGTGTTATAGAAGCGATCCTTTGTGTTTTGTTCGTTTAATGAGCCAGGGAATTGAATGAATGAGTGAGGGAATTGAATAAATGAGCGAGGTAATTCAATGAATGAGTGAGAAATAGGTGAGATTAGGAATTAAATGGCCAAGATTAAAAATTAAATAGGTGAGATTAGAAATTGAATAACTCAGAAAGGAATTAAATGGATGAGATTAGAAATTGAATGAACAAGATTACTGACATGAGGAATTAAATGATAAGATTAGTAATTACATAGCAGAGATTAGAAATGGAATAGAAATTAAATGACAGAGATTAGGAATTGAATGACTGAGACCAAGGAATTGCATGACCAAGATTACTGAGATTAGAAACTAAAGACTGAGATTAGTAATTAAATAACCAAAATTAGGAACTAAATGACCAAGATTAGGAATTAAATGAGATTAAAAATTAAATGGGTGATATTCAAAACTAGATTAGTGAGATCAAAAATTAGGTCGGTGAGCAAGGAAATTGAATGAGTGAGGGAATTGACTGAGCAAGTGGGGGAATTGAATGACAAACTAGAAATTGAATGGATAAAATTAGAAATTGAATGACAAAGATTAAATATTAAATGGGTGAGATTAGGAATTAAATGGCTGAAATTAGAAATTAATGAGATTAGGAATTGAATAACCAAGATTACTGACATTTGACATTATGAATTTAATGACTGATACTAGGCATTGAATGGTGGACATTAGTAATGAGATTGAGATCATCAATTCAAAATACAAAAACGTACCCAAGGAAAGAATGCGATAGTGATCACCAGATGTTCACCATAAAAAATTAAAGATCAAGCTACAAAATTGTAAAACCTTGAGCAATGTACCTAACAGATGGCATGTACGAAATAATAATAGTTATAAAAACCTAGCTCTGCGAGAGCTACAAAATATAAATAGTATTAACACATCAATATGATGATGCCAATAGTGTTTGGGAACATACAAGAAACACTAGGGTGAAGAAGACAAAATAAGATGTAGATGGCGATAATATTGCAAAGAACTGATGAAAGTACAAGGAGAAGAAAAAGAAGCAAAGAAAATAGTAAAATAATGGAATTTGTACCTCTGATATTTAAGGATGAGACGTGAAATGCATTATAGAAACTCAAGACATATAAAGCAGGATGAGAGGATCGAATTTTAACAGAAATGTTTAAATACTTATGGGACTCAAAGGTAGAAATTTTACATGTAATATGCAAAAAATATATGGACCGCAGGCATATGGCCAAGAAACTGGACATCATTAATTTATGTCCCAATTCATAAAAAAGGTTCTGAGACATATGTCAAAATTACAGAACTGTATCACTGATGTCGCATGCTAGTAAAGTAATATTGCGTATTATCCTTAAGAGACTGAAATCTTACATACTACCATTAATATGATAGCAAAAAACAGGATTTATACCAGGAAAAAACAACAGGGATAAAATTCTAAATATGCGACAGAGAATTGAAAAATGTTGGGAATTCAATATTACAATCAACATATGCTTTATAGATTATGCAAAGGCGTTCGATTAAGATGGGTAAAATTATGGCAAATTTTGGTGGAAGCTGGTGTATCGCAACATCTGATAGAATTAATTAAATCATTATATAAAAACACAAGTGGAATAGTGAAAACAAGTAACAAACCATCTGAGAAATTCAGTCTGGAAAAGGAATGAGGGATGCATACTAAGTCCTATTTTATTTAGCATATACAATGAATGGATAATCAAAGAGAACATGGATATGAGGAACATGTATCAACAACTTACGATACGCTGACAATACTGTCATATTTGCCTCATTCAAAGAGAAGCTACAGGCTTTACTGGAGAAGTTGGATACCATAAGTAAAGCTGCAGGCTTAACAATAAATAAAGACAAAACTAAAATAATGATTATTGATCGAAACAACTCTGATAAGATCCGGCAATGGCTTGATTTTTAATTAGTTGATAAATTCGTATAATTGGGCTCAGTACGACCGATGAAATTAAAAGAAGAATAGGAACTGTAAAAAATGCATTGGCTCAACTAACATACAAAAATACGCCTCATGGGCTCCTGAGTCTTTTCTGTTTTCCTGTATGCTTCAAAATGCTGGACATTAAAAAAAATCGATGTCTGGTGAATATATGCATTCGAAATGTTCTCTGTTGGATAAGGATGCTGCAGATTCCCTGAACCAAAAAGAGAACAAACCTGTCGTTGTTAAATGAAATCTGTTTCCAAATACGACTGCAATATGTAGTAAGGCAGCAAATAGTCACTTAATTTGGTCATATCATACGTCGGAATAGTCTGAAAAAACTAATTTTGGAGGGTATAGTTGGAGGTCGATAAAAACAAAGAAGACAGAGGACCGAAACATATGGCGAACGCAGATATTTAGAATCAAGGTTTCATAATCACACGATGCTCGGATCGAGCTTATAATGAAGAGAATTATTATTATATTATAATAATTGGGCATAGGTACGAATACCAAAATAATGGTCAACACTATTTCCATAAAAATATCATACATAAACACAAAAAATAAAAAAATAAATGTCAAGGAAATTAGTGATTACTATTATCAATAGCTACGATACTCAGGTACAAAAAATACGAACATTGACGTTTAGAACACATTTTACTTTGAACAATAAAATATTAGCCTAGCGGTACAGAATCGAATAAATATAAAAGTGAAATGGGCACAAAATTGACATAGAACATTCAACCCGATAAAAATCCAACATATTACGTTTACTACAAAACAATCTGTAATACGGCAAATGGACTCGGTCGAGTGTACCTTGGTACGTACATGGATAGACGGCTGACGTGTTGTTGTCCATGTAGCTTAAACTAAGAAAAATATAATGGCGCATGCTAGAGACTGCTGTATCCATTGTTGTCTGCAAAATCAAACTAAAAATCCAAACGAAACATCCATCTCTCAATCGTGGCGTTTGTTTGGAAATACAGTATAGAATTATACGGAAGCGCAAGTAAAATTAATCAAAGATATTACGTACTATCGCACTGCTCCGAAATAAAATACCGAGCTTCATTCCGATTTACAAATACCGTATGTTAACGACGTTTACGTATAGTAGTATCAAAATTTTTTTGATAAATTACAGTTTAGCTCAAATCCAAATATCAAAAATATCGATCGAATGGATTAGTTAACCGGGTAGCCCTCCCGAGAACAGAAGTGGTGTCGTGTTGCCTTGCTAGTAACTTGAAGAAATAGTTATTTTTTCCAACCAGCAATATATATGTATCAACCTAATTTAAATGCAATAGATTTCTTGTAATTTTTTTTTAACCTCATCCTCGCACTAACTTATCTCACTGGATCTTCCCTTCTTCACTCTTCCTTATCTTTCCCATTTCTTCTACTTTATAACGTTAAAAAAAAAAAAAAAGTTTAGTAATGATTAAAACATTCCGGAACGATTGTAATTTAGTAATTTATACTGTTTTGTACGAAGCATGTTTGCTATAATTTTTAAATGAATAAATTTCAGATTTCAAACGTGAGGTACATGTGTATATGTAAATGAATATACGTATATATGGTCATTGTGGATTTATGGTATTTGACATTTTGGTCAAACGATTATACAGTAATGGGACAAAAATGTCATATTATATATATATATATATGTATAAACTGGACAAAAAAGACACTAGTCAATTTAGCTATTAAACCAATTAGTGGATGTATCGGGTATTGGCTTATTCATAAACCATAACTTAGCCTGTTTAGTATCAATCTTTAGTTTTACTTATATATATATATATATATATATATATATATATATATATATATATATATAATATATGTAAATGGTCCTGGGAATTGATTTTCAATATTTTTATATAATTCATTTCCTCGGCAATTTGATCAGATTATAAAGGAAGCGAGTTATTAGCTGACCTTTGGAGTAATTTTAAAACATTATTATCGGAACTCACAGTAAGAAAGCGTTGTATATCTAGAAATAAACATAAAAAGTGTTTCCATTTTAAAATATTATTATCGGAACTCACCGTAAGATAGCGCTGTATATTCAGAAATAAAGGTAAAAAGCGTTTCACGATTATAACGAAAACTGAGAAATTGTTGAATAGTATAACGACAATTCTCTGTCAATTAAAAAGAAAAGCGAACAACGTACAAATCAATAATGGGAATTAATAAAGTATAAATTACGGAATTACGAATGTCGTCGGAATCGGTGAAGCGTGTAAGATTTAATTTTTATTAATTCAGTAATTATATGCTTCGTTCTGGTTTTTTATTAATAAGTAAAAATTATTTATTACTTACAGAAATTTAGAAAATAATTAAATATTTTTTAAAAACCGTGTAAAGCTTACTTTAGAGAAAACAGTCAAATAGTACACACGATGCATATACATATACGTAACGACAGGGGATAAAATGTATCATAATTTCTATAATATCGACAATTATATAATATTGAATGTTGAATATATTGGAGAGTAGTGATTTTATTAATTATAAACCGAACAAAATAATAACGCCAATAATCAGTGCGTGCTTGAAAATGGCGTAATTGTCGAAAAGCTTCGCAATAAAAAACTTTTAGTGATTATTGGTGTTATATTTTGTTTGGTTTATAAATTATATATTTAACAAACTTATAAATTTGCACATTTTGGTAAAGAAAATTTTGATATCGGTAATGAAGAAATACGTAGCGATAGGATTTAGAGCTTTATTAAAAAAATTATTCTTTACAGATAATTGCAATAAGGCTATCATCATCATCATTAAGTGCCATCTCCATATCGAAGGTATGCGACTACTTACCTGATTTGTTTTATAGTGTAGGTAGGAACGAGGCAAAGCATTAGCACAGATAGATGCACATACATTAAGAGGAACTGATTGTAATCGTTTTGGTATCACAACGCAATACAGCCCCGTGTGTTTTTGTAGTGTACTATATTGTTACTAGCGTGCACATGGTGTTGTGTATGGTGGTTTGTCCTTGCCTTACACGCGATAATGTTAAGATTATTTATATTTTTATTTTCCAATGATAATTTGTATCGTATTCGAACTCAGTACCTTCTAACTAGAAGTCTGCGTTTTAATCACTAGGCTATCCTGATAAGGATGAAGCCGCATTAATTTTAAAACCGGGTACGTAATAACTGTGATTTAAATTTTGGTAATCTGCTGCTTTGATAATTTATCACAAACAGAAAAAAATTCTACGCTGCAACATCAGTTTTGTCGAAAAAGGTTTTTTCCAATTACAAATTTACAAATGGAAAGAAGTGATAGAATTTATACATTTATACTTGCATAAATATTTATTACAAACAATCGAACATAACCAAAATTAGTTTAATATTCGTCTATTTTTCTTTAAATAAGTAAGATAGTAAGATAAGGGTGCTTGTTATCGTTGTTTCTGTTTAATGTATATCTGGATAAACAAAGCACTAAAGCACTGAGCGATCGAAAGTTTGGAATAAACATTGGAGGAGTCAGATTGGAAATAATTCAACTTCGCAGACGATCAAGTCATAGTGGCTAGGTCAACAAGAATAAATAAAATGATGCAGCAGCTTAATAGGACAGGAAAAGAATTCAGGATGAATGTAAACATAAACAAAACGAAAACAATGTTTATCAGTAATATTTGGGGCAAATAGTTTTGTAGGATATATATTAAAAAAAAGATGTAATAATTTTGGCGCGTGCTTGAAAATGACGTAACTGTCGAAAAGCTTCGCGATTAAAAAATTTTAGTGATTGTGTTATATTTTGTTTGGTTTATTATTAATTAATAACATCACTACTCTCCAATATATTCAACATATAAATTTTAGGTAGTTCTTTTTACATATTTAATAGCTAAATAATATAATATAATGTGTCTATTTGAATCTGCCACATAATTTTATACCTGAAATGAAATTTAGTAAACATCGTGTCGAATAACTTTTACAATAATCCAAACAGATATTAAGAAATTGAAGGTTATTTACAATAGAATAACATATAGCAACGATCCCATTACACCAGATGAAATTACAACGATCTCTGAACAAAAAATCAGATGCTGATCATAAAACTTCCGATATACCGATTGAAATTATCCGTTATGACAAATTTAACAAATTAAAAAAAAAATGGGTTTTAAGAAATATTATTAACATTAAAAAAACTTTGTGGCGCAGTTAGTATTTCGCTCGCATGACCTGAGTTCAAACTTCTTGATAAAAAAAAAAAGGCCCCGAACTCAGCTATTCATAAAATTGCTAGATGTGTCAGCTTGCTGGCGAAATAATGGTGAACCTACCCATGGTGCGTCTTTTGACCGGTCATCTATTAATTTTCAGGTTGACGGGTATCTACTAGGCAACATTCGTCTAAGTCGATTGGACTTCTATTTTACATTAATTAACTTCCCGTTGCTCATCGTAAGTAACACCGGCGTTTATCTTCTTTTTATATAACCAATTTAATTGTTTTTATTTTTATTCTTTTTATATACGAATTCTTAGAAAATATTCTCGGGTATATCGACCAGATTACAAACGAGGAACAAGGTATACAAGTCACCTACGTTACAGAATTAAATGCTTTAACCGGTATGTGTTATTTGTTGGGACGGACAGAGTACTGGGATTGAAAAGTTACGTTATGAAAAAGTTGGAACGTGCTTCCATCTGTTCGGTATATGTTCTGAAATTTTGCACACAACCGTGAAGATTGTTATTGGAGAATTTTTTTTTTTTTTTTTTTTGTTTTTTGAAACATATTCTACAATAACTACGAAATGAAAATTTACGCTCAATAGACGGGAAATTATCGTACAGCTTAAATTCGTTTCGGCAAATAAAATTAAACGATTATTGAAACGTAACTAGTTAAAATATCGACTGAATGTACATGAGAATAAATTATAAATAATTATTTTCTATAATAAACACATATGAAATGTGCTTAGTATTTATCAGAAATTTATCCGACTGCGATATATTTTTATTCAATGCAGATGGAAAACGTTTTTTTTCGTAAACAAAGGTTAAAAAATACATTATCGCTATAATAATGAACATAAAGGTAAACCACCGCTAGACCTGAGGATAATTTTGTAAATTTATTTCGCTATATTTTCAACTCTTCCGTTACTTACAATAAGATTTACAACCAGCACGTCGTTAACATTATTTTTGTACAAAATTTACTACGACACATACTGTTTGAATGTTTTGAAACTAGAACAAATAACGCGGTATGTGTAGGGACATTCTCTAGTCTATGTACGGATTACAAAAATCCAATCTAAATGTGTTTAAATTTTGTTCGTGCGTGTGCGATGGAAGTGTAAACAAAATTTTGTTTGCAAATAAAAGTGTAAATATTTATATTTTCGTATAATTTACATTCGATAATTATATTTACAGTGATAAAATTAACAATTTTACAGAAGTAATTTTCTTACATTTCATCCTTATTTTTAACGCGAATATTGAAGAGTTTGTTCGGTGGTTGGAGAAAAAATTTAGCATGTTTTATGTTTAAAAAAAAAAAAACTCACAGTTAAAATGTATTTTTTGCAACAATTTTTCACGATATCTATAACCACCCACATCTACAGTTATTATATTTGTTCACGTGTGTTAGGAATATTAACTGGAATTCGAATGTTTACACTGATGAAAATTGGTATCCAAGTACAACGGAGTAGCTAATACGATTTAAAATAGATAAACAATTATTAGTATTATTATTATTATTAGTAGTAGTAGTACGGACGATCTGGAGAAACGCATCAGCCAGTTTAGTTGAATCGGGGGAAAATATGTTCATCATTAAGTACCATCTCCGTATGACGAATAGTTGCCTATACGTATTTTTTCGTACGATGTAAGCAGCGTACAAGGCAATCATAACTATGACGTTAGTGCACATAGACACCCCCTCCCGCGAGAACTGATTTACTCGTTATAAATTAGAATATCGGGATTGATCGGAATATTATTTTAAGGACTAAATACACTTTTACTCATAAAAAAAAAAATAAGAAGAAAAACCTATTAAATTATAATATAAAAAGCGACAAAAAAGTAACCTCTACTTCGTTAATTTACCATATCACAAAACACACACGCATTATTGCAGAATCCGATTAATTTGAATAAAATTATTGATATTAATATAATGGCTGGAAAAAATAGGTACGTATAAAATATATTTAATACAATAGATAAAAAAACCAAAGCAAAAGTCACCTAAAATATAAAACCAACTGTTTAGCTTAAAAAAAAAACAACTAAGTAGTGTGCTAAAAAGGACGATATAAAAACAGAGTATTTTAAGTGCGCTGACGTAGAAAGCGAAAATATTTTAATTTGCCAAATATGTTATTAGGATATTTCCCCTTACATAAAAAGCTCAATAATGTTGGACATTAAGCTATCAAATCGAAAATATAACACCCAAGTTAGACAACGTACATATCATCACCATCATCATCAGTATATTCATTGCCATGATAGTAATCTATCATACTAGTTTTTTTTTTTAATTCAGCATAATTCTTTAACTCCGGTATCTTTTAATAGGACTGTTATAAATGTGTATCTTCCGTGCGTTATTTTTCCTCTGATTTAAGAATATTTCGAAGTAATCCCTCATGCCGAAGTACATGACCTATCCAAGTTAATCGCGTTTTCCTTATCCAATTTTTTTCTACCCAGCTTATTCGTTTCATTTTACCCCATGCCGACATGTGGAACGTTTTTATAACTTTTAATGTCCAAGTTTTTACACTATAAAGGGCTGCATCTTTAATTTTTTTCTTTCAGAGTTTGAACAGTATTGACTTTTATCTTAATACGTCTTGCTCTTTCGTGATAAAACAAATGAAGCAAACTGAAGAGTAGACACGTGGCACAGAGAATCGATGATGGCTCGTCAAAACAAATAATGGAATGATCATCGAAGAAGACATTATTACGGCTGAACCTAAATTTGATGATGAGATGTGTAGAAAAATTAGAATATTAGGTCGCATATAGTATCGTTTCGCAATTATTATCAACAAAAGAGTAATACATCCGGAATGGTAGATTCGATACGAACGTATCCGCGTGATAGTGATGAAATTCCGTAATCTTTTTCGATTTCTAGCGCATGTTAATCCGATTTTCACATAAAATAAAGTTTGCGGTTATACGTCAGTCTCCATGCAACCGTGTTAGTGTAGTTGTTAATTTTATTACCAGTTTTGCCGATGTCTCAATTCCGAGTAAATGTTTATGCCCCAAACACTTTTAGAGGATCATTATTACGAAATATAATCGGACACCACATTTTTATGTAGGAAATTTCACTCTGGAACCCTCCAACCCCTCCAACAAAAAAGTACTTGCCATAACCAAATAAATCGGAGTAGTTCACAATTGATATAGTTTATTATTTATTTACAGAAAAAACGGAAAACAATATACGATAACAGTTACGCAACCGGCGGTAAAGGTACTGGTCGTAGACACAGAAAACGAAGTACCTACAACGAGCTACAATTGCCGTCGGTATGTGACAATGGTGCCACTATCAATCGTTTCCAACAACGTTCGCATCACCGAACAGGACACTATACAAATAATAATAATAATAATAACAATAATAATAATAATAATAATAATATAGGAGCTAGAAATCAAAATAAAAAAATTCCTCACAGACATTCCGACGGGTTTAATCCGTACGGTAATTTAACAGACGATTTATCGCCGGGTTCTACGGCCTATTTTTGTCCCGTAATACAGCAATCTACTTACAATACGATGGATAGTTTTACCACTAGCAATTACAATCAAAGTAATCCTCATCATCAGAATAATAACAATCAACATAACAATAATCATAATAATTTAAGAACGTTCCCTAGACAACATTATCATACGTACGAAAAAGAAATAATCTGACAGTACGATTTTAGTAAAAAAAAATCGCCATCCTCTTTCAAATCAAAAATGGCGACTACTAAAAGTTTATTGTAAACGTTAGTAGAATTATCATTATTATTTTTTTTAAATATATTTGTCTCTATCTACATGTAAAAATAACTATCCTGTATTTGACATAAATAATTCAGAATATTGTTAACTTTCGTTATAATATTTTTTTTTACTCGTATTTAGTTTTCCATTTTTTTTTTAAATTATTACTTATATTTATTATCGAAGAGGTCACTTAATAAGACTGGTAGAGTGATCCAGAGAAGGATGCTTTTGTTGTTTTTCGAATAACTAAAAAACTACTTGTCCAAAATTGTTGAATAAAATTTTATTAGGAAAACGAAAAATTAGCTTACAATCATTTGTGTAACCAAATATCGTTCAGATGACCGCCATTTGCACCAATGCATTCATTCAGTCTTTATAAAATTTTCAAACACTTTTTCCAGCATAGGTCGCTGAATTTTAAAATTTTTTCAGAAATCCGAGTTTTCAGGTCTTCCAGATCTCGTGGACGTACTTCGCAAACGGGGCTTTTAAGATATCCCCACAAAAAAATCGTGTAACGTTGAATTCTTTTCGAAAATCTCTTTGCACTCTCGTTGCGATCGATTCACGCCGAAAATAACGTTTCACCCAAAACGCGTGCTCCTTCTCGTTATAGGATGTCGTGATAAGACAAAAAATGAATCTCTCCTATATACATTAAACGTGGTGCACGCAGTTTGCGTTGCAGTAGTCTTACCAACAGCGGTATTCAAAAAACAAAACCGTCAACCATCCGTCTTCTCTGAGTTACCCTATATAATGTATATATATATATATATATATATATATATATATATATATATATATATATATATTATATATATATATATACATATATAAACTATATATTAATAACCCCCTACCCGAGAACAGTAAATAGGGAACATATTTGGTTATTTTGACCGATATTAAGTATTTAAACTTTACAAATATAAAATCAATATTTGTTTCTCTCTTTGTCACAAAATCTTGTTTTAATTGTTATAACGTGTGTGTAAACATTAAAAAACAACATAACGAAAAAAAAAAAAAAAAAAAAACAAATTTGAAGAAACATCTAATGAACATTTTTTTTTATAAAAAAAAAAGAACAAAAAAAAAACATGCTTCTAGTTATTATTAATATGTCAGAAATCTATGAGTAATATATTATTAGTGTAGGTTGAACGGCGACCGTAAATTGTATATATCAAGTTCGTTTGTTTTTCTTTTTTGTTTATTTTTGATTGTTCTTTTTTAGATTTCAAATGCGGTATTTATTTTTAAATAATAAATTAAATTTACATCTTTTCAAGTTTAATTATTTTTTAGATTAATTCGTTTACATTACCTCACGAGCGCAAGATTGCATACATACCTATATATAATTTTTATATACTTGATTTAAAAAAAATTTAACATCGGTATTAAACCGAAAAATAATATCAGATATGCAAACGATACCATTTTAATATCGATTAACCTAATAGAATTACAACTGTTCGTAGATGTCTTCGTCGCAGCATGTAGACAGTACGGATTGCAGCTAAATACATCTAAAACAAAATAGATGGTAATATAATAAATTTTAATTGTTTATAATGTGGAATGTAGTGATTTTTTTATAAAAAATCAATTGAAAATTAGTTAAATCACTAATATTTATTTTCTTAAGGAAAACATAAAGCTTTTCGGCATTTACGCTATTATCAAGTGAAAAATTTTAAAAAATCATAATTTTAAAATATAAATATCAGATTTTTAATATTTATTTTCATTTTATTTGTAAAATTGTGTTTTTTAAAAAATTTTGTGGTTGTATATTTTTATATTTTATATTTTACTTTGGACATCATACATCGCAATAGTAAATGAAAAATTTAAAATTCCACCAGTATACAACTTTTACAGAATCCGGAAAATAGTATTGAAGAAAAAATTAATATAAAAAAACTAAATTAATAAACAAATATATTGATATTAAATTTCAACAAATCAAAAAATAGACAACACAAAAGCAGACAACATTTTTGGATCATATTTTCACAATTACCATCACATATTTTTAAGTAATTATATTTAATTTATATTTTAAAATTATGATTTTTTTAAATTTTTCACTTGATAATGGCGTAAATGCCGAAAAGCTTTGTGTTTTCCGTAAGAAAATAAATATTAGTGATTTAACTAATTTTCAATTGATTTTTTTAAATATAATAAATATATAGAAAATATAGAAAGTTAAGAACGACACCATTAACGGCTTATAATGATGAAAAAATCGAGAGTATCGAGTATCTATAATGAGATATGAGCGAGGAAATGAACGTACGGATCGAAAAGAGTGAAATGAATTTTTTAAGTCAAAGGTAATAGTGTAGTATAAATAAAGAATACGGTACGTATTTTCTGTATCTATATATAGAGACTGTATTGAAATTTGGACATTAACGAAGATATTAGAGGGACAGACAAAATAGAAAGTATGAAATCTCGATTAAATAAATGTAAGGAGATAGTAAAAGAAGTAAAGCGCGGAAAATTAAAATATTTCGGACACATGACTCCTCATCTGGGACCATATAATACACGTCACATACAAAGCGAGATCAAGAAGAATAACACGGATACAGAATTTAACACAGTGCTATTAACTGCAGCTGAACAATTCCAAAACGCGTTAGACAGAAAAAGAATTGGTAAAAAAATGTAAGCCGATGTTCGGTAACAGATACGAAAAAATGACGATGATGATTTTATATATATATATATATATATATATATATATATATGTGTGAGTTTGTGTGAAAAATGTTTTATTAAACTATGAAGTAATCACTTATAATTCAGACGACTGAAGTGACGCAGTCAGATATCGAATTAGAAGATCGTTCGTAACTATCGAATAGTTTTTTTATATAATACAATAAATTAAAAAATAAGATCAGTGCTGCCTATTATTCAGCGGAACAGATTGCATGCATCTTATAAACTGGAAAGAAAAAATCATTCCAGTCAGTTTTGTCTGTATGTCAAATCTCAATGAAACAAAATGCATTTTGTAAATAATAATTTATCGCATATATTTACAAATCTTGGTTACACGCACGATTAATTAAAATATATTAAAATATTAATAAACACCGAATTAATTATCAATATATTAAAATATTCAAAAACTGAAATTAACTAAGTTTAGCTAATTATTAATATATTAAAATATCAATAAAATCCAAATGAAATCATTGTAATTCTTTATCATATTGTTACTAAACTTTTTAACACGAATCACAGCATAACATATATCAAAACAACCTTAAAGAATACAAAAATTAGTTAAAAGTTGTAAATTATTTTTGCATTAAAAACACTAGATATATGACACACACACACACACACACACACACACACACACACATATATATATATATATATATATATATATATATATATATATATATATATATATATATATATATATGATAGTTAAAATGAACAATTTAACTTTAAAATCAGATACAAGTTAGTTAACTACACTATAATTAACAAACATAAAATTTTAATAAATTTTCGTCATTTTAGTTACTTTTACTTAGATTTTAATCGTTGACTGTAAATTACTACTCTTCACTAATATATATGTGCGTGTGTGGAAAAAATGATTCAGAAGGTTCATAAAAAGAAAACTGGGGAATAAAAATAGGAGGGGCACGAATGTTAATGTTTCGTTTCGAAAATGACATATCGTGGAGAAAAATGAAAAATAGAAACGGTAAAATATTTGTCAGAAATTATAAAAAAAAAAATACAGTGGCGATGAAATGCGATAAGAAACAGAGAACAGTAAAAAATATACAGATGAATGCAAAAACGCAAAAGCAAGTGAATAGCCGCAGATATCTTGTAAACTTAATAACCCAAGACCGGATAAACGATAAGAATAGTATTATGAATTAACCTAGCAAACATGACGTTTAGTGAAAAGCATTCCTTATTCACGGCAAAAAGTACAAACTGGGAAACTAAGGAGCGCTTAGTAAAAGCATACATACGGAGTATACTGTCGTACGAGTCCGGGACGTGCACATTTAATAAACAAATGTACAACAGAATAGAATCCTTTGAAATGCGAAGCTGGCGGAGAATGCAAAAAATCAGCTATATGGAGAACAGAACAATTGAGAAAAAATATGAAACATTATAAAACATATATTCCGTGATGCTAGTACAAATAATCGAAGGCAAAATGGAGCTTTAATTCTATACGGCTTGCTGCTCCTGTATCTTTCATTATTTGCTCCATGTATATATTCCTGGGTTCCCCATACATCGCTTACCATCTGTTTTATTTATCACGTCCATTCTTATTAGGTCTAAATCCAATTAATCAACGTAAAATAAATAAAATGGAAGCCAAGCGCCGCAGGGGGAGATCAAGAAAATGCACACCAAGCAAATAATACAATACAGATTTCAAACGAAAGACAGAACGGAAATTGTAATGTAGTATAAAACGATCGAATATCACAAAAGGTTATCCACCAATTTACCAACTAAGGGATAAGAAGAAGAACATATATACATATATACTTAACATTTTTATTTATCCCACACTATAGACTTACATCAATATTCAATATTTTTGTTTTACTTTCGAAATCGTTTATTCTTATGACCGCTGAATTTGTGATTTTTCCTCTTCTGTTTATTTTTCCAATTTTCGGTCGTTTTGGATTGCTCCCATTTTAGCTGTTTGTCAGCTAAAAATAAAAATCAAGTTTATGAAAAACATTGAATTTTACATACATATATAATATATATATATCTCTATTCATTTACGTCGGCTTGAATACAATACACATATACAAAACTAAATATGAATAGCTATATTTTTATATTAGCGTGATAATTAGACAAGGATGAAGAGATACCCCGACTCAACTCCTACCCGAACAAGTACTAACTACTACATGCAATACCGATGTCGATGTGTTTGGCAGGTTGAATGGAAACAACTGTAAGATATTAATTACATTGAAACGTAAAGTGATATTATTGAAAATTATGTTATCAGCCAGCTGTGAAATAAAACGAGGAGCGCGACTAAAATATCGAATCGGCGCAACGCTTTGTCTCAACTTACTCGACTAATAGATGTAATACGTACGTAAAACATTATTTCGAATAAAAGTTTGAAGGGGTACTTAAATATGTGAAACTATCTGAACGTTATTGCACTTTTCTAATAATCGTGAAAATATATAAATGCATTTCGTCAACTAAAATTTAAATAAAATTCAAATTCAAAATCTAAATCTTATCAATAATTAATATTTTTTTCATGTAATCTATTTACACATAATTTTATTTGTTATTCCTTGTACAATCATTAAAGATTTTAGATGCAATACCCAATAAAAACCGTTTTCAACTACATAAATACTCATTTCGTTTAATAAAATACACAATATATACACATACATAAATAATATACGTACATTATATATATATATTTATATATATTACAATTTCTCCGAAATTGTTTATTTACACATTGGAAAATCTGTTGTTAAAAAATTTGAATTGGAATGAGAAAGGTATCAAAATTGATGGTGACACCTTATTTACAGCAAGATAGGGTTAAAAATAAACCTTCAAAAATCAAAATAATGACTAACACAGGAAAAATAACAATAAATTCAGTGGAAATAGAACATATATGTATATATATATATATATATATATATATATATATATATATATATATATATATATATATATATATATATAGGTGTAAAAAAATAACAACAAATAAAGAAATGACGGCGAAAACGGAAATAGCCAGAAGGTCTTGAGTTGCCCCAGCCCTTGTATATGCTGCAGAAACATGGCCATACACAAAAACAAACATACAGAAGATAAGAAAGACCCAAACGGCACATGAGAGAATGATACTCAACATCAAATTATCGGATCGGTACAAAAATACACAGATACGTGAACTAACGAAGTTAGATGACGTAGTGGAACCAAATTGCTAAAATAAAGTGGAATTGGGGCTGGCCATGTAGCCTGAAGAGATCACGACAGATGGTCAAAGCGGGTTATACAATGGTGGCCGATAAACAAAAAAAGAAACCAGGGCAGGGAGGACAGAATGGTACGATGACGTATCAAAAGTAGCCGGGAAGTAATGATTGCGAAAGACGCAGAACATAAATGGATGGAAAAAATTGAGGAAAGCATTCATCCAGGAGTGGATAGATAAATGCATATCGTGATATATATATATATATATATATATATATATATATATATATATATATATATATATATTATGAGAAAAGCGCTGTTATAATAACGTTATTTAACAAGAACAGAATATTTTTCAGATACGCTAACATACAGGCATTATCCTTGTTAAATACATCATGAAGACTGCCCGACTTCTTTTTACCAGCTTCTTCTAACATTGAGGAAAATTTTTCAGTCGACATGGTCAAGTTTTTAAAACTGTTTCCCATCTGAAAGTAAGTAGTATTAATTAATTAAAGCGAAATTTAAAAAGCTGAGTTACAGATTATTTTCAAATCATTATTAAAATATTCATTTTTGTGTACATTACACATTTAACATTCACGAGCGGTTGCTATATACAATTACACAACATACACACACATACACGTATATATTTTACAATGAAGTTTACGTACTTCTAACTTTAATATAAGACTCAACCTAAGTACGAAAAATTGTTAATCATTTAACACGACGAAAGTTTTTTTTCGTCATACCCATAATTTATACAAGCAGTTTAAAAAATGCTCATAAAAACTCGTTATCTTGATACCATTCGGTTATCAACATGCTACTCAAAAGTTCGACATTTTGTATACGTTTTTTTTTTTTTTAAATTTTCGTCTAATATTTCCCTAGTACATTGTGGTGTTTAAGTAACCAACGATTTCCTTCAATATTACAACATTTTCTTTTCACCACCAGACCAAAATATCAGACTTGCGTCATTACGAAGTAGTCCCGCCGCTCAAAACCAGCAAGTCTATTCAATCGCTAACACGATGATAACTTCTGCCTCAATTCGCAAACATTTTATTCAATCGTCAATATCGCTGCAACACCATGCGAACCCATTTATATTTAAAGTCATTTAGATAATATCAGCAATTCCAATTATACACGACTTTAAGCCATTTTCCATGCAAAGCTCTCCACAGTTCCATTTTGTATCCGACATCCACATAAACGCACTAATAGAGTCGAGTTCTCATTTATGTTTCCACATCTTCTCTTCAACTATAATTTGAGAAACAATATATACTCAAACCAGTTTGCTATTAGCAACTCGCTGTCAACTAATTACGCGATGGTTTAAAACGAATCTTTCACAATTTATCTATGTTTCAACTGTCCTACACCTGAAAATAAATACGCGGCAATCAAAGTCAATCGTTGAACTTTAATATCCTCGAAACCGTATCCAGATCTATAACGTTATCTTACTAAGTAGAAATTAAAATCTGCGAAAAGAAGACTCCAAAAAATTGTAATATAACAATAAAAAATTGTAAAATAACAATAAAATTGTCCGGAAAAAAAAAAATATATATATATAAACCAGATTACAACGCGAAAGTTCACCTTTTTACGTATAGCTTTTTGTAACGAAACGGTCTCATTAACATCGTTATCCGACTCGTCGTCAAATTCTTGATCCGATTTTTCGTCCTCGCTGACATCGTCGTTTGAAATTTCCACTTCATCGTCTTCTTCATCTTCAATTTCGAAATCTTCACCATCGTCATCGTCGAGTTCGTTTTCAAAATTTTGATCATCGCTGTCTACCTTTTCTCCGTCGATTTCCAAATCTTCTTCTTCCTCGCTTTCGGCATCGGACTCTATAAATTAACGTGCGATAGGTACAGAGTGTCAATAAATCTGGCCAATTTACTAGTACACTTAAAAATTGTGTAAATACAAATTGATGCGATAAAATAAAATTCGCGAGTTTAAGTTAAAATTTTAGTTCGTTAAACGTAGGTTACATATTAGATTCAATCGTTTATAATTCAATTAGTATTTAAAAAAATTAATTTAACTAGCGTAATTAAATCAGATAATTGCAAAATTTAATTTTACTAGAACGTGTATTTTTTCCGCTACAAAAGCGTTTCGTTTACAAGGGTAACTTTTAAAAACAAAAATTCAAAATAATAATAATAATAATAATAAAAGTGCGTACAAAATATTATTACTATTGTGACGATACTAAAAGAAAATCGTTTAAAAACACACAAATTAAGTATTTGTTCTAGTTTTTAATGGTATTCAATATCGTAATTTACTATTAACATTAAAAGTAAACTACCATAAACTTGAAAGTTCATAGAAGATGTCACCTGACGCGATTTTTACAAACCTGAACATTGATAGAGGACTACTCAAATTATGCTCAACCATTAGCACTACGTTACGAGACGCATCTTACATGGAATTAATGTTTAAGTTAAGTAATTCATAATTCTTAAATAGTTAATTTTAGATAATCCCATTAAAAAAATAATTACTCTCATAACGGCAAAAATGATATCGAAATATTTTAACGCAGCTCAATTTTCTATAATTTCGCTTAATCAGTATTGTAGTAAATCAATTCGTAATACACCCGATTTATACAATACGATCGATACAATTTAAATTTATTTATAAACTAACGACAAAATCGGTTAAAAATTTTTTTACAACGACAACGCAGAACAAAATTTACAAAAGCGGACACGATAATCGTATATATATATATATATATATATATATATATATATATATATATATATATATATATATATATATATATATATAATTTATATTTTATTTTTGCGTTTTATGAAATTACGTTTTACTCGGAACCCCGGATAATATAAACTCAATATAAAGTTTGATTATTAGCCTTAAGAATATTCAATAAATAGCGTATTCGAGTAATTACCCAATTTTTTGCCTTTATTAGATCGTTTTACACGGTTGACTTCTTCGGCAAAATCTAAATCACGATCACGTTTACCAACTAAATTATCTAGATAGTCATTGAACTCTAAACTACCCACACTTTCGACATCGCTATCCACATCTTCCGTGTCAGAATCATTTTCCTGCTTCATTTTCATTTTATTATCTCGTTTAGTCCGTAAATATCTAATCAATAACAATACATATTATTTATTTATATATATATATATATATATATATATATATATATATAATATGTTGATGTATTGGAGAGTAGTGATTTTATGAATTAACGAAACAAAAGAAGAACAAATTTAATCTCTATAAAAGTTATTTTATTAACGCAAATCTTTTCGAAATCACGTCATTTTCAAGCACATACAAAAAAAAATTGTATATGCTTGAAAATGATGTGATTGTCGAAAAGCTTTGCGTTAATAAAATAATTTTTATAGTGATTAACTTTGATTTTATTTTGTTAATTATATTAACTTTGATTTTATTTTGTTAATTATATATATATATATATATATAATTAACAAAATAAAATCAAAGTTAATCACTATAAAAATTATTTTATTAACGCAAAGCTTTTCGACAATCACATCATTTTCAAGCATATACAATTTTTTTTGTATGTGCTTGAAAATGACGTGATTTCGAAAAGATTTGCGTTAATAAAATAACTTTTATAGAGATTAAATTTGTTCTTCTTTTGTTTCGTTAATTCATAAAATCACTACTCTAATTAAAAATATTTATAATTCGCGAATGATGCAAGTACAGCTGGTGGAAAAAACAAATAAAATACCGTTAAAGAGAGGCGTCAGACAAGGAGACACAATATCTCCGAAGTTATTTATAGCAGCCTTAGAACGTATGTTCAAAAATTTGTCTTGGGAGTCTAAAGGTGTGAATATTGATGGGAAGAAAATTAGTCACTTGCGTTTTGCCGATGACATTGTGTTGATTAGTAATAATGTTGGTACCTTAGAGGAAATGATAACTGACCTACATAACTGTTCTAAAAAACAGGATTAACCATCAGTATTAATAAAACGAATATCATGACAAATACACCTCAAAAGTTACAAATAAAACTAGATGACCAGATACTGGAACAGGTCAATGAATATATATACCTAGGTCAAATTATTACCATACAGAAAGAAACAATGCGTAAAGAAATTAAAAGACGAACGCATCTATCGCGGATAGCTTTTGGGAAGTTGAGTACTGTCCTCAAAAATAAAGATATACCTAACAGCTTGAAGAAGAAAGTATACGAACAGTGCATCCTTCCAGTGCTTACATACGGAGCGGAAACATGGAGCCTAACGAAGTATGTTGTTAAGAAACTTGCAGTGACACAGAGAGCCCACGAAAGATTAATATTGGGCATCAAGATATCAGACCAGAAAACCAACTCGTGGATAAGACAGCAGACTAAATTGTCAGATGTAGCCGGACGTGTAGCGCAGTTGAAATGGAATTAGGCAGGTCATGTAGCAAGAAGAAACGATGATAGGTGGACGAAACGAATAACAGAATGGCTTCAAAGAAAAGGACGCAGAAGTCGCGGTCGGCCGGATACAAGGTGGCAGGACGATATACATAGATCAGCCGGTGTGAAATGGATAAACGAGGCCCAAGATCGCTACAGGTGGAAACAAAAGGGGAACGCTTACATCCAGCAGTGGATTGATATAAGCGCATCGTGATCGTGATATATATAAATTTTATATATATATATATATATATATATATATATATATATATATAATAAAGACCTCTGTAAACAATCAAATTTATTTGTCAAAGCTACTTGACAAATAACAGGTAGATTTGTCACAAATAAAAATCATTAAAATAAGCCGCTACATTTAATTAATTTGACAAATTGATCTTTAATAAGAATTAATAATTAGTTTTAATCATATATTAAAGATTAACTGTAAGTATAAAAATCTATTTAAAGATTAAATCGACTTAATTTAGGAAATTAAATTTGCCGTTATCCCAGATATAAATAAATAACTTATAATAACGAAACAGTAAGGACCAATATATATATTTGTGTGAGCATGCGTGCATAAATATATGTATATATTTAAATCAAACATTCAATCATTGTAGTGTTAATCTTATATTCGTATCAACAAATTCAAACGACCTTCAGTATTCTTCTTCTTCTTGAGCCATCTTCGTTATCGAAGGTTGGCGTCCACATCCTTTATAGCTTTGATCCATGCTTGCCGGTCCGGTGCCAATTGAATAAGATTTCCGCACTCTGCTAGCCATCCATTCCTGGATATTGCTTAACCATGATATTCTTCGTCGGCCAACACCTCGGACACCTTCTACAGCACCCATCAAAATGGTTTGTAGTAGCTCATATTTCTCTCCACGCATCACGTGCCCGAGGTAATTAATTTTCCTTAATTTAACAAGTTTGACTAATTCAAGATCTTTCTTCATCCGTTTCAAGACTTCTTTATTTGTAACTTTTGCCGCCCAGGAATTGCGAGTAATCGTCTATAAATCCGTGTCTCGAAAGCTTCTAATCGTATTTTTTGTTCCGCCTTTAACGTCCATGTTTCTGCCCCGTACAAAAGCGTTGAAAGAACATAACATTTAGCTATTCTCCACCGTAACTGTAAGCGAATATCATGACACTGCAGGAACTTCTTTAGTCTTTGAAACGTTAAGCGCGCCATTGAAATTCTGGATACAATTTCGAGACTAGAGGAGCCATTACTAGTAATCCAGCAACCGAGATATTGGAACTTATCCACTTGCTCCAATGCTGTCTTCTCAATTTTAATCGTTATTTGTGGGATGTCATTTTTATCTATCACCATCACCTTTGTTTTCGTCATATTAATTCTCAAATTATATTTTTTACATGACAGGTTTATACGATTTAACAATTTTTGCAAATCATCTTGCCGATCTGCTATTAAAATAGTGTCATCAGCGTATCGTAAGTTATTTATTAACACACCGTTGATTTTTATGCCTTCAGTCACATTATCTAATGCTTCTGTAAATATCATTTCTGAGTACATGTTAAACAATAAAGGGGACAAGATACAACCTTGTCTAATTCCTTTTTTAATCTTTATATCTTCTGTGTATGTTTCCTCCACTTTTACTCGAGCAGTCTGATTCCAATATAGGTTTTTTATTAGCCGTATAGATTTCAAGTCTACTCCTGTCCTCTATAAAATTTCCATAAGTTTGACATGGTTTACTCTATCAAAAGCCTTTTCGAAATCAATGAAACACAGGAAAACTGGCTTTTGACGATCTAGACATTTTTCTATTTAAAAGTCTAATACTAAATAAAGATTCTCTTGTGCTAAGACCGTTTCTAAATCCGAACTGTGTTTTACCGACATTTTCATCTATTTTTGGCCAAAGTCTATTTATTACTCTTAAAAGGATTTTAAGTGAGCATGACATCAAACTAATCATTCTATGTTCACAGCATTTTCTCGCATTAGATTTCTTTGGCAATGCTATAAACGTTGATCTTAACCATTCAGCTGGCAGTATTCCAGAGTCGCATTTTTTTTTTTTTTAAGATATAAAATAAATATATATATAGGTATATAGTATACGCTAAATTTTTTAAAATACATTTCTTTTAATTTCACTCTAAATCGAAGCCTAAAAAATACAAATTTTATTTACTTGTATAAAAATAATTCGTCAACCGGAATGACGGATTCGGTTTGATTTAAGTATTGATCGCTTTGTACCGGTAACATTTTCATATTTCTGGGATTATAATGTTTTTTCGGTGCACCGACACTTCGGAATAATTGTTGACCGGTTTCGTCTTCGTTTTCTTTCGGTTTTTTTGGATTCTTGAAAGAAAATCGTTCCAGAAATCTGATAAGCGTAAAATCGGCTAATGGATCGCCCGAATAACGAATTTTCTCTCCTAACAAAAAAACCGTTTTTCCAGAAACTCTGATCATAATTTATTCACAATAGGATGTAAATGTTTTATAAGAAACAACGGAGAGAACACTATAATTTCATAACGAATGAATATATATATAAAAATAATTTAAATACATAATCGTATTGTTATAAAAAAAAATAATATGTAGTATAAATTAAAATAATAAATATAAACTAGAAAATTATATTTTAAAACTTATATATATATATATATATATATATATATATATATATATATATATATATATATATCTTTAAATTATAATTAACACAAATACGGTTACAGATTTGGAAGTTCTTTATTATTATTATTTTTTAATCTTACAACTATGCTCGAAGTTATCGAGTAAGAGTTTATTTGACAACGAATTAACGATGTGGATCTAATTATTTATTTACATTAGCAAATATTTGACATAATGCGACATAAAAGTATTCTAGTTAGCCATTAATCTATACTATTATACAGAGAGACAAAGCGGGTTTTTCTTGTATCCTTTTTTTTTTTTGAAAAATCTATGCTACCGATCGTTACCAACCTTTCTTTTTTTCACGTGATTATGAGTATGACGCAAAAGGATATAGGATTGGTTTCAATGTCTATTAATTGATTGATTAATTAATTATATAATACCTCGAAATTTATCGGATATCGAAATTAATAACATTATTTTAGATTAAAGAGTATAAATCTATTGATTCTGTTATTAATACAGAAGATGACGTTCCCTATTCAACATAATTTTTAAATTCACTTGATCCTGCGGAACTTCCATCTCACAACTCCGTCTTAAACTGGGAGTGCCTATCGTACTATTACGAAACTTCAGTCCTTCGAAGTTATATAATCGTACGAGATTACAAATGAAAAGCATGTGTAATAACTTTATCGAAGCGATTATTTTAACCGGCCAAGCTGCAAGAGAGACAACTCTGATACCTCGTATAACATCGATTCCATCTGACTTACCATTCTAATTTAAAATACTACCTTTCGCCATCGCAATCATAAAGCGCGGGAGCAGGCATTTACGCGAACTGGTATTGATTTGATATTATGATGTTTTTCGCATGCACAGTTATATGCAGCATTTTGTAGAACTGGTGATGTGTCCCTCGTTTGTACACTAAACGTAGAGCACGCGGAGCAATACGCTATTAAAAAAACAAAACCTCCCGTCTTCTCCGGGTGACCATAAAGAAAACCAATCACTATTCATGCGAAATCGTTACGTCCACTATTGAGATACTACTTGCGATAATCGCTCCTATTTAGCATTATGAATTAAAGTTATATGGAAGTGCTTGCAAAAGTAATATTCGAAAAATATAACAATCGAAGGTACTCCGTACTACCACGTCCGCTCCTGACATTGTATAATGAACTCTATATTTCATACGTCAACGATAAACAGGTTGTACAGTGTACAATTTCGAAGTTATCAGCAATCTTGACGTTTGTAGAATGTATACAGAGAGTCTTCCAGACAATCTTTTAACAATCCTGAGAGGAAAATGATGTCGGTAGCCATTAGATTAACACTAATTTTCTTCCTTATACGATTACGCTGTTTGAAACTATTATGTTCGATTCAAAATACGGCTTCGTATTGAAAATTGATTAAAAATATTTACATACCGTGTAATATAGTCTTGGCGAATAAAGCGACGGTCGGATGATAATGTCTGGAAAGTATTACCAATTCCGAAAATACGGCTAACTCTCCTCCGGCGAATGCAGGATTCCTGCATAACGGATCGTAACACGTACGAGGTTTACGTTCGATAGGAGCAGACTGTTGCTGCTGTTCGTTCGTCGTTTCCATTATATTCGGTGCCGACAGACTTCGATGATACCAAGATGAAGACGGTGGTAGTTTACTATCGGCTACTTCGTCGTCGGATGCGTCTAGCTGGGTTACGTCGGTTATCCTTACGCTATTCTGAAATATCATCAACGGGAACGAATGAAAATACGCGCCATCGAAGAATTTACACGATTACTCATCGACAGATAACGATTACTTACTTTAGTCGAAATTGTTTTCTCGTCATTTTTTTCATCAGTTTCATCGGCTGATTTTTCTTTTAAAGAATCTAAATTCTCTTCTTCATCATCCTTAGGATTTACGAATTGCGGCCTTTCAAATAAATCGGGATGTTTTTTATTTAACTGAGATAAAATGAATAACATGCCGCAAGCCAAAGGTACCGGAAAATACTGGCATATCTGAATTGAAAATAAAAATTTAAATTATAATTTAATATTACACGATGCCACTGCTCAAAAAATTATCTAACAATAAGACCAACGGGGAACACGTTGATCGCAGGTTTATTCTGTATTTTAATTATAATACAACGATTTTTTGAAAATATATCACGTCGTAAATTTTTAAACATTTGAGATTTTTAACAAAGATATACTATTCATCATACTGGCATATCTAAATTGAAAATAAAAATGTAGATTATACTTTAATATCATACGATGCTACTGCTCGAAAAATTATCGAACAATAAAACTAACGTGGGATATGTTGATCGCAGGTTTATTCTGTATTTTAATTATAATATAATGATTTTTTGAAAATATATCACGTCGTCAATTTTTAAACATTTAAAATTTTTAACAAAGATGTACTATTTATCATCGGAATACAAGTGCAACGATGCAATCAAGCCCTATTTCAAACTAACCCTCTTATTGGCTGCGTTGCGTAAGGGCTGTAAAGACAGATTTTTAAAAATTTTAATAGAAAAGATTATGTTCGTTTCAGTACAACGTGATGACTTAACACAGTCAATAACAAGGCCAGTTTGAAATTGGACTTGACGTTCGTATTGATGGTCCGCCGGCTTATTCTGACGATAAATAGTATTGCATATTATTCGAAACTTAAAATTTTTAAAAATTGACAATGTGATGTTTTCGAAAAAAAAAACACGCTTTGAAAATACCTTTTGACACGCTATCTGAGTTAGGAGCGCGCAATATTAGCTTAAAACATAAAATGAAACAAAACGGTAGACTTAAGGAAAAAATGACGGCAAGGCAGGATTTGAGGTGAGTTGATGTTGGATTGACGTATATTCTATAATTTTAAAAATGTCGTATCTATAACGTAACATTTAGAACTGAATATTTCAAAATTTACCTGTAGAAGTCGTTTAACGAACGATTTTACTCTATACGAATTGTTATCTTTTCTAACGGCCTTAAATACCAAGTGAAGCCAAATAGTCTGATGTGACGTACGTAATAGTTCTTTATCTAATAATTTTCTGTATAAAGCGTTATAAAATCTGAAAATTGAAAATTTATAAATCATTTTAAAAATATTTATATTCGACTATTTCGGAACAAGACAATTCAGATACACCGTTTTTCTCACGACGACATACAGCAGCAGGAATAATACGATACTTCGTGATCTGTATGTATATACTAACAGCTCGGCAAAATAAATTGATAACCAACACGGTGGATTTTGCGAATAAGACTGATTTTTATATTTCGGTTCAGCTGTTAGCTAACATTTTTGATAGTTACAATGGACGAGTATATATATATATAATAAATATATAATCGTAATTGAATTTGTTAAACGATGGGATTAAACAAGAATAAAATTCGTGCGAGAGTAATCAACTTTTGTTGACGAGTTTTAAAATATTTTATGTGCGCAATTAATTAATAAGTTAGTTTTTAAAAAATACAACTATAAATTTATTATAATTTTGTTATTAGTTAATTTTTAAATTTCCAAAAGAAGAGTGTAAATCTATAATTTCGTAAAATAACTCCATTCATTGTCATTCCTCTATTAAGATAATGTTATTGATAGATTTTGCGTAATATTTGCATACAGTTAATGAATATGCACGCTTACAAAAATGAGATATTATCGTAACTGAAATATCTGTTAAAGAAAGTAAAAAAACTTTTTACCTGTCCGAATTAGAAATTTGTAGCAATAAAGCTAACGCTTGAAGACTAATTTTAAAAGGAGCCAAGTGTACTACTTTATACACCGTATCAATGTGTTCAATCGGTATTACCGGTTGGGAGTTCTTTTTGCGAGAAGAAGCATACGGATAAGCACGGTTCACACCGACTAGTAAAGCTCCCATCATACGTGAATCGATTGTTCCCTGAAACATTTTAAATCGTTTATACACACAAATTATGTATATATATATATATATATATATATATATATATATATATATATATATATATATATATATATATATATATATAGTTATAACATGAAAAAAGATGCGTAGAATTAAATAACTTATATTTCGAAATACAGGCCCATATGTAACATGGGGACTTCAGTTATTAATGGCAACAATCAATGTATATAATTTGTTGTACGTTTGTTTATATATATTTCACATGAATGTAACCACCAATTTCGTGCATAAGTTATAATAACCACTTTGAACTCTACTTTATGCTACAACAGGTCTAGTGTACACACCAAAACCATTTTTCTGATCCACAGTACCGACAGCGTGTATCTAATTATAAATATCAAATAACATGTTCGAGTTTATACGTAAAATCTTAATGTTTTGCGTACTAATTTAATTTTACTTCCAAAGGTTCAATTCCAAATAAATATTTGAAATGATGTATAATTTTTAATCACGTGTAATCAATTTACGCGATAATTAAGTCTCTCTGTAAACATATATATATATATATATATATATATATATATATATATATATATATATATATATATACAAAAAATAAAAACAGCACACTTACGGATTTAACACACGCTTTAAAGAAAGAGAAATATAGAACTATCGCACTTTTTGCAAGTTGCTTATCGGCATTCGTATATCGAAATTGACATAGGAAACAAATTCCGTAATACTGAGCGCGCTGACTAATGCGTGGCCTGTATAAATGAAATATCGAATTATCTTTTATTCTTACGTATCAACATAGTAATAAGTTAAAGGCAAAATAAGTAAACTACTTTTGAAGAAAATGAGGAATTAATTAAAAATTATTAAGTGCAACAGTTTATTTTTATTTTTTTAAATAATTTTCTTTACAAATAAATTAATTAAGAAATTTAATGTTTAAATTCAACTAGAAGTTGTTATGGAATTAATAGTTGATTTGGAGTCAAAGCATGTAGAGGAAGTTAAAAAGTTTATAATATAAAATATACTTCTGATAAATTCTTTTTTTACGACAAAATCGCATTTATCGCATCAAAATAGGAAATTTCGATTCCCCCTCCCCAAAAAAAATAAATAAACTACATGATTAATTAAAGAATCATATCTCAAAAATCAAATATAATTACTTTAAGCACGTTTTGGAAAACAGAAATTACTTTTTATTAAATTACATAAATTAAATATTTAATTACGCACACATATTCATATGCATATTCTACTCATACATATACCCTTTAAAAAATTATGTATTTCAAAAAATATTTTCACTGATCGCACCTGAATAGCATTTTTTCAGTTTGATCCAACATGTACTTTTTTAATTCTGGATATCGCATCGTGATTTTTTCTAAGCAATGAACAACTTTACTAGCTACTTTATGAACAGGATCTCCTAATTTATTTATTATGTTATTAATAAGTTCCTGAAAAATCAAATAATTTTTCGGTTAATAAAAACTATAATACATTAAATTAGTTGTTCTATATACATATATTAAACATTAATACAATCATGGTTAATAAAGTAAGTTTAGAAACAAAGTAAATAAATTTTGAACAATATGTAGATTAACACACAAGAGATAATGAAAGGCCAGAGTGAAGAATGTAGATAAATTTAGATTGGAAGATGGATTGAACTAAAAGCTATAAACATATTCTCACTACATCTCTGATATTTATTAAATTTGTAATTAAAAATATAACAATTTATTTCATTAAGCATGTATTATCATCATACTGTTTTCAACCCAAACACTGTGTTGTCGGTGATTTCCACAGACCTGCAAAATTTCCAGTGTTTTGTTTTTAACCATGGTCCTTATGTTTTCCCTCCATATAAAACAATACTAAATATGTGTACTAAAAGTTTTTGTTTAGTTGCTAAATCTATGGTTGTGCGAATTTACTTTTTATGTCTCTTTATTTCGGCCATAGGTTCCAGATAACAAGATTCAGCTACTTGTTCCATTTGATATCCGTTAATGTTGATATTAATTTCATTAATTTTCCGCTGGATACTAATATTTTAGTCTCCGTTTTATTTATTTTAATGTTACAGTTTTGTAGCGCAGATTTGCTTGTAACGTTTTATTTATCTCTTCTTATGATTCAGTTCATACTGCAACGTCATCGGCAAATCTTATTAACATTTTTCCAATGTACTGGAATTCTTTGAATTTCCATTTTAACTTATTTAACTGCTTCTTCTGTATAACTATTACATATTATGACCGACATTACATACGTGTACCTTTGTCTCACTTCTTTTATTTCGTAACCATATAGTGATTATAAAAATTGCGCATGATGATTCCGGTATCTAAATTTCAAAATTTTGCTTACAAACGCATTTTTTTTTTTTTAAATTAACTACTGTTGTTTGAATCACTTACCTTTAACTGAAAATAATTTAATACGTCGCCTCTATATTTTTTTAATTTTCCAACTAATTTCATATTAAACATTATTACTGTAAAATAAATGATATTAATTATGGTAGCTTAGCGAAATAAATACAATTATCAGCGAACTACTGCATTTAGACACAATTTCAAGTTTCCAATGCCTTAAACCTTAATTACTATTATACTAAAAAGTGAAAATGATTAATTATATATTTAAAAGATAGAAAATACTCGTTCAATTTATAATGAATCTTATGCAATTCTTAAATTAATGTTTCGACATTTAAATACAGATTTGTATTAAATTAATTATTTTTATTAAAATAATAGGCATACCTCTTGCATTTCACGACTGCCTTGTACTAGCTTACTCATAATCACAATGGCCTTTCCTCTATTAGATGGAACAGTATCATGAGCTGCAGAATTTAGTAACGCTATAAACTGTTGGTAGAGAGTTTTTAACCTATCTTCAAAAAGCCAGTAACATAAACGTTTTTTTCGCACAGACTCATCTCCATTGCATAATGTATTTAAGTGTCCCAAATATTGTTGATTAAAGTTCCTTAATCTCTTCCCAGGTTTCAGCAAATCCGAAAGAAATAATTCGGCTAAGGTGTCTGCCGAACAAATACAATTATAAAATATAAGTCACAATTTCCATAAAACATTACGACGAACTTATTACATATATACAACCTCGATTACCTATTGCAAGAATAAATTGATTTTTTTTAGATACTTTAGCCATATTTATCAAAGATCGCAAAGATCCGATATTATAAACGGGAGACTGTTGCACCATTAAAGTTAAAGCCGCAATTTTATCCGAACTCGTTCCAGTTTTAGCAGCTTTTAACATCCACGTTGTATCAGCGTTTTTTGATTTATATAATCCTACAAAATGCAACGTACGCATAAATGAGTAAAATTTTATAATGCCGATTTTTTTTATAATCGTAATATGCTAATTTAACTTCATTACATATATTTATAAAATATTCTGAATTCTTGTTTTTTAGCTGTACATAAAACACGAACCTGAACGATAATTTTGAACTTTCTCGTCCAAAAGAATTTCTGCTTCACTGCGTAATGTATTAACCGTTTCTTCAGCAACGTTGATGGGGTCCAATTTTACATAATTAAACTAAAACGAATAATTGTTTGTAAATATTTAGAAAATAAATAAATTAAAAATAACCTTCGCGAAATAAAATTTTAAATTTTACCTACTTCTTCGTACCACTTGGGGGATAATTCCTTGTTTTCATCTTCAATAAACTCATCATCTAGCTCGTCGTCAATTTCTTCATCGCTATTTTTATTAAGTTTCTTTCTGTTTAATTTTCGTTTAGTTTTATTTTTATTATGATTAAATTTTCTCATTTTGAATGTTCCGTTTTAACAAACACGAAATACAATAAATTGTCCAACAAAATTAATCAAACGGAAAAACTTCAATAACCCAGCATAAATAATTTTCATAAATTTATTGACTTTTACAGCATGATTTCGGAATAATAATGTATTTCAAAAAATTGAATAAAAATGCGACAAATATTTATGTGATGGTAGTAATAGAAAAATTCGTTTAAAGTTTTACGCGATTCAAAAATTTATATTTATTTATTAAGATGAAAATTAATCATGATTTCTTAAATATGAAATTTTTCCAAATATAAATAATTCAGCTACCTCGTACATTAAATGTTATTTGTGCTTTTGTTTGTAAAATTTCAGGATTGGTCGATTGGTGTTTTCAAGGTTAATGTTTAACATTGTAGTTTCGTTTGTTTAATTAGGAATTAAATGATTAAACATATTTATATCAATTACGTTATTGGGCTATAACTTTTATTAAATCGGTAAACATTATTGTATTATTTATATTTACGTCGAACTCGTTTTGCGTTTGTTTGGTTATAAACGAATTTAAGACCTATTTGTCTTGGAAGTATAATTACGTGATAATCACCAAGAATTTAAAGACGACTAACAGGTAATAAAACTGAAATTTTGTAACTTTTTATTTAAGAAGTTGATTTATTTCATATACAAATTATGTATTATACAAATTTATTACATTGATATTTTTAATTTTTACATAACTACTATTAACAGTTTTTTCATCATGTGAGTTGTTTTTTTACTATTTTAAATGTATTTTTTTTGTTTCTTACAGAAATAAACACGTAAGAATATTTTGTATTTCGTTATATTTCTCACCATTTATTAAATTTTAACCAAAACCTTCGGTCTTAAATTGAATGTATGTTTAATACAGCGCACTGTTGATTTATTTTTTTAATCTTTTTTAATGCGTTGTTTAAATATTGAACAAAAACGGTTTAACTGAAATTGTTAATCACTTTTTGGTATGTTTCATAGTAACTTTTATTTACATATTATCCAATGAATATCTCTATTGTAAGTTGAAAATCGTAATATAAAAAACGAAAAGAGAAATATTTTTTAAATCTATTAAAAATTGCCGTTTAACGCAAAAAAAAATTATGTTTGTTATTTAGAGTATTAATCACAAAAACATAATACTAAGTATTTTAAAGTGTGGTTCATCATTTCACATAATAATCAATTTACATTTGTTTCCTAATTCTAGAATTTTGTGTAATATAACTTTATTACTATAATATAAACTTTTATAAATAATAAATTAATATTAACCATTAAATACACTTTTAAACTTTCATGGTTGATATTCATACGTCTATGATTTTTTTCGTTGTAAACCATGTCCGTACTTTTTTCACGTAACGTTTCGAAAACAGTTTTCATTATCAAAAATCACAGCATCCATTATCAAGCGTTTGATAATGAAAACTGTAAGTGTTTTTGAAACGCTACGTGAAAAAAATACGAACATAATTTACATCGGAAATATCATAGACGTATTATTAACCATGTTTATGTGACAAAATGTAATACTGTTTAAGTTTTCGTATTTTCGATTCAAAGAAATAAAAAGTTGTATAATGATTCAAGCTTTTTAGCTTTGGAGGATTTATTTCGTCAGTTTTTATTTGATTGAAGTTTAATTATTTTAGTTATACCTTACAAGTAATGAATTTTACCTTTTTATGAATCTTCAAGTACTGATTCAAAGGAATATATCCTGGTGGTTTGATTTAAATTAATATTTGGGCGTTCAACATAATTATTTGTTTTGTTTTGCTTTTGTACTTCGTTGCCAGTAATGTAAGTGTATGAAAGTTGTAATTCAAAGTTCATAATTTGTGTTCACATCTTATCCATTTTTATTTACTTTTTCACCACTTTAGTTTCGAATATTAGCATTTAATTCTCGTTTTCTTTTTTCTCTACATTTTTACGACTTTTCAAATGCACGTTTCTAAATAGCATTCAACAACATATTGATTTTATTAAATCCTTGAATATAATAATGTTATATTTTTACGGAAGGTATTACATTTTTTTTAATAAATATAATTCATAAGTTCATAATAACAGAACACATCTTAATATATAAAAATTATACATTACATTAACATAGCACATTAAAAGTTAATATTTTATTTTTATTTATTATGTTTTATTTAACAATGCTCGACTACTCTGGTCATTTGCATTCTTAATACGGTATAAAAAACCTTATATTTATAAAAACAGTGAAAAAGTATATATTGTTAAACGTAATGTACTTAATTACATTAGCATGAGTAGGTTCGATATGTTTAAAAAATTTAATAATTTCTGTAATAAGACGCGGTCTGGACCAGCTGCTGAACTTTTTAAAGATTTTATGGTGGTGTAAACGTGCTGGTGTGTAATATCTGCATTATATGGTTCGTCTGAATCACTGTTGAGGTCAACTTCTCTGGTTTTGATGTGCATTTTGATGTTGTTTGTTTTGTAGTAGTAGTCTGCCATTGTTTCAGCTATTCTGTAACTGTCGTATACCAATTCACCAGCTGCAGTTCTAATTGTATTTATGTAACTAATATTATTATTATTATTCGTTATTTTCCTTATGTTATCCCACAGTAATGTCGTTGGAGTATTTGAGTTTATACTGGATACAAAATGTTTTTCCATGCTTCTTTTTTCTGTTGTATTGCTGTTTGTTTGGCCAGGGATCTAGCTTTTTTAAACAGTATGAGATTTTCATAAGTCAGAAATCCTTTATATTTATTTAATAATTTATTCTTTCTTTGTATCGTGCATTTGCCTGATTCGTTCCACCATGTGACTCCCCGTTTTTTATTATTTGAAATGCTTTTTGGTATATGTAAATCAGCCGATGATATGATGCTTTGCGATATTTCGTTATTAAGCACAATTGGGTTGGAGGAATTTTCTATGTCTGCAAAGATAATGTTGTTATTAAAACTACTCCAATCAGCTTTATTAATTATCCAGTTGGGATACCAATCATGTTGTCTGCAGTAATTTGTAAAATAATTTATAATTTGGGGAAAGTGATCGCTTCTGTATAAATTATTGCTGACATGCCACTGTAGTAAATGATTAATTGTAGAACTAGGTAATGTTAAATCTATTGCTGATGTGGAGCCATTGTATACATTGAATCTTGTCACATCTCCAGTGTTCAAAAGGCTTATGTTCAAATCTGCTGAAACTTTTCTATGATTTGACCTCTGTTGTTTGTAAATCTAGATTCCCAGATGATGTTGTGACAATTAAAGTCTCCTGTTATTATATATGGTTCTGGGAGTTGCTCAACTAACTCTTTTATGTTTTTGATGTGTATAGGGTCATTTTCATGTAAATAGATCGTGTATATAGTTACAGGGGTATTTGTAATCAGTTTCACTGCAATCGCTTGATATTGAGTCCAGATGCTGTTTCTTCACTTTCAATAGTACAGTGTACAGCAACTAATACACCTCCTTTTGAATTGCCTGCAGTTGTCAAGTCTTTCCTTTTTATATTGTAGTCTTTTAATTTAATATTGCGGCTACTGTTTAGTTTCGTTTCTTACAAAGATAATACTGTTGGTTCTAAATCTCGAATGATTATTTGGAGGTAAGGCCATTTGGATTGAACACTGTTTAAATTCCAGGATATGATATCAATCATTGTTACACGTAATTAGTGTGTTTGCAACTCCACTTCTTCATTATCTGAAGTATGATCGGTATACTCTGTGTCAGAGGTAGATAGACATTGTAGTTCTGCAGCTGCTTTTAATTTTTTTTAAATCCAGATTAATGACCTTTTTGCAACACTATTTAAGTGAGGACGGATTTCCTGTACCACACGATGATTTCTGTAAGGTGAGGTGTGTATGATTTGACATATTTGATTTTATCTTTTTTAATTTTGAAGTCCTGTATCAGTTGTTGTCAAGAATATTCTGTAATCTGTTTCTTTATAGTTTATTATTAGAGAGTCTGGGATATGCTGCTGATCATTTTCTTGTGCATATAGTACTGTGCATCAGAAGCTGCAGATGTGTTGAAATAGTGGTTATGTGTGTCTAGTTTAAATGATAAAGATGAGGACAGTTTTAGTCTGATTTGCTCTGTAAGCTTGCTCTTGATTACTTTGTGGGGAATTACTGGCACAACGTTAGAGATCAGCAGCTTCTTAACTGGGTTAATTAATGGTCGAGCTTTTACAATTCTGCTTTTAATATTAATTTCATCATGGTTGGTAATGAAATCGTTGGCAGTTTTGACCAAATCGAAATAAAAACACATATTGCTATTTGACATTTGGGATACAAATGTTATCTTGGATGGTGGAACAAGTTTGCTTAATTCTAATAAGTATTCTTCATTAGTGGTGTTTTCCATTATTGGGAAGATAATTGCTTGCTCTTCTGTGGGGAAGCTGAAGATATTTCCAGTTTTTGCTGATTTAGCAACATTTGAGTAACTTGCTTCTTTTATATATTTGTTTCCTGTAGCATTTGAAAGTGATGAGTTTGGTTTCAACACGACTGTTCCATTTAATTTGGTTGACGATGGTGCTGGAAGTGTAATAGGGGTTTTGGTGTTACTACTGGACTGAACGTTTTTTGATGGCATGAGAGGCAGTTTAACTTTTTTCATCATAAGATAATTATGTGTGGCACAAATGGCCACACTGATGAGAAAAAAGTGTGCACAGTCGTTTAAGGATCAAAAGTTTACTTTGTGTTATCACAGTATCAATAAGATAATTGATCTACCAGTACCACCCCTCAAAGTAAACTTTATGCCTATGTAAAAGTAAATATAACTTTAAATATCCATGTTTATATGACAAAATGTAATACTGTTTAAGATTTCATATTTTTGATCCAAAGAAATAAAAAGTTGTATAACAATTCAAGCTTTTTAACTTTGGATTTATTTTGTCAGTTTTTATTTGATTAAAGTTTAATTATTTTAATTATACGTTACAAGTAATGAATTTTACCTTTTTATGAATCTTTAAATACTGATTCAAACTAAAATATCCTGGTGGATTGATTTAAATTAATATTTGTGCGTTCAACATAATTATTTGTTTTGTTTTGTTTTGCTTTTCTACTTAGTTGCCAGTAATGTAACTGTATGAAAGTCATTATTCAAAGTTCATAATTAGTGTTCAGATCTTATCAATTTTTATTTACTTTTCCCCACTTTAGTTTCTAATATTAGCATTTAATTCTCGTTTTATGTTTTCTCTACATTTTTATGACTATTGAAATGCACGTTTCTAAATAGCATTCAACAACATATTGATTTTTATTAAATCCTTGAATTTAATAATGTTATATTTTTACAGAAGGTATTACATTCTTTTTAATAAATATAATTCATAAGTTCATAATAACAGAACACATCTTAATATATGAAAACTATACATTACATAAACATAGTGTTGTGTGTCCCTATAGAAACCTCTAACCTAGGAAAACTTACACTTTATAATAATAAAATGGAAAATAAGAAATGAAACATTTATATCTTTATTAAAAATTATGAACAGACATTTTGTACAATGTGGAACATTATACAGTGTTACCAAATATACTGCAACACTCTCTTTCAACAAAAATATTGTTTTTTCTTATATATACTTGAACAAAATAACATATTAAACAAAGCTTAACGATTAATTTGTATAATCCTTAATTTTTATTTTTGTTTATAAATTTAATCGATCTGGAGGTCTGCATTTTCTCTGTGATTTTCTTGGTATGCTCGGTCTCTCCTGATTATTCACTTGATTATTATTGTTCAAGCTTTCAACTTTTTTCTCTTCTTTTCCTTTACTTTCTTCCTCATTTTTCTCCTTTGTTACAGTTATTGGGCTCTTCCCTTCTGTCTCGCCTAATTTAATAATTTGATCTTCACGTCTTCTCCATTTTCTTTCTGAATGTTAACCATTACTTCTCCTTCCTTTTTTTCCAGCACATTCTTTTGATCACTTATCTTCTTGTCCATAATTCCTCACTAATACATTATCTCTTTGTTGTAACTGAATCTCTCATTTCCCAGTAAAATATTTCTTTTCTGTTTCTTCTTTTTGTTGTATTAATGCTGTAAATCTTGTTCTTAATTGCCTATTCAGGTGCAATATTGTTGGCGGTTTCTTTGTTGTTATGTGATCTGTTGTTCTGCAATCCAGTAAATATCTTGATGTTGCTCCTTCCAAAGTTTCTCTGGATGCTAACATTTTCTTCAATTTATTTTTAAAATTCCCAACAGCATTTTCTGCTGCACCATTACTCTGTGGACGATAAGGTGCTCTTGTGAGATGCTTGACTCCATTCTTTGATAAAAATGATTTAAATTCATTTGAGACAAATTGTGGACCATTATTTGTTATAAATACTTCTGCAATGCCCCATTGTGCAAAATAATCTCTAAAAACTTTCACTAATTTTTTTGATGTTGATGTTACCCAATATATTTCAATCCATTTTAAATACTGATCTATAATGACTAAAAATGTATTTTGTCCATATTCACCTATGAGTGTGAGACTTGTGAATGCATATAGTTTTTGTGGTGTGTTTAATGGGTGTGAGGCTGGTGAATGTGTTCAATGTATTTTCCTTGTATTTTATTTTTTTTTGTTTACTTTTAATTTTATAATTCAGAAAAAATTATTCATTGTATTATTTTATTTATAAGCCTACACTATTATTGGCTGTTAGCTATTGTGTGGCTTCATTAAATCTCGTGATTCTAATGAAGCAAATAAGTTCATATAGATAAATTCTTGTGCCAAATTTAAGTTTCGAGACTCTTTTAAAAGATCATCGTGCATGACGTTTGATAAACCGTTCTAAACATTCAAATTTATCTATTTTAATGTATCAAAACTTTTTATGTAAAATATATTTCTTCTTTTCTACATTACCAATGAAATGTGCTTTTAATTTTTGTCACATTTCACATGCAAATTCACATTTTGAGATCATTTTACATAATCATCCTACTGTACATATTATAAGATTTTTATGTTTATAAGCTGATGTAGTAATACCTGCTGCCGTACGACGATACTCGTAATTGTCATAAAGTCTAATTTCCATTCCGGTTTAATTTCGGAATGCAAGCAACCTGTTCCATATTTTCAGTTTTTATAGCCCCGTGTTATATTTTTACAGAATGTATTACCTTTTCTTTAATAAATATAATTCATAAGTTCGTAATAACAGAACATGTGTTACTATATAATATACATTACATAAACATAACTCATTGTACAAAAGTTTATTTTGTGTTATCACCGTATCGATAAGATAATCAATCTGCCAACAAATAATATTCAATATTTTTAAAAAAAAGGTAATTTTTTTAAAGAAATCATTCTGACTGTCATTATCAGTGCGCGTAATAACTGACGAGATCAGAAATTTTTAATTGTAATGTGTTATTTTTCTTTTTTTAACTTGAAAATTATTATTATTGTTGTTGTTATTATACTGAATTATGCAAGTTGCGGCTGTTTAAGCGAACCATTCACGCCTAAGAAATGGAGAGGTACTAAATTGTAATGGATAAATTAGAACATATTGTTGATATGGCAAGAAGAATCTGCTAGAAGTAGGATTAAGGAAGAAATGCTATGGTGGAGTTTAAATACCTATAGATAGAGTGACAAACTGTTAAAATAGGTGAGGAATCGAAAATTGTGTTCATTGTTAAAATAGAGGGGGATCGATGCGTTGTGGGAGATAAACACGAGTTATGTGAGAAATTCTAATTCTGTTAATAATGACAATTTTCTTTCTCAACAGAATGGAAAAGTAATTTGAGATATTGATAAGTTTAACAAGGAAATGTGTTTTTTTTCTAATTAGTACGACATAATCGTTTGCAAGATTTGATTATAATGTATTTCAAAAAGCAGTTCGTATTGTTAGTAGAAAATAAGTACAGAGATACGGATGGAAGCAGAAGAACACCATCCTAGTATTTCGTGTGACCGATACGACTGTGGATGCACACGAAAGATGTAGAAATTTGGGATCGAATGAGGAGATAGTGAATGGAAAGACTACTTTGTACGATTACATTATGTGTGTAAAAACAATATGAGAGAATTTTAACGATATTTCGTTAGTGTTGCGAAATGGAAGGGTTTCGTGATATTGAAGATAGTTAACTGGGGGATTTCATGTACGCCAACTTTCTATTTAGTTTCAATTTCATGTGAAATTAATTCCAGACTTTTATAAATTCTTCGTATCATACTGAACTGGCGGAACATTTGTTATTAAAATAAATGATGTCTTTTCCCAAGAACATGAAGTTTTCGCTTCAGTTCCACAAAGTAGTTTGCCTGGTCCGATATTATATAACATCTATACTGCGGATATACCTATATCGAATCAAACAATATTTTGCCGATGATATAGCTATACTAGCTGCTAATTAAATTCCAGAATATGAACGGCTATTCAAAATCATGTGGATTGAATCGTAAAGCGGGCACATAAATGGAGTATAACACGATCCAAATATCAACGTACTTCACTAACAGACAAGTGACATGTTTTGCAAACAAACTGTGTAAAAGATATCTGCGAATGCATATTGACCGACGGCAGTTTCATGTCGCTCAAACAAAGAAAACTGATTTCGCGAAACAGATTACTGTATACCCCCTTCTCGGAAGGAAATCTAAATTTAGCTTAAAAAAAAAAATATATTTAACCACGATAGCTACAATCTGGAAATATCGAATTATACAGAACTACATGTAAAAGCAATATACTGAGAACATAGCGATAATTCGTATCATCGCATCTGCACTAAAATAGGTATAGAATTTAATCTTATATATATATATATATATATATATATATATATATATATATATATATATATATATATATATGTGTGTGTGTGTATATATATATATATATATATATGTGTATATATATATATATATATATATATATATATGTATATATGTATATATATGTATATATATATATATATATATATATATATATATATATATATATATATATATCGTATGTGTCATTGAAGTTTATATAAACCAGTATACAAAGTTTTTTTAATAAATTGCAATATTAACTCACGTGTTCGCACTATCCCTAGAAATTCTACAAAGACGATTAAAAAAGAGATGGTGCAGAGATACTCACTTGTAAAAGAAATAGTGTTCAAATCATAAGAGTAAACGATTTTAAATAATTCGGAATATCGATTAAAAGTTTAAATGGCTACAGTAATCAAATAACCCGATAGTAGTAAGGGCATCACTATGGAACACTTTGACCTAATTTGACCTGAGTTCAGATTTGACCTTGTTTTGAATGTCAAACGAGGTGTTCCCTAGATTACGCACTGACTACTGGGTTTTTTAGGTAGTTGAATGGGGCTAGGTGTTTTTAGGTGTTTTTTAATTTTCGTATGTTTTTTATTTTTAGGTAGTTGAATTGGGCTAGGTGTTTTTAGGTGTTTTTTAATTTTCGTATGTTTTTTATTTCTATTAGAAATTTTATTTGGCAGTTACAATTTGGTGGTTAGATATTTAAGATGTAGATTATAAATTTTATGGTTTTCTTTGATCTTAGGATAAATATCGTAAGATGTCTAGTTATGTAAATGTTAATTTAGTCACGTACATGATTTTATCATTGCGGTTTTGTATTTTTATTTCTTTTTATTAGGTAGTTAGATGTCAATTATAAATTTAGTCACGTTCATGATTTTATCATTGCGGTTTCGTATTTTTATTTTGTTAGAAATTTTATTTGGCGGTTAGATGTTTAAGATATTGATTATTAATTGTCTCATTGTGGTTTAGTGTTTTTCTTTGATTTATCGGTTAAGTAAGCCTATATAAGTACATTATTTTGTTGGATAATTTCAGTTGTGCTGATCATACGCGGTTTTGAATGTGTTCTTTTTATCTAAACACTTTGCAAATATTTATCATTGTTATAATTTGTATTTTTATATTTAGAGATATTAGTCGTAATTAAAAATGGATTTGTGGAGTATATTTCCATTCGACGAAGATTTATTTTTAAAATATAGGATAAATCCGAATAGAATATTAGTAATAAAATGTAATTTGAAACGTATTGACGACGTTACAACACACGAAGGAAAAGATGGAAACGATGGTATAGAATTTTTCAAATGGTTACCTACAGAATTAATATTGGAGTTGGAAGAATATTTGAACGGTATGGATTTGATATTATTGTCGCAAACGAATAGACGTTTGCAGTCGATTCTAGCGCCGAAGATTCCGCAAAGGGTAACAGTTTTAGACAATAGTACGTACGGTGCCAGTCTTAATTTTATGGTAAATTTAAGGTTTAGTAAAAAAACACATACATTATATTTCAAAAATTTTAATGATTTTTACGGTTTATACGATATACCATCAAATATCGAAGAATTATGTAAACAGTATAGAATACGATATTTTGTATTTAATACCACACACGACGAGTGTGTTTTTAATTACGAGCACTTTCTGGTAAACGGCGTATTTTCCGAGATGAAATGCATGCGCTTACTGAGAAAAGTGAGTAATATCCTTTTTTAAATGTTTATACCCGTATTGCGGATGGAATTTGAGATTAGGGAAAAATTACAATAAAACGTATATAGTGCAACATGAAGAGCACGAACTGTAAGATTACGCTATTATATGAAAAAAGTATAAATAGGATTGTGGATCGTAGTTATAATTAGTACATGTTTAGAAGCGACGTAGTATACACGTGTATCTTGTGTTCAATTTTTAAAATTTGGAAGGAAAATGGGTTCCGATATCGCAAACACCAACGGATGTACTATAGAAACCGGGGTCGCATGCATCAAAGATGTAACTCGCGTTGAAGAAAAACCGTTTGTAAAAATAAATTCGTTAATTGTAAATAAATTATATATTATAAAAAAATTGTATTATTATTATAGTAAACACGACGGTAGATTTATTGTTGTGTGTGTTTTGGACAATGTAAGAATATATATGCCACCTCAAATAACGAAACTAGTATATAAGGACAAGAGTAATTGGTTCCGAGACAAGGATTATTTTATATATATCGGTGATCTAGTTTGTATCGTCGCTGGTTACGAATACCCTGAATTTATATTTTGTAGTAAAGAAGGTAATTAATAAAAAAGTATAAATATAGGTATAATTTTAAACAAGTGTTTAATTTTGTTCTCTTTAAAATTATAAAATATAGAATTTGTTACGTATTCATAGTGTAAAAATGAGTAATCCGATAGAGAGTTTTGAATATTTCGATTATAGACCGTCTATAATGGAAAACATTAACGAGTTGGGCACAGAGTTCTCTATAAACATATACAACGAAGAGATTGTCACTCAGCTGTGTAAAAGTTTGATCGTCATAACGGGGAAAATAACGATAAAAGATGACAAAGATACGGAAAGTATGAGCGTAGACAAAAAAGTTAACGTAATTAATAACGGAATCTTACACTTGTTCGATCGTCTAGATTATTATTTAGGCGATAACAAAGTCGATAGTGTATGGAAACCGGGTATTTCTACCACAATGAAAGGATTTGTATCGTTTGAAAACGATTTAAAGTATAGCAATACCGGGTGGCGCATTACGAACTCTGCGATGAATATTCTAAATGAAAAGGGATATTTTTTGGTATGTATACCAGCGAGTACGATAATGGGTTTTTTCGAAGATTACAATAATTTTCTATATCGTATTCCGCAGAAATTGACGTTTTATAGAACGAAGATAAATGCGGACATAATTGAGAAGATTTAAAAGTATTCCATTACGTTAAAAGAGATAGTATGGAGAATGCCTCAAATAAAGTTATCGATCGAGCAAGAAACGTTAGTTAGAAAAGAAATTTTAAATAATACAGACTACGAGCTAGTATACAGAACTTGGCTATATCAAGGTACGGCGATGTCAACCGGGAACGAATTTACTTGGGATATACCAGTATCGTATTCGAAAACCAAGTACGTGCTGTTGGGTTTCCAGAAAGAAAAAAACATTTCGACTTACGATTTATTAAATTTAGAAAACGTTCAAATATTATTGAATAATAACGTTTACTACCCGAGAGAAAGATTGAATTTGAAATATAACGAAAACAAGTGCGCTAATCTGTATCAAATGTTTAAAAATTTTAAACATTCGTATTACGACAAGCACGAGCACGAGATGAATCCTATAGTCAATTATAGTACGTATGTATCCAAGTATCCCGTTATACCTATAGACTGTTCGTATCAACCGAACGTTATAAAAGAGTCGCTGATCAATATTAAGGTAGTTTTTAATTGGCGAGATAACGTACCGTCGAATGTAACGATTCATTGCGTGTTAATAATGGACGATAAAGCCGTATATAATCCGTTGAATAATAGAGTAATTCATTAGGATCGAAAATTGTAAAAATAGTATATAAGGAAGTGTACTAGACGAATAAACTTTAGTCTCACATAGACAGTTGTACGGTGCGCACGTGTGTTTACGCTACAATGGCAAACGATCGATTTAGAAATAGTCCTTCTAAGGACTGCTTGTACATTGTCGATTTCCAAGGTTTTAAAAGTATCAAAAATACATTTATAATGAAGGAATTGGCTATTGTATCTGTTAGAGAGGACCGAATTGTTCATTGTATGGTTAAATCACCTCGTATACGAACACGTGGTATAGAAAGACAGATACATTATCTGACTACGAAACATCACAAAATAAATTGGGGGGACGGACATGTGGAATTTCACGAAGCGGTAAACTGTTGTGAGAAACTGTCGCGGACGCGTACGTAGTATACGTTAAAGGAACGGAACGAGTAAACTATATAAGACAGTTGTTGGGAAATAACATTGTCATTTTCGACTTGGATCCGATAGGTTGTCCTAAAGCTAATAATTGGGTAGTTTACTCGAGAAACTGATACAAGCGTTGTTTTTATAAACATCACCGATATTTACCAGAACAAGCCAGGGATACAAATGTACATTGCGCTTTAAAACTCGCTATTATGTATAAGGATTGGGTAAATCATTTCATTTAAGATGAGTTTTCAAATATCGTTAAATCAGACGACTTCCAACATACACCGCAAATATCAACGAGGAATAAAATTGGATCGTCCGTACGAAGTCGCTCTAAAAAGTTTTGTAACGTATAATAATATTCCAAATATTTCACCCCATTGCGAAAATAATGAATTGATAGCGATCGAACCGAAAAGTAACGAACAACACCTCATTACTATACCAACGGGTACGTACGAATTGAACGATGTAATAGAACATATTCAAAATCACAACCAACTCCGAGGAACCGACGAGTCGGACAGACACATACATTTCGTTAAATCCAAACACGTTAAAAATTAAATGGTATTCAGAGTGGATCACAGACTTTACGACCCCGAATTCGATAGGTCGATTGTTAGGATTTAGTAAATGTAAATTGGAACAGAGTAAAACGCATTATTCCGACGAGTGTATAGATATTTTTACTATAAATAACATAAAAATTAGATGTAATTTAATCAAATGTAATATAACAGACGTAAATTTAAACGATAACACCTTGTACGAATTTCCGCTAAACGCTCAAGTAGGCGAAAAGATCATCGAAAGACCGAATTCTTTATCGTTTTACCGCGTAAATACGGACGAAATAAATTCTCTAACCGTTACTATAGTCGATCAAAACGAAAAGTTGGTAGATTTTAGAGGCGAGAACATAAGTATAATATTAATATTCAAACCCGTATAACGATGGTTTCTAAAAGGGAATTTATAAAACTCGAAAATAGAGCATCGATAATCGAGAAACATTTAAAACTCGAAAAACAAGTTATTCCGAAATTTATAAATAAAACGTACCTGGTACATATCAAGAAGGAACCGTATTCGAGGAACATTAAGCAAAAGACTTTGAATACCCCGCAAATCTATCAACCTTACAAACATATAGGAGGTGTTATATACGTTAGAATTTATCTACACAATTCTAAAAATTCCAACGAAAATCTATACACGTATTATGAAGAGTTTCACGAGTATTTGTTTATAAGGAATTTCTATACAGTAATAATTCTAAGTCCAAGTTCCGTACAGTACGTACGACGACCACCTCCGACGTTAAATAACGTCGATACCGACAATATACACATATACGTCGATGAGACGAAAACCTTGTCTTTATATTTCGGATATTGTAACCGAGACGTGCCTCCACCCTCGGGTAATATGTTGGAAGAATCACGTACCAACGCCATTTTCTTTATAATGAACGATAAAAAATATAAACAAGTAAACAAATATATTAACAACAATAAAAATATTTTAGATATTTTAGCTGGTGAAAACGTCGCAAACGGAAATATAGATATATACTACACTAAAACATTGACAAACGCTACTATCGAATACGAACCTAAACCGGTATAAATAGAGCGCGAATGATGTTAAAAATTTTTTGTTAAAAAAAAAATGGACAATTACGTAAACCTCGGAAAAAAGTTAAAAGAGAAATACGAACAACTCCGTACCGGAGAAATTAGGAAACGCGTAAAACTCGAGGAGGAGTACAAGGACATTGTTAACCCTATACTTGGCAAATTTACAAATAAAGGTAAAAATTTTTTTACAGTTTTTTATACCTACAATGAATTAATAAATGGCATTATATTTAAAAATTGTAATATTTTTTCATGGTGACTGAAATTTGTAAGTGTATAATATACTATACACTGCCAAATTATATGCACTTATAATGAATATGATGTATGTATAAAATAATATACATTGCCAAGTTATATGGAACCGTGATGAATAAAATGTATGTATAAAATAATATACATTGCTAAATTTAAGATAACTCCAACAATGTGTGTAAAAGTTGACCAACATATAAAAAAATGGAAAAAAATAGATGTACAATTTATAATAAATAAAACTTTATATTTGATAAATTATTTGAAATAGTAAAAATATACGCGTGTGCAAATATAATAATTGGTGAATATTTTATAGTAATAAAATTGTAAATAATTAATTGTGATACAATGTGAAACAATTTCGTTTCTTGGTGAAGCATAAATTTAGATTGCATTTATTGCAAAATACTTCGGTTTGTCCATTTCTGCAAAACTTACATCTTTGCATTTTTGTGTAAGTTGGAAAATGTCCGATTCCATCAAGCCAAACTTCATCTGGAGGTCTTGAAACTGCCGGTTTCTTAATCATCTTGGTGTTGTTATTCAATGATGGTCTTCCCCTTCGACCTTTATTATAAATAATATTTGATAATAATATCTTGAAATCTTTCAAACATAACTGCTTCTCTTTCACTTGTAACAGCATCCTATCTCTTCTGTATAATAACCACGCGTTATTTACAGAAATATCTAGAAAATGGGAAAATATCGGCATATACCATTTTCTAGGCTTGTAGTTTGTTCTGTACAGTGCTACAAGCATATCTGTCAGATCTACACTGCCCATGTTTTTATTATATTCTGATACAATTTTTGGGCAAACTACATCTATCCTTGTTTTATCTACTTTAGAATATCTTTTAACTATGTTTGTAGGAGTGGATCCAACAAAGGAACTCACCAATGTTACACATCTATTATCGGCCCACTTTGTTATAACTAACCTATTATTATTATCTGTTTTTTCGTCATATGAACCACGTTTTTTTAGTAGCTCTTTATCTGTTTTTAAATTTGGCACATTGTGAAGTCTATTAGAACGAATAGTTGCTGCACTAAGTATTCCAAATTCATTTCTCAAGTAATCTATTAATTCTAAAGAAGAAAAAAAATTGTCAAAATATACAGCAACAGGTTTCGAATGTTTTATAGTGTGACATAATGACACTATAACTTTTCCTCCGAGTCCAAACAGTGATTCTTCGATAGGAGAAATATTTTTTTCAAAAAATGTTTGATGGCCACCATACAGCAGGAAATCATAAACTATTCCACTAACTCCACTCCGAACGAAAACTTTAAATCCCCATTTTTTAGGTTTTTTCGGAAGATACTGCTTCCTAGATCCTGCACGGGTCCCTTTATATGGAATCATCATTTCATCTATACTAAACATTGTTTCTTCTTCTATCTGTAAAAAATTCTGTCTTAGTTTCTCTAAAAAAGGATGTACTTTGAAATATCGGTCTTCATCACAATACAAATCATTATTACAGAAGTGAAGATATCTCGAAATCAGTTGAAATCTTTTTAGTGACATTTTATTTGATACGATATTGATATTTAGATCTCGGGACCAATAATCAGTATATTGCGGTAATTTTAAAATTCCCATTATCAGTAGGACTGAAATGAAATCCCATATATCTATATTTGTAACATCGAACTGCCAGTTCTCTGTGTAGAATATAAATTTGTAAACTCAACAATATCCTCAATAATGTAATCATCAATCATTTTTCGAAAATAATATAGTGGAGAACCCACACTTATTGGCATATTAAACGATGGCTCTGGAATGTCGACAGAATGGTCGAATTCTGTGTTGGACCAATTATACTTATTTTTAATTTTTTTTTTAAACGCAGGATTTTTTAAAGATTTTACTTTCCTTGTAAATCTAGGAGATGTTCGTTTTTTTTTAGATATTCGAGCATTGTTTGACTGTAAACTATCTGTCTGATGTTTATTTGCAGTATTATCAGAACCCAGGTTGAAGATGGGCATTTCATTATCAAAATTATTAATATTATTTTGGACATCTTCTAGAATATCATGTAAATCTGTCAATGAATGTGAAGAATCCACAGTCAACTGAAATTTAAAAAAATAATAATAATATTGTCAGACAAATTTTATGAAATACAACCGATAATTTCATGATATTAAATTATTTTTAGTATCACTTACTGCATTTTCATTACTGTACTCTTCGTCACTTTTTATTTCATCTAATATGATACCGGATTCAGTATCTTCATTGAAGATCCGTTGTGAAATAATCAAATTTTCGTCATCATCAGATGACTCTGAGCCAGAATCCACTGGAGGCAACGCTACCAAGTGTAAAATTTTGTCAGCTCTAGATCCGAAAAATTTTCTTGACATCTAGAAAAATTACTAATATAATGTAATTCAAATATTATGTGAGTTTTAAGTAATATAAAATTTTCCATTTATTTGGCGATGTATAAAATACTATACATTATATCTTTAAAAATGAAATCAGTACAGTTGGCAATGTATATTATAATATACATAAACTTTAGTTCATCGTACACACTTATATGACTAATATGAAATATAAATTTTTTATTACTTACCTTATGTTGATATTGAAGAAACTAAATTATTTTTACAAAAAGCAAAAAACACCACTAATAAACACAAAAATTTATAAAATAAATACCACGTTTTCACTAAGCACAGAATTTTATGCAACTAACACGTGTCGATTGGAAAACAGATTCCGTATGATGGAATGATCACTCATACATAGATGGCAGCACCTACAATGAATTTCTAGGTGTTCCGGTTTAATTTTTCTGCTATATGACTACACGCTCATAAAATCAATGTATAATATATTATACATTGCCAAGTATAGGGTTAAACCTCTGAGAGCGATACATTCTAAACTAGTCGATACGTTATCGACCGTACTCCCGCGTGATAAATCTTTTCTCGAAAAAGGTATAAAACCTCGTGAAATTGCAAAACTCAACTCGTCAACGTTGTTGGCTATCGAACCTTCTATCGAAATACCTCGAGAATTTGTACAAACCTTGGGTCCGGTAGCTTCAAAGTACATGAAAAATTATTTAGCGAAAAATGTAAAGACCGATTCTTCTTTCGGTATACGTATAGAGGATGATGTCATGTACATGGGAAATTCACCGATAATTATAGAGAACGATAATATAAAGTTGTTCAATACAGACTATTGGTACAAAGGATCGAGCGGATTATGGGAGTTATTAACGTTGGAAAAACCTAAAAATTACGACGAAAAAGACTTGAAAAAGTACGAAGAACTCTTGTTGAAAACTTGCACGTATAAGCAAAAAAACGACCCGAATAATCCTCGTTTGAAAAGTAGCGTAGGAACTAAATATAACGCCGTAATTAAACCGATTTTAATAAAAAATAATATTATAAAAAACGTCGAAAAAACAGGCTCGGGATTACAAAAAATGTATATAAATAGACCCGTAGAGTACGTATACTGGAACAATATCGACGAATTGTTAGATAGATTGTGTATACTGTACGGTGAAGTAAAAGCAGGCAACACGAATCCCTGGATAATTAACGAAATTATAAACATTTTACAAGAAATTAAAGAAGAGGATGGATTACAAACAGAAAAGACGAGAAAAAATCGCTCGAATGCTACCCATAAAAAAAGGTAGAGGTTTGATTAACGATATAATCGACAAATTACCTTTCGAGGCTCATTTACCGGGCGGTTATCAATACGCCGGTCCCGGTACTAATCTAGAAATGATATTGAAAAACCGAGTCCTGCCTAAAAATAAGTTGGACGAGGCGGCAATGTACCACGATATAGCGTATTCCAAGTCTAAAAATTTGGACGATAGACATAAAGCCGACTCGCAGTTGGAAAACGAAGCGTGGAAACGAGTACTGGCTAAAGATTCCAATTTAGCCGAAAAAGCAAACGCGTGGCTCGTAACAAACGTAATGAAGGCAAAACGAGCTATAGGCGCTGGCTACATCAAACACCCGGTTAACATAAGCACGGAACAAGGAAAACTTATCGCGAACGCTACTAAACCGGTAACGTTAAAAATAAATAAAACGAGAAATAAAGACGCCGTAATGAATGAAACGTATTTACCGTTGACCGCGTATCAAATTAAACGAATAAAAAAAGACTTGCCTATAAAACTATCGAAAAAACAACTAGGACACGTAAAAGTAGGCGGTTTCTTACGGCTTTGCTGGCGGCTGCACCGGCGGTAGCCGCTGTAGGATCGTTAATAACAAACGCTATAAGTACGTATAATAACAAGAAAACCAACGACAAGTTGTTACAAGAACGAATACGTCACAATAAAGCGATGGAAGGTAAAGGAATATACTTGAATAAAAAACCCAAAGAAGGTAACGGACTATATAAAGAGTACGTAAAAAAAAAAAAAGATCCCTATTAAACCGTTGAGTAATGTAGAATTGACGGAATACGCCCGACACGTTCCTCGATTTAGAGGTGTTTTTATGCGAGATAAATTACCTAGGAAAGTATTAGACGTAGAATTTGCCATAATTAACTTGGACGACTACGACGGTCCGGGAACTCACTGGGTATGTTATAAAAAAATGGGCAACGTCGTGAATTATTACGACTCTTTCGGAGTAGCGCCGCCTTACGAATTATTAAAGTATTGATCCGACGGATCAGATCCTAACTGCTCGGTATTTTACAATTACGAGATAGAACAAGAGATGGATCAAGTTATATGCGGTCATTTATGTTTAAAATTTTTATACGAGTAACATTACGAAATAGTGTATATACGACTAGGTCAAACGTTTGGTCGATTTTAAACGACTATTTGACACGATTGGTCGATTTTAAACGACGAAAACAAACGACTCGGTCGATTTTAAACGACTATTTACGATATAAATGGATTCCACCGATAAACGGAACGATCGTATACGATTTTGTTGTAGTAGTAAGTGTTTTGCTATTGACCCTAACCAAGACGAAGTCGACGGTTTAGCGTGCGACAAGTGTATGTGCTTTGGTCGTTGTTATTGTAAATGTAAAAGATACAACTCGTTATGGATTTTAATAAAGAATTATTTCGCAAGACTATTAAGAAATTTAGAAAACGGAAAATAATAACCAAAGGTATAGACGACATATGGGCCGCTGATTTGTTGGTTATGACGGAATACTCGAAAGAAAATAACGGTTACAAATACGTGCTAGTAGCGATCGATACGTTCTCGAAATACATGTTTTTGGAACCGTTGAAAAATAAAACGGGCGCGACAGTAGCCGGGGTATTCGAAAAAATTATGAAAAAATCGAAAAGGAAACCGAAACATTTACACGTTGATATGGGTAAAGAGTTTACGAATAAAATATTTAAAAATACGTTGGCCAAACACGGAATTAGTATGTATCATACGTTCAACGAAGAGAAAAGCGCGATAGTAGAACGAGCTAACCGTACGGTAAACGAAAAGTTGAAATTATTTTTTTACGTCAATAAAAACCATAAATGGGTAAATCTACTAAAAAAAATTACCGACGAATATAATAATGTAGACGTACATCGAACGATAGGTACGCAACCCTCTAAAGTTAATAAAACGAACGAACGAGATATTTACGATCGTATGTATAACATTAGTACATTTAAATTGGAAAGAAATACTATTTTCTAAATTCATATTTAATTGATAATAGTAAAATTACGAACTAATAACTATTCGCGCGATCCGTCCTAAGTAACTAAATACACGATCCGAAAGACACTTTTACAAAACTAAACTATCGTGAATAATAGTAATCATAAAGAACGTAACCTCAATGAGATGAATCTATTATAATGGAAATTGATAAAAGCACGATAAACCTACGAGAGAAATAATTCCGAGTGAAATAAATTACAACTACATATACAATGTCGAAACATAATAATCAATTATTTAAACGGACATGTGTAAGATAAATACATTGTAGCATAAATAAGTCGATGAAATAAAAATACGAAACCGCAACGATAAAATCATGAACGTGACTAAATTTATAATTGACATCTAACTACCTAATAAAAAGAAATAAAAATACGAAACCGCAACGATAAAATCATGTACGTGACTAAATTAACATTTACATAACTAGACATCTTACGATATTTATCCTAAGATCAAAGAAAACCATAAAATTTATAATCTACATCTTAAATATCTAACCACCAAATTCTAACTGCCAAATAAAATTTCTAATAGAAATAAAAAACATACGAAAATTAAAAAACACCTAAAAACACCTAGCCCAATTCAACTACCTAAAAAACTCAGTAGTCAGTGCGTAATCTAGGGAACACCTCGTTTGACATTCAAAACAAGGTCAAATCTGAAGTCGGGTCAAATGAGGTGTTCCATAGTGACGCCCTTACTACTCCCGATATTTAATGATGCTCTGTCACTGAGAATCTAATTGTCTCGATGAAGTCGTTAGATTAATATTTATTCATGGTCGTTGTTTATGGTGCAGGTACAATGAAAAAACTAATTGTCTTCTTCGGTAATTACCAAATATTTCTTCGTTCTAGCTAGACGCCGTTTCGAAAAATGCATTCTCCGGCGGCCGAAGAAGAAAACGATTATAACGAATCGTCATCTCAGAAAGACGTTTACGTAGAGTTAATTCGGGCGGCTTCTAACGGCGACGTAAATCTCTGTCGCGAGCTTTTATCGAAAGGGGCCGATGTTAATTACGGCGAAAATCTGTACTATCCGTTGATGGCGTTATGTAACACTTCGAAAGGGAAAGAAGAATTCTTATTGGAATGTTTGGAATTATTCGTAAAAGCCGGCGTGAAAATAAACGTAACGAACGCTTTCAACGTAAGTTCGTTAATGATGGCGTGCGAGAAAAATCTTCGATCGATCGTCGAACGTTTGTTATCGTTAAAGGTCGACTTGAACGTTAAAGATAATACCGGTTGGACGGCGTTATTTTACGCGGTTGCCGGTAATAACGTAGAAATCGTACAGACGTTATTAACTGCCGGAGCCGTCGTTAACACGGTAGATAATCGCGGTAGACGACCGGTCGATATAGCGCGTGAAAAAGGTTTCGACGATTTAGCGAAAACTATTATCGACTCGTCTTCCGCTAACGACGATGACGATACTAACGTCGACGATGTTTATTATAACGCGCAGGACGCGTTGCAGGAAATTCGCGACGGTTTCCCGTTCGTCATATATAAATTATTACGAGCTATGAGTATGCAACGTTATTTTCCGAAATTCCAACAGGCTCGAATTACGTTAGACGTTTTCCTACTGATGACGAACGACGATTTACGTCGTGTTGGCGTTGGTTTTGATAATCATCGTCGACGTATTTTGTGCGGCGTGAAATTATTTCTGTCGCACGAATGGCAGTGGAATTTTCAACACGAAGACGACACGTCCGATTTAGTAACGGCGTTAAACGTTCAATGTAATTTAGCCTTGCATACGATCGTATTAAAATCGGCCATTTATAGAACTGCCGACGTGGCTAAGGAAACGGCTGAAGGAAGGAATGCAGATAATACCGACGCGATCGAAGTATTTTTCGATTTGATCGAACGCGAATTGCGCGGAATCCATTCGCGTTGCCGTCAAATTGCCAGGCGTCGCAGATTAAACGAATTCGCCGCGGACAGTTGCGTAGATTTCGTACCGGCCACTAAGACTCGAAGTTGGTACGGTAGAAATAAATGGCAATTACTACTGTCGACGCTAGCGATTGTCGCTATCGGTTGCATGATACAGATGATGCTGTAGAGTACGCGAAATTGAAACAAGATACATTCGGTAGCTAATTTTTATTTCTAAACAATTAACGTAATAAAATCGCATCTACATTTTCTTTATTATTCGCAAATATCGCTTTAGTCATCGTGTCCTGTTGATAGCCGGTGACCGAAGTTCTGGATATTTACTTATATTCCAGCATCATTATAGATGCACTTCCTGTCGGCCTGATTTGCCTGTAAAACCCCGCCCTTATTATGTTCTTTATAAAGTTAATACGCTTTATTCCTGACAGTTTTTTTTTTCTATACGATTTAATAATTTATTCCTTGTTGGGTTTCTTCGTTTCTTTCCAAGACGTTTTCGTTATTGCGGCGCCAGTTTTCTGATTGAGCACACCTCGCGAAAGTCTGTTTTTGTAAATTTTCTTCGGGCGTCTATATTAATGTTCCTATTTATTAGTATTATTACTATTATTTATTTATTTTTGTGATGAAAAACGCATTTAGCTTGTCCAATTTGTCTTTTAATATGTTTTATCATCTGTAATTGCACTTGCTAGGTAACATGCTTCTGCGATTTGTTCCAATTGACTGTTACCTATTTTTACGTTTCTTTCTTTCTTTTTTTTTTTTATTTAGTTTTTACTGATATTCGTTACTTTTATTTTCTTTTTACTAATGTTTATTTTCCATTTATTTAATTGTTTCGATGAAACTGTAAGTATTTTATACGTATCTTCTCTAATTCCAATAGAGCAATATTATGCAATGGATTTAAATCCTATTTACACTTTCGATTTAATATCCTTCATCCTAAAATATTTTTTCTTTTAAAATTTTAAATATCTTCAATCGCGGCGGTTGTCGAATATTTTTTCTAAATCTACAAACGTTACATAAGTATCTCTCTTTACGTCTAATCGTCTTTTCAGCAAGGATTTCAAAGACAGTATCACTTCTCTCGTAAATCAAAAATGATTAATTCGAATTCTCTCATAAATTTTGGAGCTTTTGTATATTGGTCCACTATTTCTTCATTTTCGATATATTTTTTATCTCCGCACTGCTATTCTATATATTCTTTCAGCTGTATGCCGTGTTTTTAATTTCAGAAAAGATTTGTCCACTTTTATCATCCCCTTAACTATTTTACTTTTAGTTTCGTGTTTCCCTTTTAAGGAATTTATTTGTTATCATATTTTTTATCTGCTTATGCTTTATAATGTTACCTTTTTTTAACTTATTTTTTCTATTCTAAAATTTCGTTACTTACCTACGATTTCCTTGTTTTTAATTTTCGATGTCCTATAGATTTTTCCTAGCGTATTCTTTACATTTCACTAAGCCATGGAGTTTTTCTCCTGTTTTTCAATTTCTGTATTTATATTTTATTTTATTTCTGGTTCTTTCGATTTCTCCAAGAACCATTTTTTTGACTTTGACGTTTGATTTTTTCTTATTTATCTCCAATTGTGGGTATGTATAGCTTGGTTTTTGTTTCTATATCACTGCTTTACAAGATCTATCGGTGATATAATAATTGTTAACTATTAACATATTAACAAACAATCTATAGCGCAGATAGTTTCAAACTAATATTATTAATTAATAGGTAACGTAATAGAAGATAAAAATATATTACCAAATTCGGATATTTATAAATTAAAATTATATATTATAGTCACTGGCGTAGCTGAAACTTTAGAGATATCCGCCTTCCATGAAAATTCAATCACTTTCCCTGTTTTGTTTTAATTTTTTTTTTTTTTTTTTTTTAAAGCAAAAAGATGCGTAAATTAACGCGTAAAGTATATTTGACAGAAATTGGTTCTAAACATAATTTTTTATTAAATTTATCAATAAATGTAATTTGCAAAATTTTACAGAGGTATATTATGATAAAAGTTTACAACTTTTAAACAGATTATATTGATGTAAATTAAAATAATTTTATTCGTATTTACAATTCTTAATTCAGAAATTATTGAAGAGATATTGCAATTGAATTTTGTATTTTATTTTTGTTACGAACTCGTTGACTTTATCAATATAAAACGTTTTAGCTTTTTTAAATCCAATCGATAATAAAACTAAACCAATCGCATTTGTTCCAATTATACTACGAAAATAATTGTTTATTACATCCAACTTAAATATCGACCTTTCGTCCTGCGTTGTTGTAACGGGCAATGTTAAAAAAAAAAATTTATAGCTAGTAATTTTTCATTTTGTATTTAAAAGATGTAGAGCGAACATAATATTTTTGTGAATCTAATTTCGAAGCGACAAAAGCCCTTGTATAGAATTGGCGGATAATTCGTAGAATTCACGAGTTCTGATTAACTGGAAAGAGACAACGAAAGTGTCTGCTTACTGATCTAATTCGTTCAAATCGATAGCGTGCAATAATTATGTCAATGTGAGTATTGAAAACTTTTATTTTAAATAAGTATTTTGCATTCGTGTAATTATTTCCTAAGCTGATAGTTCAAAGTGAATAGTTATATTACGAATCCAACGCTCTTTAAAACGCACTTCGATCAATGCGCATTATGTAACACATACACCTATCCGTGCTGTAAATCATTTTAGACCGGGTCAATTCTCAAATACACATCTTCAACTACGCTACTGAATATTGTGATAGTTTCAGTTTGAAACTAAATGTGCAATAGATTGCTTGTTAATAGTTAATAGTTATTATATTATTGGTAGATTATTTTGTTATTAATATTTTATAGAAAATTCTATCATTGCGCAATAACGTAACATTTAAATTAACCTTTTATTTCTTAAATCCCGTTAAATTAATTATGCAATAGTGACGTAACAGGTTAAAATAAAGCACACACACATATATGACGATATGTATGTACGTGTATATTCGTAAATTATTTTAAAAAAATAACAAAAATATATTTAATGATATTTCACTTTAATCCGCAGGAAGAAATTTCCCTGAAAAAAAAAAAAAGTTTCATTTTCCAGTAGATTTTTAATATATTTATGGAAGCGTGATATTGCGCACATACACATACTCTACATATGTATGTATGCTGGGCGCGAGTTTTAATTGGTTCCTACAGTTTCTTTTTAACATCTTTTACATACAAATAAGTTTCTGTATGAAATGGTTTTTTAGTGAGTTTATAAAACAATGCAAGAAATTAAAGCATATAATATATATATCATCATAATCGATAACTCAATGACTGAGTAATGTGATCTCTATTTTAATGCATCTGATATAATTTTCCTACACCTGACCCTATTTCGGCTTTCCAATATAGCTAGAACTCTTGTTAATCCAGTAAGCGTCGTGACAGAATCTATCCATCGAGTTGGAGGTCTTCCTTTACTTCTTTTTCCTTCTATCTGTCCAATTACTATGCTTTTTACTAGGCAGTTCTCGCTTTTTCGCATGATATGTCCATAATATTTCAAGATTTTCTGTTGGCATGAAGTATAAAGGCGCTGTTCCACGTTTAGATCTAGAATTGAGATATTTGTCTTCTTTGCTGTCCATGGAATTCTAAGCATTCTGCGCCATATCCACATCTCAAAGGCGTCAATTTTTCGTTTATCTTGCTTATGTAATGTCCAAGTTTATGCTCCATATGTAAATATGGCAAATACTATAGTATTTACTAGCTTTATTTTTGTTGAACGAGTAATGGAACGATCTTTCCAAATTTTATTTAGTCTCGTCATTGCAGCTGCGTTTAATATCCTCTCCACTTCCGTCATGACTGTTTATTAATGATCCAAGATATGTATATGAATTTATAATTTCTATATCCTGTATAGTGTTCAGCTTCTGAGGATTGTTGTTTCTGTCTATTACCATAATTTTTGTCTTATTTTTATTAATTAATAATCCCAGTTTTCTACTTTCCATTTCTACTCTGTTCAGTAAATCTATAATTTCTTTTCTAGCTGCAGCAATGAGTGTGTAGTATCATTGGCGTATCGCAGATTAGATACTCGATATCCACCTATTTTCACTCCTTCTTTATAGCCATCTAAGGCGTTCCTCATAAAAGTATGGGAGACAATATACAACCTTGCCTTACGCCTTTTTGAGGATGAAATTTTTTAGATACGGCGCCATCAAGCCTTATTGCGGCTTCTGTTTGTACATACAGATTGTATATTAAATAGGATAAGTGGCTTGGTAGACCCACAAAGGTTAATATTTCCAATAGTTTATCCCATTTGACACAATCAAATGGTTTATGATAATCAATGAAGCATAAATACATCGGTTTGCCATATTCGATATTTTTTTCAATTAATTGTTGGATACTCAGTATTTGCTCTCTGGATCCTCTGCCACTAACAAATCCAGCCTGTTCTGTTGATATTTGCCAGTTTAGATATTGTTTCAACCTGTTATTAATAATGTGGAGCAGAATTTTATATATATATATATATATATATGTATGTATATTGGTATGTTTATGTGTAAATGTTTTTTTAAAAATAGCAATTTTCTAATAATATTTCATTGAATCCACAGAAACGTATTTGTAGCATCGATTTATTTGTTTTCAATAGATGTTTAATATGCCTATCGAAATATGGTAAGTTCCACACACACCACATATAATCACGTTGTATGCATGTATATTCTCCAATACATATTTAATTGTTCTTTTTTCTGTCAACGCTATCCGCCATATCCTTCTCAGGATTCGTATTTCGAAGGCTTCTAGCCGTTTTCAAGCTTTCTGCGCTCACTGTCCATGTTTCACACGCATATTTTAATATAGACATGACATAGCACTGGACCAGCCGAAGTTTTAATTTAATATTTAATTTTCTATCCTTAAATATGTATGCGAGATTTTCAAACGCCTGTTTCGCCATGACGATTCTTGTTTTAATTTCAACTGTATCTATTCCATCATTGCATATTAACGTGTTCCTAGATAATGAAATCGATCCACGTTTTCTACAACTTTGTTGCCAATTTTCAGGACTGCAGTTTTACTAATCAATCTCGTGAACTTCATCGTTTTAGTTTTGTTAACGTTTATATTATAATATGTAATTGTTTATTTATTCTTAAAAATCGTAGTAGCTCAGCTATAATATATTATTGAATTTATTATTTTTTTTTAGAAGAGAATATCTCAGCGTTCAGACCCTAATTGAATGATGTTCTAATTAGTTTTATTTAGTATATAATTAATACTGCTATAAATTAATGTATCATCATCACAGTGCCACGTCTGTTACCAAACATTGGATAACATTTGAGCAATCTTCCTTCTATCTGGTACATCCTGGAAGAGTTCAATGGTGGACACTTCGTACCACTGCGTCAAATTTTGAATCTATGTTATTATTTTTCTTCCCAGTGGTCTTTTTCCAGTGATATTTCCTTGCATCATATTATAAGGTGAAGCATACTATATTGTCGCGGATGGCGCATTATATGACCAAAATATTTTAGTTTTCGGTGTTTGATTTCTTTTATTATTTCATTGCACTTGTTTAAGCGATTTAGCACTTTCAAATTTCGTCAGTCCATTTTATTTTAATCCACATCTCAAAAGCATCCAGCCTTCTTTCTGTCACCTTCGTTAATGTTCAGCTTTCAGCATCATAGTAACACAATTCATAACATCTTATCAGTCTGATTTTCAATTGTACATTTATATTATTACTACACAATATTGATTTTAATTTTAAAAATTCATTACGAGCTTTTCCAATTCGTATTTTGATTTCTTTGCTCATATCCCATTGTTCGTTTAAATTACTGCCTAGATATACCTCATTTTCAATTTTTTTGTCCATAAACTATTAGTGGTGTTGTTACTAAATTTCCGATTTTTCTGTTACCACCATATATTTTGTTTTAGAGATATTCAGGTGTAATCCTTATCCATCACATATTGTAACGAGGATATTTACTAATCGTTGCAGTTCTTTTAAATTATTCGCTATTAAAATTGTGTCGTCTGCATGTCGGATGTTATTTATTATTTTCCCATTTACTTCGCTGCCGTTGTTAAATTTCCTTCGGATTTCTTCGAAAATTTTTTCAGAATATATATTAAAGAGCAGCGGGGATAAGATGCAATTGCATATTGCTGCTTCTTGTTGTTTCTAATACTTGCTGTTTGGCACCAATATAAGTTTTTTATGATTTGTATATCTGTCATCAATGCTTGTTCTTTTTAGAATATCCATTAATTTACTGTGCTTTACATTGTCAAATGCTTTATGGAAATCCACAAAACATATAAAAACTGGGCGTACCACGTCTCTGCATCTCGCAATTAGCATCCTAATACTGAATAGGGCGTCCATGGTACCTAGATGTTTCCTAAATCTGAATTGACTATCAGCTAGTTGTTCCTCTTCTTTCTTGTATATTCTCCAGTATATGATTCGGAGAAAAATTTTTAGAAAGTGACTCATTAAATTGATACTTCGGTAATCCTCACATTTTTTAGCATTTCGTTTTTTAGGTATCATTATGAATGTTGATTTCAACCAACCATCTTGAATCTTTCCCGTATCGTGTATATTATTAAATAATTTGACCAAAGAGGGTTTATCTTTCTTTCTTAAAATTTTTAGAATCTCGATTGGTATTTGATCCGGTCCCATTGCCTTCGTTTTTTGCAATTTTTATGGCTTGTTCTAATTCTTCTATTAAGATTGGCGGTTCTTTCTCTCCCTGATGGTCCTGTGCAACCAGCCTCACATCGTGGAATAGATTTTCAATATACTATTTTTATTCTATCTTCTTTATCAATTACAATGTTATCTTGTTTATCTACCAGTTTATTAGATGCTTTATGATATGGACCAACTAATTCCTTTATTGTCTTGTGCATATTAAATGTATCTTTTTTTTTCTCTGTAACTTTTCGATTTCCGTACAAGACTCTCTTTTTGCTTCCCATATTTTTCTGCATATTTCTCGATTAATGCTCTTATACTTCAACATATTTCGGTTTTTGAAATTCTGTCTCTTTTATTATTTCGTTTGTCATTCATTTTTGTTTTTTGTTTGCATTACTTGAAATTTTAGGTGTTGTTTCCTGCATGGTGTTTTTAATCACCCTCCAATGATCGTCTACTTTTTTTTTGTATTACTTCGTCAAACTTGTTTTCTATTTGTTCTCTAATAATCTGCTTATTGACCATCTATTATTCGGTAGGATCTTTTTGATTCTAATCGTTTTAGTTTCACTTTTATAATTCCCATCAGTAGATTGTGATCTGTTGGAACATGTGCACCTGGTAGGGTCTTCAGTGTTTTGACTGCATTTCTATATCTTTGATTGATGACAAAATAATCAATTTGATTCCTTATAATGTGATTTGTTCTATCTGTTAGTGATTTACAAGTACATAATTTAAAAAATGTGTTCATTATGCATAACTTCTTTTCTCTGCAAAAATCCACAAATAATGCACCCCTGTTATTTCTTATGCCTAAACCAAATTCACCTACTGTGCTTCCATTTGCATCTTTGCCAACTTTGGCGTTCATATCACACATTATTATAGTTATATATTTGCTTTTCAACTGTTTAGCTACATTATTTATTTTTTCATAAAATTGTTCTATTTCATCGTCGGGACTACCTGTTGTCGGTTCGTATACTTGCACAATGTTTAATTTTACTGACTGAATTTATTTGTATCAAGATACTGGACTGACTGATGTCACGCTATTTATTATTTCTTTTGATACTATTATTGCCACTCCATTTCTCTAATACTGAATATCTTCACCTGAATAATAAACAGTATAATCATCGACTACATACCTCTCAGCACCTGGCCAGTGCATTTCGCTTATACCCAATATTGATATTTCAAATCTTTTCATTTTTTTTATTGTATTATGAATTTTTCTGGACTGATATAAACTTTGAACATTCCATGTACCCATCTTTAAATCAAACTTTAGCTTGATTGCTCTACTTGAAACACGCGTGTTCCCTCCTACAGGGGTAAAGAGGAACTCGAGTCAACTTGCATTGCTGCAGGTGACCGCCTATTACCTTCTTTTTTTGCGATTGCCCTATAGGTACAGCATTTATATCATTTCTTTCACATGTCATGTTAGTTTTAGAGACTTAAAAATACAGCGGTGGTTTCCCATTACCTTCTGCTGAATTTTCTGTTAGGGTTTACTCCCTTAGCTTTTGGATCATTATCCTAACCGCAAGGCAGCGAGTTGTTACTGAGGAGGTAACGATTTTAGTCAACCTACCGAGGGAGAGGCAGTCATAGGATTTTTGCAGACTTAGTGGACAGGTCCTCAAGCTGTCCATCTGCATCCTCGTGTTTCCTTACCCTGTCACTACTGGAATCGTCTGCCAGAGATTTTCCGCCAGTAGTCGCTCCTGGTTCACGACTGCTTATTTCTTATTCACAGCTTATTCTATTACATATCGGCCTGTAGTATAAATATTTAAGAGATCATCCATTACATTATATATATATATATATATATATATATATATATATATATATATATATATATATATATATATATATATTATTTTAAATTAATGTGCTGTGTACAGCAGTTAAGACTAGAGGCATGGAAGGAGTAGAGGAATTAGATTAAGGAATAAAGTCCTGATTTATGGAGAAACAAGATTAAATTAGAGAGAGGAGAGGAGCTTTCATCTTTGAAAAGCAGAGGGAGTGTAGAAGGAAGGTTAAGCGATAATCTGTGAGGATGGTATAAAGGACAGTCAATTGAGGATGTGGGAGACAGATAGAATAACAACACACACAGCACATTCTGGAGCAGAGATCCTGTTGATGAGGTATGTGTGAGTGAGCAGAATATGTCCCAACCGCAATCTGCTGATGATATCTTCTCTGCGATTTGGAAGAGATGTTTTCCAAGGCTGAGTTGAGCTCTTGATCTGATGAATCTTGTTCGATTGAGGAGTCAGTTGTCACAGCTTTTGAAGTCCATTTTTTATTTGTTTCTTCAGATTGGATGCTGGGACTGGGATGTTGAGAACAGGTAAAGATGAAGCAGCATTTCTTGACGCTTGAATGGCAAGCTCATTCTCATGAATGAGCTGGGATCCACATGAAGACGACGCTTCAATTTGGTTCTGCCATCACCAACTTTACTACTTCTTTAGCTACTGGGTGCTGATCGTGAAAACATTGTGTAGAGCATTGATGGCTGGAAGGGAGTCGGAACATACAATCGATGACTGCTGAGCAGGAGAGCTCATTATGGACTTCACTATGAGGAGAATTGCTTATAGTTCAGCGGAAGTAACGGAAAGTGTCTCAGGAAGCGAATGACAGATGATGACTGCTCCATCCTTGACAACTGAACAACTGACGGACCTATTGAGTAGTGATGCGTCTGTATAAAATACTGATGATGTATTGCTACAGATTTATTGATTGAGAAACACAATCCATTGACTGCACACCAGGTGGATAGTTGGTCCATGCATGCCATGGAGAATGCATTCTCTAATGGATACAGTTCTGCAACTCACAAATATTGAGATCATTGGCATACAATAGACTTCGAACTGGGGAGTTCACAATTTCTGATAAATCGTTAATTGCGATATTGAAGAGCAATTGGATCAAAGCTGATCCCTGAGGCAGTCCGTTCGACAGGTAGCGTAAAGATGATGAAGCGTTCCCAATTTGAACAAAAATACTTCAGTTTGTTAAAAAATTCTGGATGAATGATAATAGGTTACCACAAAAGTCCCAGCAAGTTAGCTGTTTCATAATTTTGTGAATAGGAATCATGTCAAACGCTTTTGATAAGTCAAAAAACACAGCTAACAGGTGGAGTATGTTCTTCGAAACATCTTCTATAGTGTTTTGAATGGCATATAACTGTTGAACGATTGTGACGAAAACCACATTTGGACGGATGAATAAGATTTTTGGACTCGAGCAACCAGTTTAAACGAAAATATACAATTCGTTCGAGCACTTTGCACAAAAATGATGTAAGAGATATCACCCGATATCTCTCTGCCAATGAGGGATCTTTTGTAGGTTTGATCACGGGTATTATAACTGACATTTTTCAAGAGTTGGGAAATTAATTTTTCAGCCAAATGTGGTTAAATATTTGAAGTAGAGTATCCAATATCGGCGTAGAAGCGTGTTAAAGCCATCGTATTCTGGAGATGTTTCTCTTGTGAATTTAATTGCATTTGATAATTCTCTTAAACTGATCTCTCTGTTATAGAGTTTTGGATTTTCAGCTGAAGAGTCGAGCTGGTGTAGGTTAACTGGACCGGTGTGACAATTGGAGCTTCACTGGTAGTGATCTGCGAAAGCAGAGGCAATATCTTTTGGACTGAACACAGTACCTTGTTTTGTATTCAGTATTGTTGGAGGTAGAAAAGAGCTTGATTGTTTGAGAGGTCGAATTTTAGACCAAACTGTGCTCGAAGGTGTCGACGCAGTAATCGTAGAGGTGAATTCAAACCATGATTTCCGTTTGGCCTATTTTATAGTCCACTTAGCCTTTTGCCCGAGCTTTTTTAAATTCTAACAGGTTAGTAGAGGAAGGCATAATTTTTAAATTCTGTAGTAGTTTTCATCATTGCCTGATAGTTTTGGCACATTCCTTCGTCCACCATAGAACCAACTTGCGATATTAGTAATTTTTGGAGGAGTAAATAGCTGGGCCTTTTTGACTAATGTTGAGGTAAAAATTTCGATGGTATTATTTATATTACTTGACATGTCAATTGAGAAGTCGGAACAGGCATTAGTGTATCTATTCCAGTCTGTTTTCTTGTAGTTCCAGTGCTGTAATTGTGAGTATGAAGGGATTATGGGATCTATTAGTTTAATTAATAAAAAGTATCTTGAAAAGAATGATTTTCTAATAAATTGATAATTTTACCTGTATAAATCATATGCACATAGGCTTCTGAATTCTCGACGTATTTCGATTAGTTTCATACCGATATCCATTGCTACAAATATTTTCACGCGCGATGTATTAGAAACGCAAAAAATAACCATTATATTCGATTCGTTTTAGTACAAAAAATAACGTAAAATTAATTAACAATTAAATTAATGTACAACATACGGATGTAACTCGTGTGTGTGTGTGTGTGTGTGTGTGTATAATGACGGATATGTATATTTATATATATAATTATCGATTAAATAATACAAAAATTAACATTGATAACAATAGTTATTTACATATGTAAACAGATATGTACAAAAATAGTTTAATCATATAAATTAAAGCAGTATACAATTACGTGGGATAGTAAAATTTCATTTATAAGTGTACAATTTCTAAATGTATATTATATAACTTTACTATCCGACAATTTTTACTTGTTTTTCAAATGTTCTTTCAGAACTTACATTTATCTAATCCTATAGAGTATATATATATATATATATATATATATATATATATATATATATATATATATATATGTTTTAATTGAACAGGAACGTAATTTAAATGGCGCGAATGATGGTATATTGATGAGAATTTATTAAAAAATAAGAAAAAACTTATTTCATTATTTAGTCGAAATGCTTTTATATTCTTTTAAGTTTTTTTTTTTTTTGAGATTTTCGTTTTTTATTTGTATATACAATTTTAGTCGATAAATTACGTACGACTCATTTATTTACATAAGAAATATTACGTGACAGGCAACTAAAAAAACATTCTGCGTGGAAAACTGGACATTTTCATTACGTAAGTTGCGTTTAATTTTATTCTTCAGTTTACTCATTTAATCCGTATCCGGACTATACCGATTAAATTAAATTAACGTATAAGCGTTTATTAAATCAATTTTAAAAAAAAAAAAAACAGACAATAACATTTAACAGATACTTTCGACGACTATATATTTTGGAATAAAAAACTTTAAATATTAATTGATATTGTTGTATTAGATGGAATTTCTGTATGAACTTCGACGACTATATATTTTGGAATAAAAAACTTTAAATATTAATTGATATTGCTGTATTAGATGGAATTTCTGTATGAACATCGTTCAATTGATTACACGCTTCGGAAAATAGCAGCAATTAAAATGATCAAAAAGTATAAAACGAAATTTTCCCTATAGATTTAGAAATACGTAATCGTTATATTTTTTATCGAAAAATACGATTCACGAATTTAATCGAGCGGAATATATATGTAGAAAATTCGTATACGAAAAGGAAACAAGTTAGACCGAATTCAAAGTTATACTAAATATATATTATTTACAGCAATATCAAATTTAATGCATTGTATTTAATTAATATAAATTAAGTAGTCATAGCCGAAAGGCAATAAGTACTGCTGTTAAATGAATAAATAAATAAAAACCTTTCGGAATATATATATATATATATATATATATATATATATAATTAACGTATCAATCTAAAATGAGTAATTTATTAGTTTTAAAAAATATCGTAAGACATTTTTGCATAGCAGAAACAGGAAACTATATAGCGAATGTGACGAATTAAATCAGTTATCGGTCGAAGAAATAAGAAAAATTGTAATTTATTATATTAAGAAGCTAACGTTTAAAAGCCGTCGAAGAAATAAGAAAAATTATAATTTATTACATAATAAGAGGCTAATGTTGGATATGTAATTGCGACGGGATATTTTTAGATTGTAATGTAATAGAAATTAGTAAATAGCGAATGTAACGAATTTAAATAAGTTATCGGTCGAAGAAATAAGAAAAATTGTAATTTATTATATTAAGAAGCTAACGTTTAATTATAAGTTAGCCGTCGAAGAAATAAGAAAGAAGTTATAACTTATTATATTAAGAAGCTAACGTTGGATATGTAATTGCGAAGGCATATTTTTAGATTGTAATGTAATCGAAATTAGTAAATAGCGAATGTAACGAATTTAGCAAGTTAGCCGTCGAAGAAATAAGAAAAATTATAATTTATTACATACTAAGAAGCTAACGTTTAATTTTATCTAATTAATTGCGAGTTGAAAGTTATAGATATATTATAGATTGTCAGTAAAAAACGTTGTAAATGGAGTTTATAGTGTGACGATAAAGTTCATCGGATTGGCACCTTAAATTTTCATATCGTCAATAATTATTAAATAAATATGCTATTATGAAATGAAAAAATTGATTATATGTGTCTGATATTTCGTTGATTTAAAAAAGGTTTAGTTTACAACGATGTCGATTTATTAGATATTGAAAAGTATTTGGTTTCCCAAAATTATAGAGAAATAAACGTCAGCGTCTCTGTAAAACGAATTTTATTTTACAAAAATAAAAAACGAAATTATGCGACATTTCTTAGAAACGCGTATTAATTAATTTGTGTACCTCGGTTATTTATCACGTATTTGAAAATGTTATACACAGGTATAATTTCGATCTAGACAGAGAGGTATATTAATTTTCGATACGTTTCGTTTTCGAAGCTACATTTTTTTGTTTGTTTTTTAAAAATTTTATTTTATTGTTAGGAAGACGATGGATATGCAACGGATAATGGCTATAAAATAATAAAAATAATAATGTTAGAGAGGTAATTGAAGAATTGTACACGAATAAAAAAGGAATGGCACACTTAATTTACTTACGAAATAATAAACCTGAGCACATTGACATAATCGGTATTTTTATATATAATATAATAACTTATACGTGAGTTCCTTGATTCGACTTTTTAGTGGTGATTTGTTGCGACGATTTTCCAGCGACGATATATTGCGAGGAGGAAGATGTAGAAGACGGAGAAGGAGTTGTACTAGACGTCGCTCTCGATGTCGCGGGAACCAGTTGAGGAACTGAACCATTTTTTAACGAACTGTAAGGCGGAGGAGGCGGCGGTTGACCTAACGAAGATGGTGGTAATGGTAAAGACGGATTATGATGGCTAGTTCTTAGATAAGGATTACCGTAAGTAGCCGAATATCTCGGATCTAGCGTAATAGACGTTGTCGAAAGCAATGAATTCGAATTAGACTCGGTACACGGTACACTGGCCATCATCGAAGTCGTTACATTATTATAATCTTTCATGTAGTTGGAATACGGAACGAATCCGTTATTTTTCAATTCCTACAATGAAAAAAGTGATATTTCTTTAGTTATACATATACTGTATCGGAATGATATGAACTATGAAGTAAATGTACAGCATTTAAAACAAATGGTTATTTCAATATATATATCGAAATGATATCGGCCACAATGAAGTATCAGTGTTACATCATTAAAAAAATTATTTATTTATTTACATATATGTGTCTGTGTATCGGAATATGGGGTACAATGAAGTCTAATGCACATAATATTTTTTTTTTAAAGAAATGAGAATACTTCTGGAGTTATATATACACGATATGCCTATATCAACCCAGTGCTGGGTGTAGGCATTCCTCAATCGGATCCAACTGATTCCTGCCCACATAACATCATTATCTCGCCTGCTAGCCATGAGACTCCCTCGCGGATTGGCCAGCACTGTAATATCCGCTAAGTCCGTTATTTCTCCTTTTGTATAATGCAAATGTCCGTTCCATTTCAATTTTAGCCTGGCGATTCGCTCTACTGCGTCTACCAGTTTTGTCTGTTCCCTAATCTATGTAATTGTCTTGCAATCTTTGAGCCTGATTCTAATACATAATTCTCTCGCGGGTCGTTCGGATTTTCCTAATTATATAAATACAAAAATGATGCACATGATGCAAGATCTTAATAATAACATCAATAATAATCTTAATAACAAATTAAAAGAACATGAAAATAATCTTAATAATATCATTAATAATAGGTTCAAAGAACATGAAAATAATCTTAATAATATCATTAATAATAGGTTCAAAGAAAATGAGAATAATTTTAACAATATCATTAATAACAGATTCAAAGAAAACGAAAATAATTTTAATAATATCATTAATAATAAATTTAAAGAAAACGAAAATAATTTTAATAATTTCAAAGAAGAAGTTAACAATACACTAAATTATCAGGAAAAACAGATAAATGAAATTTTTATAAAAAAATTTGAGAATCTACATAAAAGCTTAGATACAGTACAACACTAAATCAAATAAAACAGGATAATGAGATACAAAATAATACTATCGCAGAATTACATAACCAACTAAACGAAAGACAGGAAGAACAGAGAGTAGAATATAACGATACATTTAAGGAAGTAAACGTTAAAATAAATAATTATATGAAACACGAGAACTAATAACTAGTAATTTAAATCTATACAGCCAGGAAATAAAGGAAAAAGTACATAATATGAATAATACTAACAATCACAATCTGGATACAAGTCTAAAACTATGAAACTTGGTATAGATAAAGATATGGAAGAGAGAAAAAAAGAAACTGTTGAGTTTAGAAAGAGAAATAGCGACCATTAGGAAGAGTCCCAACATACTCCCTAATAGGACCAGAAAGTGCATGGATTTGGCGGCAAATATAAAATGGATAAAACCACGGTCAATGCCTTTCGAATTCAGGTTATCTATCAAAGAATATCCATACAGATAAGGAATTCACCGTCAAAAATAATAATAATAATGATTAGTATCGAATGAACAACATAAAGGTATTAATCAGCTGATGTGAAAGTCGTTATCGCTTAGGCATAGGATGGGAATTTACTAACATTTACTACAAAACGGATAAAACCATCCGATAGTGCTTTCAGAGTATGGTGTATTCGAAAGATAAGTAATTGTAATGACGAAGTACTATAATAATAATAATAATGATTATGAATATAAACTAATAGGCAGGAACATGTATGTAGATAAGGAAGTGTAGTCTAATAACAATGATGATAATGATTAGCTGTGTATCGAGAAATATGATAATAATAATAACCATGAAAATTATAACAGCTGATACAAAGATCGTTATCGTTCACACATACATAGTAAGCGACATATAAACATAAGTCGATTTTATTAGTAGTAGTAACAGAGATTTAATGCCGAATATAGCATTACTATAAAATGGATAAAATCACGATCAATGCCATTCGAATTAAGGTTATCTATCAAATAATATCCAAACAGATAAGAATTTGTCCATCAAAAATAATAATAATAATTATGATAACTATCGTGCCAATAACATCGAGATATTTAACACGGAAATATAAAGTTCACGACGAAAATGGGGCCAGGCGCCGCCGAACGAATAATTTCCACGAGTCAGCATTCCTAATACTGTCATTTTTCAGATAATCATAATAAACATCTATAAGGAAAATAATTCTTAAAAATGAAAACAAGAAAGAGGAAATAATTATTTATATTATAATAATACGAGAATACCACAGTTAGACCCGTGTTTCAATGCCGCGTAACTTTTGTTTAAATAATTTTTCCAAATCTTGAACCGTTTGCGAAAAGGGGATTGAACAAGGCATCTTTTTGGAAAACCAGAAACTTCTAGTTCAACTATAAAACAATAGAATGCGCAGTCATTCTTTGTAATCGCTTTTGGAGTCATTGGCATGACAATGCATCTTTTGGGAAAATGAGAAACTTCTAGTTCAACTATAATACGATAGAATGCGTTTGAGTCATTGACAGGATGGAAATTTTATAAATACACAAGGGCGTGGCCAGAGTGAATGATAAGGATCATGGAATCATGCGGCTCCTCTGGTCGTTCATTTCATCACCTGATAATATAGAATCATTAATTGTTACGCAATCCTAGGCTTGTGTAGTTAACATTTTCAAGTGACTCAGTCAGTCTGTTGGAAATCATCTTGCATGTAATGTTACTGATGTGACCTATGATGTTTCGTTGTTTATTGATTTATGTGAAGTGATCAGTTTTTGGTTAATTTAATGTGATTTTTTAAATTCATGTGCATTTCATTAAAATATCATAATAAAGCTTTTCTGATATTTGATTATATAAGTAGATAACGAACCTTTCATTATATAGTTCGATCGTTTTAGTAATTACAATTTTATAGAAAGTTTCAATTACACAACTATGCATGACAGTGTGTACAACAGAAAAGTTCAAACATGTTCCTCCCTTTAGCTTCACAGATCTGTCGCTCATTTCATTCCCTGATAATTAAAACTATTGTACAATCTCAAAGTCAAGTTGTTCTCAGTCTGTTCAAAAGATCTCTCACAGTTAATGTTACAGAAGCAAATAGTTTTTTTTTCATTGTATGAAATTTAATTGGGTCGATTTCTGTATAGCAGGTATGTACCCTTTTTTCATATCATTTGTTTTTAACATACATTCTTTTTTATCGTAATTTATTCTTTTAATGCAGATAGATCCTTACAAACTAAATATAAAAAAAATATATATATACACTTTTTTTAATGATATTTTATAATTAGGTAGCAAGGATCTCTTTTCAGAGAATAAATATATAACAATTAAGTATATGTATATATATATATATATATATATATATATATATATATATATATATATATATAATATAGTGTATATATATTTTGTACATATATATATATATATATATATATATATATATATATGTGTGTGTTTGTGTTTGTGTATAGTATATATAATTTTTTATGATCATTTATAATTGGGTTGCAAAGATCTATCTTAAGAGAATAAATATATAGTTTATTATATTAACCCCAGTTAGATGGTTTTAGATTAATAGTAGCAATTTCATAGAATAATGTTATTAAATTTGTAGGCAAATTTAGATTATATCGATGTATAATGATCCTGTAAAAATCTATATGCCACCACGAATAGTAAAGATCTAAATAAGAAAAAGGAAATATGGTTTGAAGACAAACATTATTTTATATACACGGGTAATGAAGTAAGTTATAATGGAGAATACGAATACCCCATATTTATGTTTTGTAGGAAAAATGGTAACGAATGAATGACGATATAAATAAATACCTTTTTTTTTAAAAGTATAAATAGAGGTATAGTTTTTAAAAAATCAAATACTTAAATCTGTTTCAAGTTATAGTTGTAAATCATAGAATTTGTTACATATTCGTAGTATAATATGAGCAATATAATAGAGAGTTTCGAACATTTCGATTATAGACCGTCTAATAACGGAAAACATAAACGAGTTGGGGACGGAGTTTTTTTATAAACATATACAACGAAGAGATCGTAACTCAACCATTTAAAAGTTTGATCGTAATAACTGGGAAAATAACATTAAAAGACGAAAAAGATGTTAAAATAACGGGTGTAGACAAAAAAGTAAACGTAATCAATAACGGAATATTACATTTGTTCGATCGTATAGATTATTATTTAGGTGATAACAAGGTCGATAGTATAAGAAAACCGGATATTTCTACCACGATGAAAGGATTAGTATCGTTTGAAAATGATTAAAGTATAGTAATACCGGTTGGCGTATTACAAATTCTTCGACGAATATTCTAAATGAAAAGGGACATTTTTCATTTGTATACCCGTGAGTACGATAATGGGATTTTTCGAAGATTACAAGAATTTTCTATATCGTATTCCTCGAAAATTGACGTTCTATAGATCGACGATAAACGTAGACATACTAGGGAATATTTCAATGACCGATAAAGACAAGTATTCCATTACATTAAGAGACATAACATGGAGAATGCCTCGAATAAAGTTATCGATCGAGCAAGAAACGCGAGTTAGAAAAGAAATTTTAAATAATACGGACTACAAACTACTATACAGAAGTTGGCTGTACCAAGGTACAATGATTTCATCTGCGACTGAATTTATTTGAGATATTCCGGTATCGTATTCGAAAACCAAGTACGTACTAATAGGTTTCTAGAAAGAAAAAAATATTTCGACTTACGATTTATTAAATTTAGAAAACGTTCAAATTTTATTGAATAATAACGTTTACTATCCGAGAGAAAGATTGAATTTGAAATATAGCGAAAATAAATGCGCTAATCTGTATCAAATATTTAAAAACTTTAAAGCTTCTTATTACAACAGACACGAATACGAGATGAATCCTGTAGTCGACTATAGTACGTATGTATCAAAGTATCCCGTTATTGCTATTGCTCGTATCAACGGAACGTTATAAAAGAATCGCTGATTAATATTAAAGTAGTATTTAATTGGCGAGATAACACACCATCGAACGTAACGATTCATTGTGTGTTAATAATGGACGATAAAGCCGTATACAATCCTCTGAATAACAGAGTAATTCATTAGGAAAAGTATATAAATAATAGCACTCGCGTAATACAAATTTTAGATTAATCGTATGTAAGAAATAGTATATAAGTAGGTCAAAAAATTTAGTCTCAAATAGACCTTTGTACAGTATACACGTGTGTTTACGATACGATGGCTAACGATAGATTTAGAAATAGTCCTTCTACGGACTTTTCGTACGTTATCGATTTCCAAAGTTTTAAAAGTATTAAAAATACATTTATAATAAAGAAACTGGCGATTGCATCTCTTGGAGATGACCGAATTGTTCATTGTATCATAAAATCACCTCGTATACGGACATGTGATATAGAAGGACAGATAAATTTTTTTAACAAAAGATATCATAAAATTAATTGGGAAGACGGATACGTGGAATTTCACGAAGCGGTTAAATTATTACGCGAAACTGTCGCAAACGCGTACATAGTATACGTCAAAGGAACGGAAAGAGTAAACTATATAAGAGTTGTTGGGAAATAAAATTGATGTTTTCGACTTGGATCCATTAGGATGTCCAAAGGCTAGAGATTAGGTAGTTTGCTCTATAAACCGCTGTAAGCGTTGTTTTTATAAAAAGCATGGATATTTACCGGATCAAGCCAGAGATACGAGTGTACATTGTGCGTTAAAACTATCTATTATGTATAGAGATTGGCTAATTAATTTTATTTAAAATGAGTTTTCAAATATCGTTAAATCACGCGACATCTATGTTGCGAATACTAGCAAGGGATTAAATTAGATCGTCTGTACGAAGTTGCTTTAAAAAGTTTCGTAACGTACAATATCATTCCAAATATTTCGGAAAATTGTAAGAATAACGAGTTAGTAGTAATTCAACCGAAAACTAACGAACATCATAACAAATACCTATGGGTACGATATAATAGAATTTATTCAACAAAACGAAGAACTTAGGAACGCGGAAATAGTCATTAGGTTCAATTCGAATACGTTGAAAATAAAATTATATTCGGAATGGATTATGGATTTCACAACTGCGAACTCGATAGGACGTGTACTTGGTTTTAGTAAACATAAACTCATACCGAGACAAATACATTATTCAAACGACTGTATAGATATCTTTACTATAAATAACATTAAAATTAGATGTAATTTAATAAAATGTAATATAACTGACGTAAATTTAAACGATAACACGTTGTATACGAATTTCTGTTAAACGTTCAAGTTGGTGAAAAAATTATTGAAAGACCTAATTATTTATCATTTTACCGCGTAAATACAGATGAAATAAATTACATATCCGTTAAGATAGTTGATCAAAATGAAAAATTAGTCGATTTTAGAGATGAGAGCATAAGTATAATACTACTATTTAAGTCCGTATAACCATGTTTTCCAACGAGGGATTTTTAAAACTGGAAGTATCATTGAATCTCAAATAAAAATACCAAAACTATAGTAAACATTTATAACGAGTAATAAAAACGACTTTGATAACCGCTATTATCGAATACGAGCTAATACTGGTATAAATTGACTCCATGTAAACATAAATTATTAAAATGGACAATTAGATAACCGTTGGAAAAAGGTTAAAAGAGAAATACGAACAACTCCGTACAGGAGTAATCAGGAAACAAATAAAACTCGAGGAGGAGTGCAAGAACATTGTTAAACCTCTAAGAGCGATACATACTCAACTAGCCAATACATTACCATCCATAATAACCCGAGATCAATCTATCGCTCCATTAGCTGTTGGTTCGTTCGGAAAAAAATATAGAACCTCGTGAAATACCAAAAATATACGCAACAGCAGCGTCAGCTATAGAACTCTCTATCGAAATACCACAGGAATTTGTACAAGCATTAGGTCCGGTAGCCTCCAAATATATGAAAAACTATTTGTCGAAAAATGTAAAGACAGATTCCACTTTTGGTATACGTATCGAGGATGAGACTATGTACATGGGTAATTCACCGATAATTATAGAGAACGATAATATAAAGTTACTAAATACCGACTACTGGTCCGAAGGTTCGGGAGGATTATGAGAGTTATTAACATTGGAAAACCTAAAATTTACAACGAAAAAGACTTGAAAGTATACGAAGAACTTTTGTTAAAAACTAGTTCATATAAAAAAAAAATTACCCGAATAATCCGCGCTTGAAAAGTAGTATAGGACATAAATATTACGTCATAATTAAGCCGATTTTAATTAAAGATAATATTTTAAAAAAACGTCGAAAAAACTGGTACAGGATTAGAAAAAATACGTATACTGGAACAATATCGACGAATTGTTAGACAGATTGTGTATATTATATGGTGAAGTAAAAGCCGGTATTAATAACCCTTTAATAATTAACGAAATTATAAACATTTTACAAGAATTTAAAGAAGAGAATGGATTACAAACAAAAAAGACTAGAAAAAATCGTGCAAATTCTACCCGTAAAAAAAGGTAGCGGACTGATTAACGATATAATCGACAAATTACCTTTCAAGGTTCATTTACCAGGCGGTTATCAATACGCCAGTCCTGGTACTAATCTTGATTTGAAATTAGAAAAGTCAAACCTAAAAATAAGTTAGATGAAGCGGTCGTGTATCACGATATGTCTAAAAATTTGGACGATAGACATAAAGCGGATTTACAACTGGAAAATGAAGCATGGAAACGTGTACTCGCTAAAGATTCCAATTTAGTCGAAAAAGCTAATGAGTGGCTTGTAACAAACGCTATGAAAGCCAAAAGAGTTGTCGGTGCTGGTTACATCAAACATCCGGTTAACATAAGCATGGAACTAGGGAAACTTATTGCGAAAACCAATAAACCCGTGACTTTAAAAATAAATAAAACGAGAAATAAAGATTTCATAATGAACGAAGCGTATTTACCATTAACCGAATATCAAATTAAAAGGATTAAAAAAGATTTACCTATAAAATTATCGGTTAAACAACTTGAACATATAAAAGTAGGTGATTTCTTACCAGCTTTGCTCGCCGCTGCACCGGCTGTAGCTGCTGTAGGGTCGTTAATAACCAACGATATAAACACGTATAATAATAAGGAAGCAAACGATAAGTTAATAGAAGAACGAATACGTCATAATAAAGCGATGGAAGGTGAAGGACTATACGTCAACAAAAAACTTAAAGATGGTAAAGGAATATATGTAAATAAAAAACCTAAAGAAGGTAACGGACTTTACTAAGAGATATTAAAAAAAAACATCCTGATTAAACCGTTGAGTAATGTAGAATTGACGAAATACGCCCAACATATTCCGCACTTTAAAGGTACTTTTATAAGAGATAAATTACTGAAAACCCCGTTAGACGTAGAGACGGCCATAATTAATTTAGATAACTACGATGGTCCGGGAACTCACTGGGTATGTTATAGAAAAATAGGAAATGTTGTAAATTATTACGATTCTTTCGGGGTAATGCCACCGTACGAATTACTAAGGTATTGGGGCCCTAATTGCGCGGGATTTTACAATTACGAAGTAAATCAAAATATGGATCAAGTTATATGCGGTAATCTATGTTTAAAATGTTTATACGATAAAGGAATAGTATATATAGGTCGAGCGATAGAAGAATTAAACGATTTATCAATATCATGGTAATTACTTTTGCATAATCATCAATTTTTCGGCCGTTTTTAAACGACTATTTTAAACAACTTAAATTTATTCAGGAAACGACTATTTTAAACGACTCAATTTGTTTCAGGCGTTTTTAAACAACTATTTACGGTATAAATAACGATTATTGATCGAGAAAATGGCTCCTAATAATAAACAAAGTGATCATATACGATTTTGTTGTACTAGTAGTGATAGTGAACCAGTTGGCGATCGGCGCTATGGTACCGAGACCGTATGTATGAAATGAGCGGCTGGCCATAGAGAATTTAAGAACCGTGTTCTCTATGAAAATTGAAGGATAAATGTAAAATCATAATAACAAAAATAGCAACATGAAATATAAGAGGACTTAACCATCAAGGCAAACTTGGTATAGTAAAGAATATTACTAAAGAAATAGCGATAGTTGGCGTAGCTGAGATGCACTGGAAACAGAGTGGACATTTTGTATCAACCAGCGGTAACTTGATAGTATGTTCAAGCAATGAAAACGAATTCAGTAAATGGAGTAGCGATAATAATAAATTCAGCGATATCATCGGGATTACTAGGATATGAAACAATAAGTGATTGTATTATATCAGTGAAAATAAAAGGGAAGCCAGTAAATATAAATATTATTCAAATATACACACCAAAAACTCAGGTCAGATGAAGAAATGGAAGAGTTTTATGATGAGCTATGCACGGCGGTAAAAAAAGTTCCTAACAGAGAAATATTACAGGTAATAGGTGACTTTAATGCAAAAATAGGAACCACCAAAAACGATAATCACCTAAGATCTACTGTTGGAAAATATGGCTTAGGAGATAGAAACAAAAGGCGGAAATACTAATCGATTTTTGTTCAGAAAACAACCTATTTGTAATGAATTCAAATTTCAACCATCACAAGCGACGACTTTACACATGGATTTCACCAAATGGACAAACCAGAAACCAAATAGATTATGTACTTATGCAAACAAGGTGGAGATCATTGATAAAAGATGTTAAGACATGCCCAGGATTAGATTGTGGCAGTGACCACAAGGCTTTAGTAATTGAGTATGTCTCAGGCTTCAATAAAATAAAAAACAGTGGGCGATTAAAGGCTAAATTAAAAGAAACTCCATGCAAGTACGAAAAAAATAATATAATGGCCGATGAATTTCATGAAACTGTAAAGAAAATTCACAGTGAAGTACAAACAAAAAAGAAGCTGTTGATCTCTGAGGCAACATTCAAACTAATTAATGAGAGGAATCAAATAAAAAACGGGAAAACTAATAGCATAACAGATTCAAATGATTATGAGGATCTTAATAAACTAATAAATAAAGAAATACAAAGTGATAGGAACAATTACATAATAGGAATTTGTGAAGAAATAGAACAACAATCGCAAAAAAATGAACCTTATGATCTATATAAAAAAATTAAACGGTTAAGTAATACTTTTAAAAGAAGAACGTTGACAATAAAAGATCAAAATGGAACGAAATTAACTGTAAAGTCAGAAATAGCAGAAAGATGGCACCAGTATTGTCAAAACCTTATGTACGACAATGAAATATCAGTGTTAATGCAGGACTTTGAGCTTAAACCGCCAATTATGAAAGCTGAAGTAGAAGTCGCATTAAAGAAACTAAAAGATCGAAAGGCGCTAGGAGTAGATGGTAAAGCTGAAGAAATGCTGAAAGCAATGGAAGAATCAGGAATAAAGGTATTGCATATGATTTGTCAAAATATATTGGAAACTGGCAGCTGCCAGGAAAAGTGGACAAAATTAGTATACGTACCACTACACAAAAGGGGCCCTACAAAAGATTGTGGAAACTACCACACAACATCATTGATTATTCATATCAGTAAAATCCTACTATATGTATTACAAAACTGGTCTATCTCCTACCACAAATTTCAGATGAACAAGCTGAGTTTGTACCAGGCAGAGGCACACGTGAACAACTATTAAATATAAGAAAAATAATAGAAAAATGCAACGAATATAACATTCCAGGACGGCTTTGTTTTTTAGATAACCAGAAAGCGTTTGACAACATCAAGTGGACGAAAATGTGGCAAATATTACTAGAAATGGGAACACCGAAGTATCTAATTTATTTAATTCAATAATTTGGGAACATCGAAGTATCTAATTTATTTAATTCAATAATTGTACTTCAATGATAAAGGTTTTATTAAACGGGAAAATGAAAAATCGAAAGAGTTTTCAGCAAGAAAGGGAGAGTACAACAAGATTGCTGTATTTCACCGATTCTATTTAACATCTATTGAGAACAGATTGTAAGAAAAACAATGAAAGGATAGCAAGGGGAATATCTATCGGAGAGAAAAAAATTACAAATATTAGATTTACAGACGACACTCTGGCCAGCACAAAGCAAGAAATGTTTGAATTACTATCAAGAATAGATGTGGTCAGTAAACAGGGAGGCTTAATACTGAATAAATATAAATGTTCAATGTTTATCATTGACAAAGAAAACAGAATACAACAAACACTGACTCTGCTGCGAGATATTGAAATTAAAGATAAATTAATTTATTTGGGTGCATGCATATCCGAAAATGGTGGATCAGAAGAAGAAATAAGGAGACGGTTAGCTCTTGCAAATTTGGGGATTGGTAAACTCAATTGTATATGGGAAAATCATAAGACCTCTAAAACAACAAAACTGTTACTCCTTAAAGTGTTAGTTTTCTCCATAGCAACATATGGCCTAGAAACCTGGATGATTAAAAAATTGATGTGGAAGAAGCTGGAAGCTGGAAGCTTTTGAAATGAAGTGGATACAGAAAAATTTTAAGGATCCCATGGATGGCGCACAGAACAAATGATTCTGATTTAAAAGAACTGAAAATCAAACCCGCTGAGCAGTTACATCCATTGAAAGACACATGATAGGCTTCTTTGGTCATGTAATACAAGCAAATGGGCTAGAGAAAACAATTCTACAAGGAAAGTTTAATGGAGAAAGGAGACAAGATAGACTAATGAGCCTTTACATTGATCAGACCACATGGTTATGTAGATCAGACATACAGCAAATCATGAATCTAGCGCAGAATCTATATAAATGGCAATGTCTTGTAACTTGCATCAAATAAGCTCACGACATCCGGATTGGATAATGAAATGAGAAGATATATATATATATATATATATATATAAATATAGTGTTTATGACTGTGAAATCTTATTCTGTATAAAAGAAGTTCTACTAAAAGTGACGAGTAATGAACTCAGAGCATTATAATGTGTGTTTTTTTAACACAAAGGAGTCTAGAAAACTTATTTATATTTTTGAGCTTTACAATTTAAACATTTTCAAAATTAAACTTTTTTAGGAGAATCTGTTTGATTTCAAATACTCCTGAGAATTGAATTCAAAATGTCTCATTTTTGAAAGGACCTCTGCAGGATAAACGTCTCAAAATGATTTATTCATGACAAAATTTTTATGGAAGTGAATAACATTGAATTGTCTCAATGAGTGATATGTGAATACATAGTTGTATTACAAAACATGCACACACATATACATATATAATATATATACAGTGTGTACATATTATTCATTTGTAATGCCTTAAAATTTCACCTTCCGGTACCTGCACATCGCTAGAGTAATCTGAAGTAAGTTTAAAAATTGCAGGCTTTTATTTTAACATATCTAATGCCTGCAAATAACCCCTTCCGACACATGCACTTCTTCCAAAGTAATATTCAAGAAAGGTATACTTAATATTATTCTAATGTAACACCTTCAAACTTCAAGTTCTGATACCTGAACATCACTAAAGTAATCCTGAGTAAGTTTATAATTTGCAGGTTTTATTTTAAACATATAACGCCTGCAAACAACCCATTCCGACACCTGCATATCTTCCAAAGAAATATTCAAATAGCGTGTATATATGTAATGCCTGCAAATTACCCATTCCGACGCCTGCACGTCTTCTAAAGTAATATCGAGTATTCTCACAATTTGCAGGCATTTAAAAATGAATATTTTTAACAGTTAAAGGTTGAACTGATTTCATCCATAATAGTATAATACTGAGAAGTGTATATTACCCGTCAACATCTTAGAGACCTCTGACTATATATAAGCAGTATAATTCTATATATAGGATTACTATTATGTAATCTGATTTTGATGACAAAAAGTAAGTCGATTTTACATGGTGCAGCTCGCTATCAATGTTAAAATATTAAATCATCTTTATAGCATGAAACACAATTAAAGGTTTGTTTCCATGCGAAGAATCATTGTAAAAACAGCAGAAAAAATGGAAATCACAAAACCCAACCTTAAGAAATGATGCTTCATCTAAGACAATTATGAGAATAAAATTGCTAATTAGCAATACAGGATGATAAAATCGCTCATCATTTAGACATAACAAGACATTAAAATCGCTCATCATTTAGATATAACAAGACATTAAAATCGCTCTAACGTCTTGTTATGTCTCAATGACGAACGATTTTAACGTCTTGTTAAATGATCCTGTATACATGCTAATTAGCAATTTTATTCTTGTAATTGTATTAGATGAAGCATCATTTCTTAAGGTTGGGTTTTGTGATTTCCATTTTTTCTGCTGTTTTTACAAAGATTCTTTGCATGGAAACAAACCTTTAATCGTGTTTCATGCTATAAAGAGCGATTTAATATTTTAACATTGATAGCGAGCTGCACCATGTAAAATCGACTTACTTTTTGTCATCAAAATCAGATTACATAATAGTAATCCTATATATAGAATTATACTGCTTATATATAGTCAGAGGTCTCTAAGATGTTGACGGGTAATATACACTTCTCAGTATTATACTATTATGGATGAAATCAGTTCAACCTTTAACTGTTAAAAATATTCATTTTTAAATGCCTGCAAATTATGAGAATACTCGATATTACTTTAGAAGACGTGCAGGCGTCGGAATGGGTAATTTGCAGGCGTTACATATATACACGCTATTTGAATATTTCTTTGGAAGATATGCAGGTGTCGGAATGGGTTGTTTGCAGGCGTTATATGTTTAAAATAAAACCCAAATTATAAACTTACTCGGGATTACTTTAGTGATGTTCAGGTATCGGAACTTGAAGTTTGAAGGCGTTGTTGTTAATTCTACACGCAGAAATTTAGTTTACGTCAAAATTTTAATCACGTTAAATACATAATCTCATTAAAATTTCAATTACATAAAAAAAATTTTAAGAACAAATTTAAATTGTATATCATGTTAGGTCAGAATTTGATAAAATACATTTTATAAAAAATCTGTACAGTATTCCGTACTGACGACCGCGATATTTAAATTTTGCTCTATTAGGTTATTGTACTATACAATTTGAATATCAAATAATTTCACCTTCCCGGTAACGTCATAACTGGGCAACCGAGATAAAAAAAAACAACGTACTGGTCTATTCAAGAGTAGTGGAAGCTTGTACCTGGGAGACAACAACACTATAGAAAATGTACGCTATACCATCTCCCAGGGAAATGTTATAACTTGGCGATATACGATGGGTTAGCACGCCATAATATATATCGGAATGACGTGCTTTACAATATTTTTTGTCATATCGGATAACAATTTTTAATCCTGTTTCAAAACAAGTTAGGCTAGAGAATCAACAACGTCACATATTGCCAGTTAGTGTCTGTTTGTAAATGACAATTATACAGATGTGGCGTCGATATAACATCATACGCGTACTATCCCATCGACGTTCGGTAACAAATACTACATCCACGATAATGTATATATGTATATATATCTATATATATGAAGGCAGTGGCACCTCACTCCGTATAACACCATATGCGCGTGCATATACGTCGCATATTAATAGTGCGCTTATATATATATATATATATATATATATATATATATATATATATATATACAGATAGATAGATTTTTTTCAAACGACGGATAGTTGAAAAGAATGAACTTTTTGAGATAAAACAAGAAACGCTTAAAAAATTTAAAAATGTGAAAAATGACCCTATTTAAATTATATATATTTCTTTTAGAAATTTTCCACTTGCGTTATAAATCGCGTAATAAATAATAAATGTCGCGTACATAAATAGAACTTTAAAAATAATCAAAAAATCGATTCGTAAATGTTTTGTTTAGCTCGAAATTAAAAAATCTCTCTCGTATTAAATATCTCTTGCGAGTGGCGCATCTGTTGATATATTAATAACGAAATTTCGTTATATTCGTACAAATTAAGGGGGTAAATACGAAATTTTTTCTTCTGGCGGAATCGCGTTAATTCTGCACTGTACAGCGACATGTTTGAAGAATATTTAAAAATAGTAGACAGGATTCGACATACGAAACTTTCTCTCTAATCGACCATTAAAACGGAATCCAAGCGCGCGGATGTAATCACGACATGAGAAGAAGAATGTTTAACGAGAAACCTTTACTTTACGAATTTCGTTTCGCCTTTAAATTATGGAATGTAACGTAATAAATAGAATAAAATATGATATAAGAATTTGTTGTAAATTTAAACTACATTATTTTAAAAAAAATAAACACTTACTTTATTACTGTTATTATTATTATTGGAGAATATGGATTCGTTATATTCGCCGACGGAATATCTGTTGACGGAATAACGTTGATCTATAGGAACCGGACCGGCTAACGGTACGGCTAGTCTGGTTACGATACTATCGGTATCGTGACAGTCCGACTCGTAATTTATATTACTGGCCGAAGAACCGGTTCGAATTTCTAATTTAATTTCCGATATATTCGACGATTTATCCGAATCTTTACACTGTTTTTCGGTATTATGATGGTGGATTTCTTCTGCGAGAATAAATTAAGACGCATTAAAAATAAATCAAAGATAAAACCTATATATATAGTCTCGAAAAATTTTGTACGTAAAAAATCGATTATTAAATTAACGCTTAATCATCGATAATATTTATACAATGCATTTTTTCGATTCTTTGGCTGACTGATTTACGTCACTAACGATAGGTTTTTAATATGGACAGTGTGGAATGTAGTGATTTCTAAAGAAAAATAAAATATAAAAAAGAAACTTTGTGTCTAAGGAAGAAGTGAAACTTAAAGACGTTTTTTCAAAAATTCGCTACACAGTTTTTTTTTTCAATACAGTGTAACGGTGCAAAAAATAAAATAACAATAATCAAATTAATATTTGATTAATAAAATTTATTTTTTTGATAATCATATGTTTTTTATTATTATTATTATTTTTTTTTTTAGTCGGGTTGTATAAAAGATACAATAGGCTTGTAGTAATACGAAATATAAGTTTTCGACGTAATTTTAAGGTCTGCCTATGTACCTATGTGTATAAGATTTTGGCTCGCACGCTCGTTTTATGGGTTAACTCCTTATAATACAATGTACCAATAGAAGTTTCACTACAAAATATGTATACAATTTACGAAAAATAAAATATAAGAAGATACTTAATTTAGACGTACAATTTAAAAAAAAAAAAAAAAGATAGCGAACTGAAAAAAAACATTTATAAAATAATCCAATAGTGAATGCGAGTTTTTTTCTGGCATTGAGAGACATTATCGAGTGAACATAAAAAACTAGAATATAAAAAAATATATACAATTTATAAGAATAAAAAACATAAAATATAATAAAATGTGGAAAAAATACTTAATTTAGACGTACAATACTACAAAAAGTAACAAAGTGAAAAAACAGTTATTTATAAAATAATCAAAATCAACAAATCAGCAATGTAAAATTTAAGTATCTATAGTTACACTAATAAATAGTCAGCACTTTTGTCGTACTATAGTGTTCTATCATGTGAACTCTTTGCAGTTCTTCAAGCTATATTAATTGCATCTTCTAAAAATGAGCAGCAAATTATCATTGTCACAAAGACTCGCTGTATTCGATCCAACTTTCTGCATGCATGCATCCATTGGCTGTGAAAATTAATTCGACAATCAGAAAACTACGTCTGGAGACCCATATACTCAGGGGATATGGAAGGAATGAAGCAGCAGATCGAGCTGCAAAAGAAGTCGCATTCGTGTCTCCTATAGAATTAAATTCGAGAAACAAGCAATAGTCGGATTTTCCGGTTTACCTCGGTGGTATCTGGCCTATTCAATGTGTTCATCGTACAAGACAGGGTGAAGTGATGTTGTTCTGTGCACGCACAGGTCACACTCGTTTGACTCATTCTTATAATCTATAATGTTCAAATCACTATAGCTCATATATCTTAGTTTACTTATTATATTACAATAATTTGTCTAGGTACTAGCTCATACCCCACTCCACTGTTCTCTATAATAACTCTATTCGCTCTTCATTACACTTTTCTAACACAATGAAATACGTTTACCTAAATATGAAAATAATCTTATAACTTTCCTCGTTCGTACTAAACTATGTCCACATCTATAAAAACGGAATAATAGACTCCGTGCTTTTAACCTTTTGCAACAGTACATAGCACGGAAAATTTTTTAGTCAGAAAAATAAGAACTTTCCGTCTAATATAAAAACTGATTAAATTTATAATATACTTCTTAAATCTAAAATTCTTTATCAAAATTTATCATTGAATATAAAATAAATCATTTTTTTATGCCTTATTATTGATATTATATGTCCAAATTAAGTAATTTTTATAAACTGAATATATTTTTATGTTTTATTTTTTTATGTTCACTTGATAATGCTTAATAGCTGGAATGATTTATGGAATTTTTACATAAAAATTTCTTGATTTTAACTACTTTTTTTTGTTTAATAGTTTTTTCCCCTCCGGGGATCCACCTTGTCGTGGTGGAGGGGCTCAGTACTGTTCGCATATTTCCTCTGGGCGATGCTGTCGGGAATTTTATCTCCTGGTAGGGCCACCCAAGACGGTAAGGTCAGAGGAGTGCGGACAGGAAGATAATGGATCCCATGGTGTGCGGTAGCATGCGCATCATTAAGCAGTAAAGGCAATAGTCAACAGACAAAACGGCGATACATGCTATATCTACAAGCGAAACCAAAGCGGTTCAATCGGTTGTAATACTGCGCCACAGAAAGAAGAGGAACCCTACTGTGGTAATTTAGTTCCAAGAAAACCAATCATGAATAATATAAATAAAGTCAGTTTTATGCCATGCTATCCGATTGGCACTCGGCGCTGTGACTCCGGGATCGTAAGTGTGAAATGGACGACCGGCTACAAGGGTATGGACAACCAGGTTCTCTGTAGAAAATATGCGACTGGTAAGAATAAAAATAAAAAAAAAATGGATTAGTATTGAAAATAGCTACTTGGAACCAGATTGGGAAACTAGCAATTATTGAAGCACAAATGGATAGAATTCCAATTTTAGGAATGTCAGAGACCCACTACAAAGGGAGCGGACACTTCGTCACTTCAGATGGGAACTTAGTCATCAACTCTGGCAATGAAAAAAAATCACGAAATGGAGTCGGTTTCATTATTAATAAAGTAATTAAAAACAGTGTAGTTGGTTACTCAACTATCAATGATCGAATTGTAATGGTAAAGTTGCAAACAACTCCTGTCAGCATGAATATAATTCAAGTATATGCACCGACGACAGCGACCTCCACAGATGAAGAAATAAATAAATTTTACGAAGAACTTAACGACACGATTAAATTAATCCCAAATGGGAAGATACTGATAGTTATAGGAGATTTTAATGCAATAGTGGGTGAAACAAAAAATGAGAACCATGTAAAACATATAGTTGGTAGACACGGTATAGGTAAAAGAAACAATCGAGGAAATATGCTCCTAGATTTCTGTGCGGAAAACAAACTGGTACTTAGTAATACAATATTTAAGCATCATATACGTAAATTATACACATAGCAGTCACCCAATGGTCAAACTAGGAACTAAATTGATTACATGCTCATAAGAGAAAGATGGAGATCATTCGTTAAAGACGTAAAAAGTTACCCTGGACTAGACTGTGGGTCTGATCACAACGCACTAGTTGCGGAAGTGTGCCTAAAATTGAAACGGCCATCAATACCGAAAAGGAAACCAAATAGATGGTGCCTAGGTCAGAATAAGGAATTTATAATGGGAGTTGCTACTTGAATTAACAAAATAACGGAAGATGAAATGAACAAATATAGTGCAGACGAACTATGGAACAAATATAAAACTATACTAGAAAAGCAGGCTGAAATAACGCAATCCAGAGATAAACCAAAAAACCATGGATAACTCAAGAGGCATGGGCAATGATTAAACAAAAACAACAATTAAAGATACGCGGTCTAAAGGAGAATGATAAACAAATAATATATAATGAACTTACGAAAAACCTGTTACAGTCTTCGTAAAGACAAAAATGAATTCATAAATAAAGTATGCAAAGAAATTGAAAGTCATTCTCAAAAGAATGAAACAAAAGACCTATTCAAGAAACTGAAATATATAACTAGAACTTTTCAACAAAGACATATATCAGTGAAAGATAGTAACGGAAGAGAGTAATCACAGATAAGCAAAAAGATTATTAATAGATGGCGAGAATACTGTAAAGAACTAATGTCTGGGTGCAACACAACACGAATATATAAAAGATCTATAAATACAATAGAACAAGAACCACACATACTCCGAGACGAAATCGAACATGCGATAAACAAACTAAAAGAGAATAAATCAGCAGGCCATGATGATGTGGTAGTCGAAATGATCAAACCAACCAAAGAAAGAGCGATAAGTTTAATACACCGACTGTGCAATAAAATATGGATAAGTGGGGAATGGCCAAGCAACTGGACTAAATCAATATTTATACCAATTTATAAGAAAGGCGATAGACAAAGCTGCAAAAATTATAGGCTTATTGCGCTTATTAGTCATACTAGCAAAATACTATTATATGTAATTCAAGCGCGATTAAAATATTATATACTGCCACAAATTGCGATGGAACAAACAGGCTTTATGCCTGGAAAAGGAACTCGAGAGCAGCTTATGATAATAAGACAAATAATTGAAAAATGCTACGAGGTTTTTTAGATTATACAAAGACATTTGGCATGGTGGACTGGAATACACTATGGTATGTCTTAAGAGAGTTCAAAATACCTGAGCATCTAATAGCTTTAATAAGGAAATTATATGAAAGAAATAATGTTTATATAAAAATAGAAGGAAAACTCTCCGAAAGTTTTCAAACAACAAAGGGAGTACGACAAGGGTGTATACTATCGCCTATACTATATAATATATACAGCGAATGGATTATGTGACAGGCAACTGAAGAATGGAACGTCGGAATAACCATCGGAGGAAAGAAAATATGCAATTTACGATATGCGGATGATACAGTGATTTTAGCGGCAAATGAACTAGAACTGGCAACATTACTGAAGCGTATAGAATATTTCAGCAAGAAAGCTAATTTAATACTAAATAGGGCTAAATGTACCATAATTACTATCGACAAGGCGAGGGAATTGCCTACGACATTTACGTTGGTACCTGACATAGAGAAAAAAATGGAAACGACATATCTGGGAGCGTATATCACCAATAACGGAAACGGCGAATCGGAATGGCCAAAAGCGCTCTAGCAAAACTAACAAGAATATGGAAAGATCATTTCTAAGTGTGGAAATATTATAAACTAATTATCTCGAGTACTTTACTTATTTTATATTAAAAGAGATGTTAAAAGTGAGCATGCTGGTTTACTTTTAATTTTTAGTGTTTTAAATAATTAAAAAGATAATTTTGTACAGTTTCAATCTATGGTTTTTGGATTAATGACGAGCTGTGTGTTATGTGTGTTTAACATCTTGGGGTTTACAAGTCTTTGGGTTTATGGTTTTTCCCTTGTAGAGGGTCTCTTATAAGCCCTGGGTCTCTGAAAGCATTAATCCGGGCCTGATGATAGAATAAATTATAGGAATAGAATGATACTTATATCTAACAAACGTAAATGGTATCGTAATTTGGATCGAAATTCTTTATTAAAAGGTTTTAGAAAGATAAAAGATTTTTCAGAGAATTTACGTCAATAAAGTTAGTCGAATCGTAACAGAACAATTAATTATGTGGCGAGCATTGTCATCGTTGGTATCATGCGAAAATATCAACTTAATTAAAAACAAACTAAACATTAATCACGAATTTATGAATACACACTATCATCATTCGTACTTATTACACGAATAAAAAAATTAACTTTAACTCTTTCAATCACAATATCCTCTAGACTGTACATAAACTTACTTGTAATTCTTTCAACCACAAATACTAGATGAAATATATATTTTCGTAATAAACGATATTTAGTTAACGTAGAATGTTTCAATTCTAAACCAATTTTGTATAACGCATTAAAAATTATCCACATATAAAAAACAGTATCGTATGTAAAATATTGCTTTCAATTTTCTCCTCTACGAGTCGTATACCAAAATTCATAATTTTATGTAAACAAATTGTCACCGAGTGATTGAAACAATTTTAAAACGTATTTGATGCTTATATAAGCCCTCCTTATGTATAAAATGAGTGTTGTACAGAGCACCGTAAATTTAATTAGACAGGTTCCGTTCAGCCAATTATATTTATAAATTATTCGTATCGCTTTTATCGATAAAATAATAGCTAATAATAACGATAATATTAATACGCAAGGTTGAGGAGAGAAAGAAGTATATATATATATATATATATATATATATATATATATATATATACATACACACACACATATATACATATATATATATATCATCATCATTTAGTCGTAACTCCACGTAGGAGTATCGTGATCAAGGTAACAGTTTCATTATTTTCTGCCTCCATCCTGGACGATCTTCGGCATCATGAACGCATTTTGAAAATGACATCTGAGCTGCAGCAGTCACTGCATCTGTCCATTTAATTGGTACTACCTTTTGGCCGCACACCATTCATTCTTCCGATAACTATTGTTCTTTCGATTCCGTCATGTTTTCGTATGATATGACAAAAAAATCTTATAATACGTGCGAGAACTTCTGTTGTTAATCTGCGGGTTGGACGAATTTCTTCAAAAATAGACGTATTAGTACGCTTTTCCATCCACGAAACTCGAAGGAGCCGCCTCCAGCACCATATTTCGAAACTATTTATGCGAGTTTGTTCGGACTTTCTGATCGTCCACGTTTCTGAACCATATAGACATATTGAAAAAAACAGAGTGCGTACAAGTTGAATTTTTGTATTTTTCGTAACAGAGGAATCTTTCCATATCCGTGTTAGTTTAACCATCGCACTCCGTGCTAGTTGAATTCTTCTCTTGATCTCACCTTCAGATCCGCCTTTACTTTCCAACAAGTATCCCAAATAAACGAAATTTTCTACCGTTTCATAACCAGGAATGGTTTTATATTTTTCCTTTATTGTATTCTTCCGATCAATTACCATTAACTTAGTTTTTCCATTATTTATTTGTAGACCATAGCATTTACTTATATCTTCTAATTTCTTCAACAATCTTTGCATTTTTTGCATGTTAGGTGCTATCAATGCTATATCGTCAGCAAACCGTAAGTTTGTAACTTTGAGTCCTCCGATAGAAACGCCTTCATCCCAATCCTCTAAAACTTTTCTCATTATATGTTCTCCGTATAAATTAAACAATATGGGTGAAAGTACACATCCTTGTTTTACACCTTTCTTTACAGTAAATTCTTCGGACTGTGTACCGAGTTCTAGCTTTATGATATTTTGGTTGTGCTCATATAGTTTTTGAATCAGATGTACAATGTGTTTTGAGGCACCCATCTCCTTCAATATTTCCCAGAGTTTGTTCCAGATTACATTATCGAAGCCTTTCGATAATCAATGAAACACAGCACTATAGGCACATTGTACTCTCTTGATTTCTCTATTAATTGTCTCATATTTAGGATCTGTTCCCGTGTGCTTCGTCCTTTAACGAATCCAGCTTGTTCTTTGGCAATTTGTTCGCTCATTTTTCCGCGGATACGATTGTTAAGAATTCGTAACATTACTTTACTAGCGTGCGGCAATAGAGAAATGGTTCGATAATTATCACATTTAGTTCTCTTTCCTTTCTTATATAGAGGAATATACATAGATTTCCACCATTCATGTGGCCATTCTGTAGTTTTCCATATGGTGTTACATATAGAATGCAGCATCTGCACGCCTACTTCTCCAGTATTTTTTAGGACTTCTGCTGGTATTCCATCAACGCCCACAGCTTTATTGTTCTTTAAATAATTAATAGCTTCTATGACTTCGCTTTTTAGTATGTCTTGTTCTATTTCTAATTCTGTCAGCGGTTGTGAGATTGCCAGTGTTCGTTAATCATCATGATAATATAAAGATCGGCAATAATTTCTCCATACTTCAGCTACTTCTTTCTTTTCTGTTCTAATAATACCTTTTTCATCTTGAATCATCCAATTCCTAGTTTGAAAATCACGTGATAATAGTTTTACTTTTTTTGCACAAATCCTTTGGTTCCACATTCTCCGCGTATATATATATATATATATATATATATATATATATATATATACACACACACACACACATATATATATATAATTAATTATAAACAAACAAAATAAAACACAATCAGTAAAAGTTTTTTAATCTCGAAAAGCGCGAACTAAAAATTATTACATCTTTTTAGATACAAAAAGATGTAATAATTTTTAGTTCGCGCTTTTCGCGATTAAAAAACTTTTAGTGATTGTGTTTTATTTTGTTTGTTTATAATTAATTAATAAAATCACTACTCTCCAATATATTCAACTTTATATATATATATATATATATATATATATATATATATATATATATTTGGTTGTTTTTTTTATTCGACTTTGGTCATCTACGGACCCTGGTAAAGCTATTCTCACAATGTTAGTCTTAAGTCAATTCTGTCCTTTCCCCCGGTTCTTTGCCCAGTATTCTTCCATCCATGTTCGCACCGTCTTTTTTACCACAGTCTCGTGGCATCCTATCTTTTCTTTTTTTTCTGCCCAATATTCTTTTATAATTTTCGAGTGTGACTTCTTTCTTTCTACTGTCCGCGTTCCCCATGTCTTTTCAATCGCAGGCTTATGGAATCCTTAAAGATTAGATCCTATGTCTGAACTTATTTCTATCTTTGATTTCTTCATCAGATATTGTCATATGTTCCACATCCCTTTTGACTTGCACTATTAATTTGTTATCTCCAACTTTCACTTGAATCATTTCCCTTTAGATATTTAAAGTATTCTACTCTTTTGATTATTACATTCGTAACTTTCATAATGTTGGGGGAATTTTTATCATTGATGATAAACTTTTTTTGTTTTCATAAAAGAAATTTTCAGTCCGACCTTTTCTGCCATAAAATCTTATACAAAATCCAGAAGCGTCTGTTCTCCATGTCAGGAGTGATCGTAATTTTACTTCAGTTTTACTATCGAGATAGTGCACATTAAGCGGGCTAGCTTCACAAAAATCAATTTCAAACAATACGCATGATGTTAAAGACAAGTCATATAAATATATATTCAATTTTTTTCGCGATGGTTTTTTGTTTAACTTTTTCCATCATTAAATAAAACGTATACATTCATTATTTGCTAAATTTATATGGTAAGAATGTTTTACTTTTTACGGATGTAAAGGATATTTTTTCTAGGTTAATATAACTTTTTTAATTTATCGTCGAACATACGCATTTTTATATATATTTTATATTTACGATTTATTTCGCGAATTAAATGTTTTTGTATAATCATAATATTTACGTTGCGGAAAAATTAAAATTATTTACTTACCCGAAATTGATTTCTTAGTTTTTCTGTGACACAATATAACAATCATGATCATTCCTATTATCATTACTAAACCGCCGAGTATCGCTATCATTATAATGGTTAAAGGAAAATTTCCTGTAAAAAAAAAAAAACATATTAAAAAAACACACGATTTATTATTATCACTATCCCGTTATGCACATATTTTAGAAACCTTCATTCGAAAATATATTGATTATATCGCAAAATGCTTGAATCATATTGAATTTGTTTTAAATATGAGTAAGACTAAATATATAATTTACACATTTCAGTCATATTAGGATGATTTATCTGTATTTATAAATAATAATCCTGCGAAGAGGGTTCGTGAAATAAAGTATGTTCGATCGGTTTTTGATAGTAAATTAACATGTGCGCACTGTGGGTACGTAGTTAAAAAAGCGTGAAAGTTAAATTATTATTTAAATTAGTGTTTTTCTAATAAACATTTACATCGTTTGTATCCTACGTTATATAAACCAGTCATTAATTATTGAATTATGCGTTGGGGAAAAAATGTACGTGTACGTTGTCTCGGTGCTACAAAATTCTATATTTAAATTAATTAAATTTCCTCGCAATCTGACGACGTTAAATATTCTAGAGTTGTATGAAGTGCAGTTGTTGAATTTCCAGTTTCGTTTCCATCAATGTCAAAACAGGTAAAACTAGGGCGTGCTCAGTTGAATTCGCGACAGTGACAAAATTTACAAAAAGCATCATTACTCGTCATATATGGGATCGATATTGTTTAATCTTCTGCCAACCTTATTGAAAATTATTCTAAAAACACTATAAACGACATCGCAAACCTTTAATACGTTACATCATTAGAAAGAAATAACTGCGAAAATTATATTTATAAATGAGTATGACTTACATATTTGGTATGTCTGCGCGATGTGTTGTATGCGAATATGTGTGCACACGTAATTAATGCATGCGCATACATGTACATATATATATATATGTAGTTATGTGTATATATGTGTGTATACGTGTTTGTGAGTATCGGTATGTGTAAATATGTGTACAGGTGTAATTGTGTGTAGGTCTATATATGACTCAAATGAAATGTTTTCATATTATTATTATTACTGTTTATTTATATAAATTTTTTATTTTACTTTTTAACTTTTTTTTTTTTTAATAATATTTACCCGCTGTATAGAGTCGTGCGTTTTATTTCTACTTTTTAGTTTTGTAAAAGATATCGATAATTTATTTTCCATAATTAATTTTTGTTCCATGATGTAATAAATTAAGATAATCGAATCTACTGTTACGTATGAATTTATTTTCCGCTGCTCGCGCAAACAAAAGCGCATTTACGGATTTTATTAATTTATTGTCTTGTTTCTGGTAAATGTGAAAAACAAATAAATGGAATCGAATTGAATTTATGTATAATAAAAGAATTTAAAAAATCCTTATAAAATTCGAAAAAAAATTATATATATATATTTATTTATTTATTTTTTCGAATCTAAAAAACTTGTTTTTTATTCGTGATAAAAAAAACTTCAAATTTTCGTTTATATATGTATATGTGTGTTTGTACGTTTATTCGAGAGTTTATTTCAGTAAAATTTATGTATAAAAACCAATTTACTCTTCTTAAACGTTATTTCGTAACGTTCAACAGTTTATTTCGTAAATATTTAAAAAGTCGCGAACTTGAAGAAACTTACAGAGAAACTAAAAATGTGATTTCTTTCAAATTTCATTCGTATTCGACTTCACGAAGAAAAACTTTTATTTTTGCACTTCTACATCGACTACTTCGTACCGCTGTACACCGTTAGAAGGGAAGAGGAAGGAATTAATAATATTTAAAAAGTTAAGGAAAAACCCTAAATGTATTTTACGTTCGCTATTAAAACTGGATTAGGAAACTTTTGTCTTTTTTTTCATTGATTTAGAATTTAGATTAAACAAAAATTAAAAAAAAAAAAAAAAAAAAAACGGTGCGAACGCTATCGGGGAAGTTGCACAGACGCTGTAAGAAAATTACAAAAATACGATAACTTGGAAATTTAAAATAAAAAACCGGGCAAAAAGTTCGCTTTAATTATTTCGCCCCTGGCCGTAAGTTTCAAGGTGGTTAAACTTTTCAATTAACTGTATTTTATATTTTCGTCTTTTTCATAATCATTATACAATTTTTATGACAGCTAATTATAAATTTTATACACGTGTTTATTATATAATATACAGTCGTCGGGACAGACTAGTGACTAGAACACGGACTTCTATACGAGAGGTATCGAGTTCGAATACGATCGACAACTTAAAAATTATCATAAAAAAATAAATATATAGGTAATCTTAATATTATCGCGTGGTAACAAACCAGCACGCACAACAACATATGCGCGCTAGTAACAATATAGTACACTACAAAAACACGCGGAACTGCATTGTGACCCGACAACAAATCGATTACAATCAGTTCTCCCGGGTGTGTGTGTTTATCCACGCTAACGCCATATTATGACTGCCTTGTACGCTACTTATATTGTACAACAAAATACGTATAGGTACGTAGTCGCCTACCTCCGATAAGGAGACGGAACTTAATGATGATGTTTATTTAGGCGAACTCTATAGATAATTTTCGAAGCATTTATGCGAAAATGTCTTTAAAATTAAGACACTACGCGTCAATGGGGAAAAATAAAAAATTAGCGTTATAATTTTGGTTTACTATCTACTGAACACACTGAAAGGGTTAACGCCGTACGCGATTATGTGCGATCATATAGGGCGAACTCGAATTTCACAATTTCTTACAGCCCTATTGTAGTTATTCCGATCCACCGTGATAGCCTTCTACGGCCAATTCTTCTTCATGACTTCTCTTGAATTTTATTTTGACGAAGGAGTCGTATATTATCCCGTATCTTTCTCCTTCGATAAATTTTGTTTAGCGAGTATTTACGTTTTCTATCTTTGATTCTTCGGAGGATCGTCGTTTCTTCATGAACGGTTGTTAGTGAAGTGAAACTTCTATCGGCATATTGTATACCCGGGAGTTAACAAATAAAACAAACGAGCGAGGACTTATACACATCGGCAGACCAATGTAGTCGGGCACCCCTCCACTATTTCCAGCATGCTGAACTCATTACGTGTATTACATACATACGTACAAATACGTATACAGAAATTATTAAATAATATTTTTTGCGTGTTACGTTATTTCGTTGAAATCTTCGCTGCGCAAAAAATGTATGTGCGACGGAAAACATTTGAGTCATCGTCACATCAAGTTAAGCATATTTACATTCCTTTTCTTTGTGAAATTTCTACGAAATCGCCAGTTCATTAAATAAATGTCTTCTTGGGAAAACGTCTTTTTCACTTATTCTATGCGCCCCTCGAAGCAGAGAGAAATTTTTTTAATAACAGATAACACCGAATGCCGATAAAATCACCTTTCGCCTATTTGAAGATAGTTCAACGCTGTGCCGGATTACGTTGCAAAGTCGGTATTGTATAATAAATTCCAAAAAGCTATATCATAGGCAAAATATGTTTTACCTTTTATATTTTCGCGTCTTCTACGATTATATCATGATAACGTACGAGTGCGGAGATTAAAATACTAAACTACAGTAGATTATTTGCATTTGCTAACGATTTGGCTATAATGACAGTTCATAGAAATATGCGAATAGCGGAAAAATTTATGGAAACTGATTTGCTAGTAGTGAGTAAATAGGCACATGATCATAATTTAACAATAAGTACAATTAAAACAAAGAGTATGTTGCTTAAACCGTTTGGAAATTGCGAGTTATATAAACATAAAATCGTAATGCACGCATGGGAAATAGCAAAAGAATCGTATATAAAATAGACAGACTTCAAAGGAAATGTGTCAAACTAATATCTAAAACGAGCGAAGAATCATTAAATGAACTTATTGAAGGCCCAAAATATACTAAATATAACATATATATATATATATATTTATTTGTGAAATTGTTGAAATATTTTACCAAACAAAAGTGCGTGAGAGTCGAAAAAAATGTATTGTCAGATTATAGCATAAGGAAAACCTTGAAATATAAAATGCCACTAATGAAAAGAAAATATGGAGAACAAACCGATAGGCACATAATAGCAAAATTGTTAATACCGGATGAAATATTAAATTGGAAAAAGACTAGGTTGCTTAAAACAAAAGATAAGTAGGTGACTATAACAAAACGAAAATATTAATACAGTAGCGCATTAGTACATAATTACATCAATGAAGAAAGGAAAAGAACAAAATTTAACGCAAAAGAGATTAACATAAAAACAAAGGATGGCCTGCTACTACAAACTGAGATAAACTAAAATGAGAAAAAAACAAATGTATGAGAGAGTAATTGTGAGTGTACATGTGAGTGACTAACGAATAAAAAAGTGTGCGTGTGTGAATGAAGGAACAATATAAGATTAATTAGCTCATAAGACAAATTGTACATTAATAAAATAAGATATTATAAAATAAGTTACTTGATTACTAAAAATAGTTAAAATCACTAAATTTATTTTTAATTATGCGAAGCTTAAAAATAAATTTAGTGATTTTAACTATTTTTAGTAATCAAGTATAAATAAAAATCACTACATTCCACAATCAATAACTTTATAAAATAAGTAATTAGATTATAAGACAAATTGTACATTTTGCACAAACTGAATGCGAGAGAAAGTGAATAAATACATATAAATCCGTCGACAAGCAATTGCTTGATGGAATAATAAATTTTAACAAGGGATGTGTGAAAGAGCCAATGTGCATGCATTGATTTTTGTTTATTTTACAAATATACTTTTAAAAGAAAAGCTAATTTTTTTAAATTTCGGACTTTTTTATGAGAACAAATTAAAAATTGTAAGTACAACACTTAAAAATCGGATTGTAAAACAGAACGGTTCCGACAGGTCATCAGTTTCTTAAAGGAATAAACGCGATTTATTTATGGGCAGCTATTTAAAACGAAAAATGAAGAATATAGATACATAGAAGGCGAAGTTTACTTTTTAGTCGCCAGGTTTTATGCTGGCATAAAAATTTTCTAAGTTTGAACAAATTTTTTAAAATTTTTTTTATATACATGAAAATTTAAGTAGGAGAAAAAAATTTAAAACATACTTTGCGGTTTCAGAATGATCTGCGCTACGTCGGTACCGTATTGATTGGTTACCGAACAATTGTAGACGCCGTAATGTTCTTGTCTGGATTCTCGAATTAGTAAAGTTGTCTTTATACCTTCGGGAATTGGATCCTCTAGAACCTGCAAAATTGTATACATTTCGAAAATTTATATATATACATATTGGCTGATCCTGCGAACTTCGTATCGCCTCAGAATCAGTAAACGTGTTAACTTATTAGCTGAATTAAATTTAATATTTTATTAAGAGATGAATTAAGTTTGATAAATGTACAAAAATCAAAATGAAAATAGAATTCAACACCAGAATGCTAATTCACAGTGAAACCGTCAGCAAACTTAAATTAAATTACAAACTAAACCGTCTAAAAAATCAAACACTCCGTCCAAAATTACTGATTTAATTGATTGTTGATGCACACACAATGACAACTGATATAATCTTTCATAATGTGCATTTCATTAAACTGAACTCACCTCTTTGAAATCAATTTTTACTGATGAATTTCATATAAATCAACACAATACTTATTGAATCTGACATGGTACAAACTTAAAAACCATTGTGATATTAATCACACATTACACAATTCGCACAACCATAAATATAATAATGTGTAAATTAACATATTTCTTATGTTTATTGTAATACATTTTTTGAACTGAATTCATTTTGAGTATTGAATTTAATGTGGCTAATAGATCGAAACAACATTTATTGATTCTGGGACAGTGCAAAGTAAAATAACGCTATAAAATTAATCACAATATTCAAAATACTATTTCTTTTGATTTTTATACATTTACTGAACTTAATTCATTTACAATGTACACTTCATTAACTGAACTCGCCTTTCTTAAATCAATTTTCGCTTATGAATTTTATAAATCAATTAAAAGCTAATAAGTCAAAACAACATTTTAATTCGGATGCGGTACTAAGTAAAATAATCGTGCAAAATTAATCGCACAATTTAAAATTACATAATGTATTATTAATATTCGCACAATCAGAAAGCATACCTTTCATTTTGAATTTTACACGTTTGTTGAACTTAATTCATTTCGAGTATTCGTGTTATTTTAATAAAATACTTAATTTAAATAATCTAATAATTTACGGAACATTTGTCGATTATATGACAGAAGTTAATCGCACAATTCATAATTACACAATGAAACATCTATCAATGTTTTTACGATTAGAAATATAATAGCCTGACAAAGTAACAACTAATCTTTTGAAAATCACGATCACAAATAGAATTTCTTACCATGACACTAGAATGGTCAATCAAAATAAAAACAAACGAATAAACTACTAAACACATATATTTAATTTACCAACTAATTGTGGTAAGATTTTTGTTGTATTTCCCGCAAATGACACTTACCGGTTTGATCGATATCGACTTATCGACATATCATTTATTTTTTTTACAATTTTTGAAAAAAAATTTATGCGAATTTTTTTGATGTTTTGATTGTTATTCTTTATTCAAAAGTTTTTAATATCTTAAAAAAGATGTAATAATTTTAGTTCGCGCTTGAAAATGACGTAACCGTCGAAAAGCTTCGCGATTAAAAAACTTTTAGTGATTGTGTTTTATTTTGTTCGTTTATAATTAATTTTACACTAAGTTGACAGAATGCACAGATGCTAGAAGGTACAATTTTAAATCGTTCCAAATAAGTATCGAAACTACCGTGTCCCGTTAATACTTGACTTATCTAAAAATTAATTCTTAATAATTTCTTTAATCTTAGTCTTACATTTATATCGCATAATAATTCATACGTTAATCTACCACTACACTGGTTATATCTCATAAATCTCGCCAGGTATTTTAAATAATTACGTTAATGTGTTTTTAAAATTTTTAACATTTGCCTAGTTTTCAATTTGCTCACGTTAAATTTATTATTAAATTTTTTAACCGATCTCGTAGTTAAGTGATAATCTAAACATTTTATATTCCGCTAACAAGGCAGTACATGCTTAAGTCAGCCGGTTGGGTCATACTAAACGATTTCTACTTCATTATACAGTTACAGATTACATTTCTATTTTAAAAAACGAGAAAAAAAAATAAAATCATCATTTTACCGCAAAATTACCGTTAGTCGATATTATACTTACGGAGTAATCTTGATGAGCCGGGTTAATTTCTCTGCCGTTAAAAGACCAGACCGTTTTTTCGGCTCTTGGAACTGAATAAGCTAAACATTCTAGTCTAACGTAATCTCCGGGTACGCCGTACTGAACATTATCCTTTACGATGGTAGGTCGCCTTTTCATTCTGACAACTGCGTCGGCTTCGATTTCCTTAAATCCGGCCACGTAAGCTCTACAATAATATCTGCCGACCGTATCTTGGTTAACGTGTACAGTGAGATTAGATGATTTACCGATGATCTGCAACGATTTAAGTAAATCGGTTTAGAAATTAGAACTAACGTACAAAGTATCAGATAAAAATTCTTCAACTAAATATCGCTGGTTTCGAAATGTTAAAAACTACATAATTCTTCGCTGCTTCTTCACACCGACAAGTCGAAATATTTGTACGAGCGTTTAAGATGGACAACGAAACGACATGAACTAGACCTAAACCTATATAAATTAAATCGGATGCATCTATGTACATGCATACTTCTGAGCATGCGTCAAAAATCACTATAATCCAACAGTCGTGCAAAGTACTCCCCAACGGCAATTAAGCACACGGTTTTTTGATCTCTTATCGAGTATTGCTTACGTATGTACTTTATTTTTCTCCCTCTACTCGATATTAGAATTATTTAATCGAATTCAGGAATTTATAAAGCCTGTCTTCTTTTTTAGGTCTTGGCGAAAAACCGCGAGCTTAATTGTTCGAAAATTTATTAAGTTTAAGCGCGGAAGTTTGTAATCCCTTAAGTTTTAAACGGTGACGTATAAATTGCAATATCGTCGGCGTTGTACGGACAATTTTTTAAACGTACGGATATTTCGTCAATAAACAATACAAATAAAAATTGTTCTAATTCACTAGACCTCGTTCGCGGTAACAGTTTTTCGCGAGATGAAAGTTTATTTTTGACTTTCGCATGAAAAATTCTGCCAGCTAAATAACTTTTAACGAGAAGTATTAGATAAGGATCGAAGTTCATTTTAATCATTTCGTAAATTATATATTTCTACAAAAGTGGACAACTTCTCTAGAATTATCGATATTGCCGCTTACGCATGTAAATCGTCAATATGAAGAGACAATACATTGTATGGAGGACCGCTGATAATTTAAGGTATAGTTCAGAACGTAATGTAAAGAAAAGTATATTCGAAGAATACGTGATCAGGATTGCAAACTGCACGTCCAGTACGGAGAGGGCTTAGTTTATCCGAGTTGCATAAGGAATTGACGGTCCGGTAATGAGTCATGCTCTAATCGAAATTTGCTTGATAAGTATATATTTCATTTACGCTCAACGTTCTTTAAAATGTAGAATCGTGGAAATTTAGGTACGGTTGTAATTGATAGTGTTAGAGGTGACTGCTGTATTATCTCTGAAGTTAAAATATAAAACGGTTATTTATACGTAGAACGTGGAAATTATTACCTCAGCCGATTATAACAGCGATCATCTAGAATATTCGTAACGTTCCGTTATATTCATTAAAAAATCCAGTTAAATATATATATAAATCGTGTCCTCTATCGACAGCTAGAAGAATTAATGAAAGTAATATACAGCTGCTCCGACAGATCGCAGCCTACTAATGGGATTATAAAATCTTTACATATATAAAAGAAAGTCCTGTTAGTTACACCACTTATAACTCAAGAACGGCAGAACAGATTTGGCTGAAAATTGGTAGGGAGGTAGCTTAGAGCCAGGAGATGGACATAAGATACTTTTTATCCCGTTCGACAGCGTTCCCGTGTGACTTGACATGAAACGTCAGTCACTATAAAACGTGGTATAACAAAAAAGAATCAGACTTGGAATAACAAAACGCAAATGACAGCTATGTAATTGACGTATAATGACAGCTATGTAATGACGTATGGATGACAATTTGATATTTGTAAGAAATCAATATTAAAACTATTTCTATTAAATAAAAATTTGAGTTTTGAAATAAATTTTTAGGTGAATTGAAGTGAAGTGAAGTTTAATTAATAATGCCGCGACCAAGACGATCGAATCTTTCCCGACAAAGCTGTAATGCAAGAAAGATACGAAACATTGCGAATGAAAGGACTGAAGAAGAACAAGAAATTGCCCGTGAAGAGCGTCGCGTTATTATGGCTCGACTTCGTGCTTCTCAATCACAAGAGCAAAGTGAGGCAGCCCGTAAAACGGCTCGGTTGGCAATGTGCGAAATCATCGAGCGAACTACAGTGATCAACAAGAGATAATTTTCGACGCGCAAGAAGAGATTTATCAAGTGCTGATTTGAATCGAGCAGTGTTTCGATACGATTGCAGCAATGATTACAGTTTTCATCCTAGCGTTTGCATTGGGCCAATTGACGTTTGCGACTATTGTCGCGCGTTGAAGTTTTCCGGAGAAACGTTGGGATTGTGCTGCCTTAGTGGGAAAGTGAAATTGACATTATTGATTCCGAATGATTAAAATACTTAATTTTATTCTTTTTGTATTTCCTAATAAAAAATTGAATCTAATAAAATCAAAGAACTGCTTATTTATGGCCTCTAAGGCGAAACAAAGTTCGCTGGGTCAGCTAGTAAAAAATAAACAACAAAACAAAAAGGTCAGTTCGAAAAGATTTAATCACACAAGCCGAGGGTTGATACCTTGCGAATGATCAACGAGCTTATTAGGGAACAAATAGAAGAAAAATTCGATGCATTACCACAAAATAACGTACTTATCGAAACGACATTACAAATATTACGCGTGAAACAGCGTATAAATTAAGCACGCAATGACGAGTGAAATAATTGAAAAGAGACGGATTTTAAAAAAAATCGACTTATTTGTAAGAATAGAAGAATATTAATAAAGAAATGCGTAACAAATAATCCGGTACATATATGTTTGGCAATTTAAAATTTATTTTTAATACACATAAAAAATAAAGGAATTGATCGGACAGTACTGAGTCAAATAAAAATTGCCAGATGAACAGGAGAAAATCGTCGAAGCAAATAGACTAAAAGTACGGAAAAAAATATATAGCAAAATGTAAGACCAATTAAAAACAGACCGTCGAGGAAGAACAGTATTGGTAATCACGATGAAAGTAGTAGAAGAAGCCATAACAACGGTAAAAAAAAGTAAGACATGACTTGACAAAATAGCTAATTTTAACAATACGTCGTGGAAAAGCTAAAGATTCTTTACTAATTTTTTTTTTTTCATAAGATATGAATATTCCAGATAACCGGCTCAAATCAACATTCGTAATAGTACTTAAGAAAAGAAAATTGGAGATTTATCGAAGTATTAGTTCGACGAGTAACTTATTGAAAATTTTTAACAAAATTATATACAGAAGAATAGACAAAAAAAAAAAAGAGAAAAAAAAATAGAACTACTAGATGACACTCAGTTTGGATTTAGAGGACACTATTCGATCGTAGTGGAAATGTCGCACGCCCGATGTATTTATGCCTTGTTGAATTTCAAATAGCTTTCGATAATTCATCGGAACAGGTGTGTATCGACGACGATAATTTACAAATTATAAAAAATCTACACCGCGATCAAAAAGAAAATGTTTAAATCGAACGACAAAAAGGGGAAAGATATTGTATAACTAAGACGGACGGTTTCGTTTTTTGAATAGCGCAGTTGGCAACACTGCTACAACGGAAACTGTTTGGTGTACACACGAAAGATTCGTTTTTGTTCAGTTTCAGTTATCACGGTATCGTAATCATCGTATAACGAGAAGGAGCGCGCGTTTTGCGTGGAACGTTATTTTCGGCGTGAATTGATCATGAGACAGTGCAAAGAGAGTTTCGAAAAAAAGTTCAAAGTTACGCGATTTTTTTGTGGGGTACCTTAAGAGTAGCGTTTACGAAACACGTCCACGAGATCTGGAACACCTGAAAACTCGGATTGCTTAAAAGATATAAATGTGGATCATTTACAAAACATTTACGAACTATATTTGAATTATATTTGCAAGAGGAAATTTCAGACATATATGCTCCATCCAATTCCCTATTACGAAGCAGTATATTGTCTATACGTATATCCGCAGAAAAATGCGAACAACGGCACCTATGTAAAAATCATAGTTTCATAACGTGTATATCTTGTACAGAAAAATAGATTATAATATAAATTTTGCACCCGAGAAAAACTTTAATGCACTTACGCGCGCGCTTATACCGAATAAATTTATGGTTTTGTAGATGAAAATAATTTATTTATCAGTAACTGTAAGCAAAAGCGTAGTGCACTTTTCTCAATTTTATTCAACCAATTTCCAGAATTTTTTTTATGGGGTCACTATGTGCGCGACTAAATATGTTATATTATGTGCGCTACTATCAAGGGTGTACCTCGGGAAACTGAATTTAGTTACTTATAAGATGATCAAATCTTTATAATAATAAAAGCGTTTACACGTTACTTCAAACGTTGTAATGCAGATTTTAAAGGTAAAAGAAATTATTTCCGTTAAAAAAAAAAAAGCTAATTTCAAAGGAGAATTTAATAGGAACCTTTACGCAGCGTCTGATAAGAAATCATTGCCCGAACTGCTCTAACCAATTGGAAATGAGAATGTCGTCAATTCTGCGATAATTTAAAAATCAGAAACAAATAAATTTTTGAAATCGGTGGATAGCTTTTCGTAGAAAAATACAAAAACGAAGAGACGGCTTAAGCGTGACAGTCTATCGATAATTAATTAGTCGATTAGTAAACAGCCGACAATTCAAACGTAATTGTAACAATAATAATAATAATAATAATAATAATAATAATAATAATAATAATAATAATAATAATAATAATAATAATAATAATAATAATAATAACAATAATAATAATAATAATAATAATAATAATCAAATCAAATCAAATCATTTATTTATGTGCTATTAAAGTACAAATGAACATGTAATCCAAACTTCCGCTAATGCGCATAAGTTGCGCGACTTGCGGATAATTAAAAAAAAAACAAAAAACATCAATGACGACACCGATAAATAAACTTAACTCATCAGCACGGTAAGTACACAAAGAAAATAACATACCCACGCAAACCCCAACACATCCGACCAGAAAGCAAAAAACACAAAGTGGTACATACACACACATACATAAGTAACAACTATAAAAAACATGTATATAAATATAGATCAATAAACACAATTAAAAATAAAATAGGTTAATAAAAGAAATGAATAAATAAGTAAATAAAACATGAACAAACAAAATTAAAACGCATCTGTATCAAAAGAATAAAGTATAATAATAAACGGTACTGAAAATGTTACGCTAACGTTTATAAAGTTATACAATTTTGCTAGTAATATACTTGGCAAGATACTTGCGCCGCCGCTTGCGATTTATTAAATCAACCTTTACAACGTTCGGTAACGAATTAAATAGAACAGCACCGGCATAACTAGCCTGCATTCTTGTATGATATTTTCTATATAGGGGAACAACAGCTTTTTCATCATTCGCTGACCTCAATCTACCTCCCGAAATTGCAATACGAAAACCCTTCCTGTTCTTACAAACGAAGTTCAAAAGTTGTAGTTCATACAATTGGTTAATGGACAAAATTGATCCTTTGACATGTGCCACCTCACCAGAAGTAATTCCCTTTAACACTGAATTTTGTAAAGTTTGTAATGGTGTAATGTGATAGGTGGCAGCTCCTCCCCAGTGAACGATGCCATACGACAATACAGGTTGATAAAAGGCAAAAAAATAATAATAACAATAATAATAATTTTAACTTACTTTACTATTATTATATTTTTTCCAGGTGATGTCCGGAGCTGGATTGCCATCTACGTCACACGTTAAAATTATCGTACTACCGATTTCCGCTTCGATCGAATGAGGTTTTTGTCGAAATTTAGGCCCATCTGGAAATCACAAATAAATAACTACAAATAATATACACCGCAATGATATTTGCTAAACTTCCTTGGTTCGCACAGGAAAAATAATAAATGTACATACATGCATACGCATATATAACATTAATTCGACTCCTTTCTTTACTTTCTCAGTAAAATGATAATAGAATATGAATATCTGAATAGGTCAGAAACGTCTTTACTACTGAAAAAATTCTCGTTACTGGCAACATTTTAATAGAGAGTCAATAATTTCAATTGGTAAAGCGATATAGTTGTTTAATTCGTAATAATGATAAACAAATATATCGTCTCCGCATAATATTGAACTTACGGTAAACGAAAATAGAAACTACAAGTGCAGCTACGAGCTAAAAGTATTTATAATCGATGAATATTTTAATAAACTTTCAATCTATGTTATTATATAGTGTCGGACTAATGGTCACCCACAAGGCGGTGCTCCGGTACCGCAGTTTTCAACATTTAGATCAATGATCAACTAATTGAAAAGCAAAATCGTCACTTTATTTACGATAATGACCTTGTAATTGCGTGTCAAGCTAAACAGTTTGAGCTTATTGACAGCACAATGATCGAAATGCCGGATATTTTAAGCGCATATTGTGCTCAGAACTCATTAATTCTCTATTCTAAAAAAAAAAAAACAGAAAGCGCTTTTCATTAAAAAAAATAAATAAAGCAAGACAAAAGCTAAAAATACAGTGGAACGGAACAATGCTACAGCAACAGGAAAACTCGGTGTATATAGAATTTCCATTGAAAACATACCGTGTGCATTACGAAAAAATTAAAAACAAATTCCGAACAAGAATCTTCATGGGACGACAAGCCAGGAGTTGTTTTTTTCGTCGGTAGAATATGCATGTCCTGTATATGTGAAGAAGGTTGATGTAGTCCTAAACGAAACAGTACGCATTATAAAGGCTACCTGAGGCCAACAAAAGTGGACAACTTGGTTCAAAACCATCAATACCCTATGTACGGACAATATGTGGTAACTTCACTGTTGAAATTCAGGAAAATCTTTCTCATTTCGAACTCGCAGTGTACCATTAGTTCGAAGATGGCGAAGCGTGGTGCATTTTGGCGGACATGGAAAACCTTAAACCGAAAACTCTCCAGACAAAACAGAATTTAATAACGACATAGCGAGATACAAACTATGGTGCATCTACTTGAATGCGGAACCGCTGGCGTTAGATACGCGATGAAGAAGCCATCGACGCAGACGAGGTTGCCTAAAAACTTGTGTAGTACTGGTTTTGGAAGATTTAAATGAATTGAATATACTTGTCTGATAATTGTCTCGAAAACGAATAATAAGAATATAATTATTACGTAATAAATAAATTATTAACGTTTATTTTTCAGAATTAAATCTTATACAATACATCTATTTTATGGTCGGTTTATGTCCGTTACGGAGTAGTAGAGAACAAAATGAATATTTTGGAGAAAAAAAAATTATACGCGATAAAAATATAAATTGTTTACAGATCCGGCTTATGTGAAATTATTGTTACAATAAACTTTAGTTATAATTCTACGTAATTAGTTACTAGATGAGAGTCAAGCAATTATTTGTTATAAATTGTTTATTTTAGCCTAGAGCGACTAATAATTAAAATAATCAATGATTCAGTAAATAAACTTCTAGTTTTGTAGACGTTTTTTTTTTTTTAAATTTTACACAAACGACTTAAATAACAACAAAAATGTTAGCAAAATCACAATATAAATCAAAAAAATAACCGAAATAAATCATCAGCGACTTGTATCATTAGCGATTTACTCCTAATGGATCTTTACCTCATAGGCAGAGCAGTCACTAGTGAATTTCGCATACCTGGTGATTTGAATTCACTGACAGCTAGTAAATTTATAAATAATAACTTACATCATACACTCAGCAATAACGTACCAATTAATATATTTGAAAAACACATTTTTCAATTATTATTATTATTATTATTAGACTAGGTGGTATTCTGAGACCACAGGAAAAAAAACACCAGTTTTTTCCAAGTATTGTTGAGAGAATGAATATTAAAAATCCAAATATCAACTTTTATAGCTCACAGATCTTGTCAGGTTGGAAAATTTTCAACCTATTTATGTAGTTTTTTCCATATTGTAAGTTTTAGTAACAGAATAGATGACATAGAAGATTTTTTTGTTTGAATGTCCAGCCTTTGTTTCTCAGCGTGCTAAATTTAAGATCGATAAGATAAATTCCCTCCACCTGAACAATACAAACCTACCTTAAATTCTCAGAGAGTAAAATTCTATTATGAATTAAAGCATCTATATAACTTTGTAGTAGGGAATCAAATTTTAAACGTAAAACCATTATTTTGGCCAACTGATGGTTAACTTTTACTAGATTAGAAACAATTTTAGATCGCATACACAGATAGCGCGCACACACATATATATATATGAAATATGGATAATAGTAATTGTAGAAACAGTAGTGTAAGTAGTCACCGACAAACATTGTCATCACTAATTTATTTGTCATTTTTTTCTTTTTTAAATGTAAACTAAATTATAATATTCTTGATTTTTAAGTTTGTTCATGTAATGATTGTGGTTCGTCATCCTGACTGTTGCCCTTAAATATAAGTACACTTGCAAAGGACTTCCTACACGCTGGATTGAAATACTTATTTATGTATATATATACAAATATAATAAGCGATATATATGCGTATATTAACTGATATATAATTTTCCTGTTATTTTTACTTATCTGTACCATAGACTTTATTTTTAAGTTATTTAATGGTCCTGCGCACCTTTATATATTTACAAATTTTTCCACTCTGAATTATAAATTACGTTAAATGTATAAAAAATATGCGTTTACTTATTTATAACTTATTGAAATTGCAATTCGAAGTATCGCTTGATTATTTAATACCGTTGCTCCTCACCTTACACCATTGCCGTAATATTAACAATAAGATGAAAAACTACAAGTCATTAATCCGACCAATAATAACCTATGCCTGTATAGCATGGAGCTCGGTATCTAAAGCTACTTTTAATAAATTGGAAATTATTCAAAATATGTGTTTATGATGTATTTTAAACGTACGCCGTTATACTAAAGTGTCCATAAAAGCACGTTTATTTAAAATGATCACCCTATATTAGGAATTTTATTTCAAAAATATCGAGTGATTTTTCGATAAATGTTTCTAATGGTTCGGAGATTACGATTCCTGGCAACTATCCCCCCATAATAGCGACATTTCTAGAGAAGTCAGCATCCTTGATTAAGATGTAGATAGTCCCCACAGTATCACGTTGGGTAAGCTGTAAAGACACCCCATTAAAAAAAAAAAAAAAAAAAAGTATAAACGTATTGAGCATAATTTATTATTAATTATTATATTTGCCAAATTTTTTCCCTTTTCCTTTTTTTTCAAATTATAGGTTTTTTCCTGCGGTTGTATATATAATCATCATCATCATCAGTATATAAGTTGTCGTTGTAGCTAGCCAATCATTTTCTTCCATTCCTTCCTGTTATCTGCTATGTTCTTCATCTCTTTATACGTTATTTGTATTCTTTCTTTTACTTGATCGATCCACGTCATTCTAGGTCTTCCCCTTCTTCTTCTTCCTTCCAATTTTCCTTCGATTATGACCGTCATGAATTCGTTATGCCGCAGTATGTGCCCTAGAAGTCTTTCGCGTCTTTGCTGTATTGCTTCTATTAGTTTCCTTTTTTCATTTACCATTCCCAAAACCTCGGAGTTTCTTTTCTTCTGTGTCCATGGAATCTTCATCATGCGGCGCCAACCCCACATTTCGAAGGCTTCCAACCGTTTTTTTAAATTTTGTGTTAACACCCACGTTTCTGAACCATATAATAATATATTCCATATATATGTTTTCAAACGTTTTTTCCGTAATTCTATTTTCATGTTTTTATTAAATAAATCTCTCTTTTTCCCAAACGCTCGTTTGGCTATAGCAATTCTTGTTTTTATTTCTTTATCACTTCTTCCTGTGCTCGTTATTATACTACCCAAATATTTAAACTGTTCTACTTGTTCTAAGATCTTGTTTTCTAATATTATGCGTATCTTTTTTTCATATTTTGATGCTACTAGAACTTTTGTTTTCCTTTTGCTTATGTTTAAATTTATTTGCTTTAAGTATTTCTGCAGTATATATATATATATATATATATATATATATATATATATATATATATATATATATCCTAATTAACTTTCAGTTATACTAAGATAATTTTGTTTATTGTGGTAAGGATATAACCGGTACACAATTAGATACTTGCTTTAACAACATAAGTTGCGTATAACTTTTTCTAATAAAATATTTGTTCTTTGTACATTGTTCTTACCATGCGTGTATTACGCATACTGTTCGGAGGGTCAGATTTGCACGTGTTGTGTCGATAACTTTTAATGAATGTTGTTACTTTAAATTCAGAGTGATAAACTTTATTTTATATATATATATATATATATATATATATATATATATATATATATATATATATATATATACATATATATTGTGTACACAATTACTTACAAGTAACATCTAATGTTTGAGAATCTTCACTTTTTCCAACTAAATTGCGTGCTTCGCATTTTACTATGGAATCGTGTTTCTGTCGACTGATATTGTAGATAACTAATTCGGTTAGCGTATCCGAGACTACTTGCTGTTGATTTATATACCATTTGTAAGCAACATCGGAAGGATTAGCGTCTGCTTGGCAGATCAATTTTGCGTTGGAACCCTCTACTATGATGTTATTGGCACCACCGGCTATATTTACTTTTACCTGTATTTAGAATACACACACATATATATATATATATATATATATATATATGTGTGTGTGTGTACATATATACAGTTACCAAAAAAAAACAAATAATTCAATTCGAATAACACATTAATTTCATTAAGAATACAATATACGAATGAAGTGTACACGTGCATAATATGTATATATATATATTCTTCTTCGGTGTCATGGCCGATCTCAATCATATATATATTATTTGAGCATACAATTGAGATAATTAAGAATTACGTAATGATGAAAAATTTTTTGTGTCGCGTGTTTGTTTTCGAACCCTCGACCGTCGAGTTGACAGTCGAGCACTCTAGCAACTACGCCACCGCGACGTACAATTTATGTATATAAGATATATTTAGATTTTTTTTATATTTCTTTGTATTTATAGCGGAGAAGTCAGCGTCACCGCGCTCCGTATAACATCTGCGTCGCATATATAAATAGTGCCTTGAATGCTAGCTAAATTTGTACGTAAAAATGAACGTACAATGGCTAGGTACGATGATCCGATACGTAAATTATAACACGAAGTAATACAATAATTAGTTACATTAATACTAGAATATAATAAACTAGAGTATCGTGCGAAATCAGCTAAAGACTAGTAGCAGCGATTATGTATGTGTTTAATTTTTAATAATTCAGAAATGAAAACATAAAATTGCCGTAATAATACAATTTACAGTCAATCTCGCACAACTGTTGCAGGTGATTATACCTACTGCGTGAGGTATTATATATTGAACGCTTTCAATTTCATCGCTTTCGCAATTACAACATTTACTCTGGCTAATAATTTTTAATTTACTTATATAGTAGCCAATAGAACCATGACCAGTAAGTATCTGAGTCATTTAGTAGTTTACGATAATATTTGTATTTTTCAAACGTTCTATTATTATATAGTGCCAGAAAGGAAAAGATATATATGGATGCGGAAATGAATTACGGAAAAACATTTGTTAATGCATAGACAAGTCTTCATTAAGGTGTACAAAAATACTTGATTGAGGCACTAATTGATGAAACATTACAATTTACAGACGTGTGAGAGTATAAGAATACAGTTATTTGTTTACCGGATATGAAGCGCTTTGAATAGGAATAACTAAAAACAAACGAATGGCGTACAAATAAAAAATATTTTCTTTTCTTACTACTAACGATTTATGCTAAAGAAGTAGATGATATTTTTCATTTATTTCAAAATTTTTTCTTGCACGATCAGACAACACATTGACACGAAAATTTAACTACGATCTCTGCAATATTATTAATGAGACAAAAGGACGGGTACAACTTTCATTTTAGTTAATGAAAAAGCTCCTTGAATTCTACGAAAGGAAATATTTATACGTGAATTTTCGATGACTTTAAAATGCGAATATTCTAGCCATTCATACGCTTACACGCATACATTCTACATTCAAAAACACGCGCGTACATAATATACGAACGTAAATACGTACACTGCTGGTTAAAAACTGAAACCGGTGTTAGCGTGATATTTGAAAAGTTAAGATTACTGACTGTTATTTAATAGACTTATCGCATTGATTTAAATAATAATAATAATAATAGTTTTCCTTGCCGGTGGTAAAATTAGTTCAATAATTTAGTTCAATTTTATTTCAAATCATGGACAACCGTTATACATGTACAATATTAAATTGAACAAAAAACCCTTGTATATAATATATATTATATATATATATATATATATATATATGCATGCACACGCATACTATTTAAACGTATATAATCGAATATACCTTAGGGGCGTATCTGACTAGTATGGTAATTTTGGCGCTTTGATAGGTGCGATCGGCTTCGTTTTGGGCCTGACATACGAACGTGGTGTTATGATGTTCTTTTTTCGGTATAACTTTAATGATAGATTTGGCTATAAATAATTTCGTGTCTGGTATTTGCTCCGTTATATAGCGAATACCTTGCAATACCACGCTACCCAGGCCGTCTATCCAGGTAATCTGAAATATTCCAAATATATCGACATCATACAATACGGACGTAAGATGACAAAATAATAATAAGAAAAAAAAAACAATATTAATGTAAATAAAATAAATTAACAGAAAATCGTCATTTTACGCGCATATTTGAGGAATCAGTAAGAAACGAATCTTTCAGCATTTTGATACGTCGATTTGAACGCGAACAGTAATCTGAACGAGGTTGCAAATAGATAATGCGACAATTGATAATAGAATAGAATTAGGGATAATTTAAGAAAAAACATCTATGTAATTAAAAAAAAAAAAGTAATAGAACCGGAAGGATGGACTATAGGAAGAAAAAGGATGAAGAAATACTGTGGAAAGAAGGGAAAAGAAAAAGTTTGTTGTTTTCAGTCGGTGGTCCATAGGTGGCCCAATTCGAAGAGTACGTGAAAAAGAAAAAGAAAATAAAACTGTTGCAGTTGTTTCGTCGAAGTAGAGAAATACAATTAAAAAAAAAAACATATAATTCGAATTTCGTTATTCGTTTATTAGCGAAGAGAAACCGAAAGTAAGTAAGGGACACTAAAGTGGTATTTGTCAATCGGGAAATTGACGGAGAACCGGTAAAACGACATATATATTGGATGGTTTACCATTATCTTCGTTGATACCTATTTACCGACCTATTGGATGGGTAGCTAAGTTGGCTGGAGGATTTTTTTTATTGCGAAAATTTCTCGTCCCGATGGAATTTGAAATTATGTCGTAGGTTGGTTGTTACACTATATCGACTCGTGGCGCTATATTATGAATAAAGCAGATTCCCTATTGTGCACTCGCGACGTGCAGACGACATGCTTAGACATTTATTATTTCAATAATTTCAAAAAAAAAAAAAAAAAAAAACGAAACAAAAAACGAATGAATGCCAGAAAAAGGTATTTTAATAATTGCGAGGGAAGAAGAATACCTCGGCAGGGGGTTTCCCACCGTAGGAAATACATTCCAATTCAATTTCGCTATCTTCGGTAGTTTCTAGGACTTTTCCTTGAACTATGCGCGGTTTATCCGGCGGAACTAAAACTGTCAGCTTAGCGAATTTGGATCTGATATTCGGTTCTCCTTTCGGACCGGAAGAAACTTGACACTGATACTTAGCGTCGTCCTCCAACTGCACCGGATCGATCGACAAACTAAAATCCCCTGCGAAGAGAAATAAAATAATTTTAATTTAATCCAGAAATTAAATCGAAAAAAATATATACATATCAATCATCATCATCGTCGTCTCGTTGACGAACGTCGTGACTAGCTATTTGTACGTTTATTATTATATGCAAAATAAGCTATAGCATTCAAAGCACTATTTATATGCAACGTAGATGCCAATGCATATGATGTTATACGGAGTGGGGTGTAAGAGTTAATGATGAAAACTTGCTGTCGCGCGTTGGTTTCGAACCGGCGTCGAGTTCACAGTCTAGCATTCTAGCAACTAGGCCATCGCGATATTATATATATATATATATATATATATATATATATATATATATACACAAAATTTCTATCATGGAGTTGAGGAAGAAAATTTTACTTTAAGAAAAATTTCACCGACTGTAATGACGTAAGGAACAGAGCAAACTTTATAAATAAAGGATAGATATAATATAGCGGGTAGAACAATTATTTTTTTCACGTTCAAAACTTCTTACTTCTTCTTCTTCGTGTCAGGCAAAGGATTTTTATTTTGCCCAATACTCTGTGAAAGCGACACTGTTCCTACCCAGTTGTAGTAGGTCATTGAAACCGCACCTGCAGCTGCTGCAGATGAAAAGATTTCGGATAGATTGCTCCTCGCCACATATACAGGAAGAGCTGGCAGAGATTTTCCACTTCTTCATGTAGCCTCCTGTTCGACCAACCATTGTTCTTAATCTGTTTAGTGAACACCATATTCCGTGTTTTAGTTCGGCTCCTGTAGGAAGGTGCTCCTTAGGTTCAATCCATAGTTCGCGATTTTTTTTCGACCATTCTTCCTTCCAGTAATTGCCATAAAACTGTTGCGAGACTTCAATCTTCGTTTAGCTGGTTTATGTCCAAACATCATATGTAGGGTATCTGTTTCCTGCATACTGACATCTATTTGCCGTCTAATTGGAGGTGGAGCAATACCGGAAAGAATGCGGATTTTATCGACAGATGCCGGTTTTAACACCCTGCGATCATGCGGCAGCTCTCGTTTAGCGCGGTATTAACATGTTTCGCATGGGCCGAATGAAACCATATTGAGGACGCATACTCTGCAGCTGTGTAGCGTAGTGCCAGTGCTGATGTCCGCGGGATATGCGACCTATCGCCCCAGCAACCTTCATTTTTGTTTTTAGGTAGTGTTTTTTAAAGGATAGTGTTCTATCAAGAATCATGAGACATTCATTGAAGTCCACTTTTATCCCTTGCCATGTTATTTCTAGGTGTCTGTTAACGTCTCTGTTTCTTAGGTGAGAGCAATCTTTCAAAAAGTTTGAGCATATGACATAGTAGAGTGGACGGTAACTAGTGTCATTGTTAGGAGACTTCCCTGGTTTAAGAAGGGTACTGGCGTTCCTCCATGATATAAGTGTCGGCTTATTATTCATTATGCCATTGAACAATTCCAGAATCCACATACGCGTTCCTGGTCCAAAGTGTTTAATTTGTTCTACAGTTATGCCATCAACGCCGGCTGCCTTACCATTTTTCATAGTGCTGATGGCTGCATTAAGTTCTGATATCGTGAAGCTTTCCTTAAGCAGCTGTATTCATCTTTATTCGTCTGTTTCAGTTTAACTTTCTTAATACAGGCTCCTTTAGCTGGCTTGCCATTTAATAACAATTGATGTTCTACTTGGTCTGCAGTAACTTTAGTTGGTTCTTCTTCAATGAGTTTCTTTATTAGTGTCCATGCTTTCTTACTGTTTTGTTTCATGTCCAGTGATTCAGTAGTTTCGATCCATCGATTTTTGCAGAAGTTGCTGATACTAGCAGCAACTTTCTTTCCAAGTTCCAAGGTTTCCACTGAAAATGGATCAATTTTGAAGTTCATTTCATACTCGTTGTATAGTTCCAGTGTGTTCTTGTCCAGGCCTGGGATGTATCTTAAGGTACATTTCCTTGATATTTCTTTTACCTTTTTTTTTTTTTTTAAATTGTTGTATTTTTTCATTCCCACGATGGCTTCGTATGAACTGGCGTTTGTTTCTATACTCTTTATTCTGTTATCCAAGTATTCATCCCACTTTGTATGGTACAGTTTGACAGTTCTATCGTAATTTCTTCCATATCAAGATTTTTACTGTCTATTGACAGAAGGTTAGTTCCTGGTTTAACAAAAATAGCGCTTCCATTGTGTTATTTCTGCTGCTATCTGCATACCATCGATTTTCGATCGATTTCCTCTTATTCCTTTATACGTTTCTTGTACGCATAATATATCGCATCTAGTGGTTGAGCAAAACTCGTTATTGCAAAAGTCCTCGTTAGCTTCCTGGATGTAAATCTGTTCAAATTTTATACTCCACCGTCAAAGTGAAACTTAACCTTTACACCTACATCCGATGCGCGTTGTTTTGAAAACTGGGAACACAATATATATGTTTTAGGTAATCTGCGGTTAATTAATGATGGATGATTATGGGAAAATTGTAACGGCACTGTTTACCGTACTGGTTAAGGGGTATCGACCTAGTTAAATATAACGAATGCGGCGGAGTAAATAGTAAATGGATTTATAGTATTTATCGTAATTATACGGAAACGCGTTAATTAATTTAATATTAATCAGCGTTGGTAAAATTAATGATGACATTACGGTCAAATTAAAAAATATTATCATCGCCATCATCGTTACTATTATTATTCTCCTTCGTACGCCTTAGGCGCATTAAACTGAAATTTACAGAAAATGTATAATAAATCGTAAATATAATAAGCGATAATAAGTTCATATTAATATTTAACAGTGTTGCAACTGATTAAATAATAAAAGAAACAGAAATACGTTATTTATCTCAATGTTACATACTGCGATGTTTTTAAATGTTTTATTTATTCGCAATCTCGCCACGCGTGGCTATTTAGCGATATTTTTGGTGTTTCGTGTATTATCATGTGGTGAAAAAGCAGCCGGATGTGCTCACCCGGTAGCTGTTACCCTAAACTAGGTCCCGTGATTTACTGCGCTCTCGCGTCATTGGAAGTGTCCAACACTGCAAGTCTTTTGGTATGACATTGTTTCATAATATTAGATACATTCGGAATGTTTAAATCCTCATGCGGAGTTATGTTGGTTAAGTACCAGGGTGCGTTCGTAATTTATTTGTATTGTTTTAATATTTGCAGCTTCAGCCTAACCACACAGTTCATCCGCTTATTGTTAAGTATCAGAGCACTATGCTCGTCTATGAACTAATTTATTTTATGAATTACCGTGATTGCAGCGATATTTTATTTTCCATAAATTAATGACGGGTAAATATAGATTATTCGTATAACACATAAACAACCGCTTTAAAAATGCGCAACAACAGAAAGCATTACTAGTCCATCTACTAAGTGTGCTCTTTCTCCTATAAATAGTTAGCCTAAGGCTACAACACTTCCTCGTATCTGCAAAAAATTTCACTAACGTCATCACATTTACCGACAATAATATAGAAAACAAATCCTAAATGCCTTTCTAAAAATCATTATTTTTAAGAAATACTCCGGTAACAAATCTAAATAATAAATAATATAATCAACATGACCGAATGAAAAACGATGCCAAACGAAAAATTTAAAATTATAAAATAACAAAGTCAGTCTGTTATGTAATTTGACGTTTAACCTAAAACTTAGCTGTCATATTATGGGGAGAAATGGAACTTAATTTAAAGAAGAAACAAAATTATTTGTTTCTTAGTGCGTGTAGCGTACAAATGATTGATGTACTCGTTTGCTCGCTTTATGGGTTAACTCCCCATATACAACGTGTCAATAGAAGTTTCACTTTAAAAATTCGAACATATCGATATAAAGTTTAGATTGTGGAATGTAGTGATTTTTTGTACTTGATTACAAAAAACAGTTAAAATCACTAAACTTTATTTATTAAGCAAAGCTTTTTGGCAACTACGCCATTATCATATATAGCTTGATAACGGCGTAGTTGCCGAAAAGCTTTGCTTAATAAATAAAGTTAAGTGATTTTAACTGTTTTTTGTAATTAAATATCGATATAGGGTATTGGTCTCGATAGTGTGAACTTTGTGGTACATTTCTAATAAGACTGTTTACGAAGATTTAAAGGAAGACAATATTCACATTGTAATATGTTCAAGTATATTCAGAAGCATCTTCCACGGTTACGAAACTCCTCTTGCAGCGGATGATTTATTGATAAAATAATTTTCTGTGAAAAGGTTGACGAGAAAAACGATTATTTAAATATTGAAATTAAAATAATGTCAATAGGCGGATTCTTCGTAACCTGAGCGTAATCTACTATGACGGAACATCTAAAAGATGGCAACATTTTAAGTAGAAGGAAGAAAAAACAAATGTTTCGTTGCATTTAGCTTCTTATATATACACGCAACACATTTACATACACACACGAATACATTAATGCTTTTAGGCGCATATTATCAAATTTGGCCACAAAATTATAAATTTTATACGGGGTGTTTATTAGATAATTCCGCTTTTTCGATGTTTCTAGATAATTTTTATATATAAATACTATTAAAATTGATATATTTTGAGTCACACGGAAATAAAATTTCAAGTATCAGTGAACACCGTGACTAAAAGTGGTTAATTAGATTACTTTATTACTGATTTAGCGAACCTAGTTTTAAACGGGTACAAAAATGTACCAACCATGCCCGTCCGTCCTTTATCAAATAAACAAGTTAGATAGTTTAAAGCGAAACAATTAATAAATTTCTTTTATACGGCCTTTTCCTTCGAATTGTCATTTTAAAAGAAATCAAATCCGACTTTTGACTTAAAGTCTTCTTAGTTTTCTGCTGATGTTGCACCTTTTTGTTTGTGTTGTTTTTATTTTTTTGGCGAAATAGAAACCAGATACATAGGTTTTTTCGATTTTTTTATTTTTAAAGATAGTATAGATATACTTACGCGATGAGCTTGTGTGTAGTTTCGGAATTTTGTCACCTATGAAAACTCGTATTTTACAAACGAATGCCCATAACGAGTTTGTTTGTTTATGACGGCTGAGTGAATCGTATGATAGAAGAAAAAGACTCGATAACAATGATGATACTACTACTACTACAAATAATAATAATAATAATAGTAATAATAATATTTTACAGATTTAGTAAACTTTAGGCATCAACATACACATTCCTTTCAGTTCAACGAGATATTCGTTATTAAGACGGTTGTTAGGCCAGAGAATTTCAGATATTTTCTATCAGCATTCCATATTTCAAATTCTTAAAATGAAAAAACCGTTTCGTCGTATGCCACTCATTCACTCGCTCACTCACCCACTCAATCATTAAAAGGGGTGGGAGGTAGGTTTTAATCTTAATACGCTAGATATTAACCGTGTCTCTCTCCCTGTTCGTTTGAATAATAAAATTAAAATGTTCGTAATTTTAATGAAATTCCTTTTCCTTCGGAGATAATGAAAAATTTCTATAAGGAAATTTGCTAATATCAATTTTTTTTTTTGTCATCGTCAATTCAAAAAACAAACAAAAAGAAGAGATCAAAATTTATTTATTAAATAATTTAAAAATAAAAAAAAATTAAGAAATCACGCTCTTCGATTTGTTTATACGCTAGGGTGAATATGTACGCCTGTTTATAATGTACGTTTCTAAGTAATACGTGAATACTGTACTAGACTTCGGGATATACCGGATATCTGTAATATATAAAATTCTCGTGTCACAATGTTCGTTCCCATACTCCTCCGAAACGGCTTGACCGATTCTTATGAAATTTTTTATGCATATTCAGTATGTCTGAGAATCGGCTACTATCTATTTTTCAAACCTCTAAGTGATAAGGGGTGTCCACCCCAAAATTTTTTTTTTATTTTTTTGATAAAATTTTTTTTTAATTTTTTTATTATGTGGCATTAAAAATACATACAACCTTAAATTTTCACTTTTCTATCACCAACCCCCTGCTTTTTAATAGTCATTTTCATAATTTTATCATTTTTTATCCCGCTGGTAAGTTATCCCCTCTATGTGTCTGTCGGTGTCACTTCTCACCCAGTAAACAGCACGGAGTAGGGTTGACAACGAAGATGGTCTCCTATTTCTCTCAAACAATAAGTCTTCTCTCACTCCCTCTTCAGTTTTCGGCTATTATTAGTGTTTATGCGTCAAGCGTAGTAGTTAAACATTTTTACTATCTCAGTGTAACTCTCATCATATCAAATATATTCTCAAGTAACTTTATTATTTATTTATTAATAACTAATCTTATTGAATATAAATAATTATTAATAACTAATAAAATTATTAATCATTGATTCGCAAGATGCTCTCATTGAACAAATATTTCCCGATGTACACACGAATACATAAATCTCGAGTGGCTTGCAGAAAGAGCAATTTTAGCTGCAAAAAATGTGGACGTTGACATTTTGAATCTGAAGATACAACAGTTATTGCCAGAGGACTTGGTATCATATAAATCTATTGATACTGTTTGCGATGACACTGAAGCTGTAAATTTTCCAACAGAGTTTTTGAACTCACTGGATTTGCCAGGCATGCCACCACATAACTTACAATTGAATTATTTTGCTTCGTAATTTGAACCCGCCACGGCTGTGCAACGGTACGCGATTAGTCATTAAAAAATTAATGAAAAACGTTATCGAAGGCACCATTTTAAATGGCAAGTTTCGAGGTGAAAATATATTAATACCACGAATACCTATTATACCCACAGATGTGCCAATTCAATTTAAGCGTATTCAATTTCCGATTAGATTGACATTTGCAATGACTATTAATAAATCCCAAGGCCAAACAATGTCTGCTTGTGGCTTAGATTTTAGCACACCATGTTTTTCACACGGACAATTATACGTTGCATGCTCTCGAGTGGGTAAACCATCAAGTTTGTTTGTATTAGCTAAAGACGGGCTAACAAAAAATATTGTTCACGCTGTAGCATTAAGAGATTAATATTATGTAATGAATTAATGATATAAATAATTATTACTTTTAATAAATTGAAAAAATTAATTTTTGGTGTTTTGTTATTTTTATATTCCCTCATCGTTCACAGCGCTCCATGCCTTTTTCACTCATATTCCACATCCTTATACACTTCCAATAAGTTAGTTATTTTTTTTCTACACTATAAATTCTCTAGAAATTATTTACATGGCAAAACAACGTTTGCCGGGTATGAAAATTGGGCTTGAAGGGTTTTCGGGGTTTGGGCCCTTTTTGAGGCCACTATGATATATCGGTGGTTCGGGTTGGGCTTAAAAGAAAGTAGACGTCGAGATCTATAATTTATGTTATGAGGTAAATGTTTTAAAAATTAACCGGTAACGAGAAATCGCGAGTTGAATATTTCATTTTCGATTTTTAAAAATTCTGCCGGCGATTTTCGGTCAGCCGATTCTACAATGCATTTAAGTTCAATAAATCTACAAAAATTAACAAGTATATCATTCAAATTTCGTTATAAATTTGTTTTTTAATTTTTTGTATAGTTCCTAATTCTCCATCGGTATTTGTACTTTATTTAATTCAGCTAATAAATTTATATATTTATCGATTGTGGGGCGATAAGAAGTTCGCCGGGTCAGCTAGTGTGTATATATTTTTATCATTCCGGTTTAAAAATGTGTTCTCGAAAGTTTACTTTTAATTAAAAGTTTCCCAAACGAATTTCAGCTTCTCGTAAGTGAAAATGCGAAAGTTGCTCGGAGTATACTAGTCAGTTTTCGAAGCGCACAGTTAAAAACGTTCGAAAAGATTTCCTTTTTGAATAAACTCGTTTAAATCCTTCTCGCGATGTGCATACGCGGATATATGTTTTATGTTTACGTAACGAAAAGGATACGCGGATATATGTTTTATGTTACGTAACGAACAGCTAATAATCGAGAGAGAACTTTTAGAAATTTGAAAAAGCTCACCCGATTTCGAATAGGACGAAAGTTAGTTAGAAATATTTCTGCTTAAAGTTTTAATTTTGACGTTTAAAAAGGAGAAATCGTTCAGTTTTTTTTTCTTTTCAGTTATAGATGCAAACGAATTCTAATAATTATTGAAAATTAGAAATTATTTAATCGTTCGGAATAATTACTTAAAAAGAAGATAGAGCTAAGATTTATTATTAGTAGTCTACGCAAATCAAAATCTACATGTAACACAAGATATATACTTGCGCGAATTGTAAAGACGTGTTGAAAAAATATAAGTTAGGGCGTACATAGGGAGTATGCAACAATTTTACATGTTTAAAACTTATCGTACTTTAACATTGCGATTTAAAATCACATCTAGATGTGTTTCCTATTACCGGGATATTTTTTTTTTAAACCTAAAAATTTATACAAAAAATGAATACGAAACAATAACATTGTTTGCCAGCGCCATCTACGTATTCACAGAACTAATGTAGTTAGTAGTTTACGTTGTTATTCGCGTTGTTTGGTGTATCGAATTCTTACTTATAATTTTTAACGTTACATCGTATTGAGTATTAAATTTTTACTTGTAATTTATTACTAAAATTGTTTATAATCGAGTTCGTAGTCGCTGAAAAAAAACAACGAAGTAGTTGATCGAAATGAAAAATTTCGAATTTTTATTCACAAAATTGCTCAACACGTTTATAGAAGTTTAACGCGTGATAATTAATAGGTTTACGCGTGAAAATAAATTACGTACTTATTTTATCGGAATAATTATGAAGCGTATATAATTATAAATACGTTCAATTAATTACGAATTTTTTACAAAAACTGTTTAAATTGCAAAATATTTATTTTAGTAAAAGGCGAAAGATTTATTCGCATCTGAAGAGAAGCAACGAGGTTTTTTAAAAAAAAATTATTGCAACATTTGAAAAACAAATCATTGAAAGAAAGATGACTTGTGGAAATCAACAGAAAGTCTTAAAAGACACAAACGGAACAACCGATAAGAAAATTGCATCGAACATGGGCAAGGAACTTAGAAAAAGCAGATTGAGAAACATTTCACAAATTTATTCCAAACGCATCCTAGAAATACAACGTTAAACTCAGATACTTACTGTTATGATGTTTAAAAAACAATAAAACTTACATCTCCAGGTGATGGCAACCCTAAATCCAAATAAATCACCGGGATATGATTTAATTTTCCGCGAAAACGTTTTATACTACTGACGTATATTTTCAATGCAATGATTATTTTCCTGTACAACTAAAATTGGCATGGATTATCGTTTTAAAAAACACACAGAAATCACCAACAGAACCGAGTTCCCATCTCGATGCTGTCTGTATTAAGCTTTACGAGAAACTGCTGCTGAAAAGACTAATGCCAATCATCGATGATAGAGGTTTAATACCGGAACGTCAATTTAGATTTAGAGCCAAGGTACAACAGAGCAAGTATATCGTATAGTTAACACTATTGAGATGTCCCTCGAGGTAAAAAAATATTGCGATTCCGTGTTTTTGGACATAAGTCAGGCTTTCGAAAAAGTCTGGCACGATGGCCTATTACACAAAATAAAGCAACATTTTCCATTTGAATTATACCAGTTGCTTCGGTCTTACCTAAGTTAAACGTGTTTTTACGTGAAATATGAAGACGATTCATCAGATATATTCCGATTAAAGCAAGTGTACCACCGAATAATCACGACTCTACCTCACTTACACAACACATGTTCCTACACCCTCTGATATAGAGATAGCGACTTCTGCTGATATACTGTGATTTTGTGTTCCGACGTACCGTCAAAGCGCGCAATACTATCCGGGCGCAGTCAATGAAGTTTCATCGTGGCTTAACCTATGGAGGACCAAAGCCAATGAAAAATAAACACGAGTAATCTTCACTAACAGAAGAATTGATCCAACAGAAGACGTAGTCCTAGATGGTGCTGCAATTTAACAGAAATCAGATGTAAAATAACCCGGTATGCATCTTGACCAGCGTCTAACGCGAAGGAAACACATAATAGCAAAGCGCACTGAGCTAAATCTAGAAGAAATGTCCGCTGAAAACAAATTATTGATTTATAATAAAATTTTGAAACCAGTTTGGCGTTACGGCTGTCCATCATGGGACTGTTCTAAAAACAGCAACATATCGATTATTCAGCGTTTTCAGAATAAAATCCTCCGGATGGTTGTCAATGCACCGTGTGGTACATTACCAACTTAACGTTCCACGAAGACCTTGGAATGAATTTTGGTCTGAAAGTAATATCCAGCGACACAAAAAATTATGCTCATTTGTACCTGAACAACATTGCGATCGGGTTGCTGGATAGTTCGCTAGAAGTTCGGTGGCTTGACCGAATCAAGCCGTTGGACCTAGCCTAGGAGATAAATTTGAATGACAGTTTTTAGCACTTACCTACTATGGGTAGGCTGCTAATCATGCCATCTGCATAAAATATATTAAAATCGTCAAATTCAGCTAGGTGTAATTTAACTAAAAGGGAGGGAGTAAATTCAAAATCCTATTGTATTAAAATGCAAGCTATCAGAAATTTCCAACGATGAGTTTTGTACTATAATGTGGGAAAATGAACGTTCAAAATTCTTTCGTAGTAAAATGTTAACTATCGGATATTTTAATAATTAGTATTTACTTTATAAGTACCCCAAATTTGTAATCGGTGTCGCTTACGTTTTCTCGATATTAAGTTACGCAATTGTTATATGAAGTTACGCGTTGAATTAATTAACGAATAAATGCTTCTTCTAAGAAAAAACTTAGAGCTTATGGATTTTTTTTTGTGTTTGTACATTTCCGAAATTTTCACCGTAAAGAAATACCTGGCTTAACAATTGTTTATTAAAATGTTCTCGATTTATGTACGAATATAATTGGCTTTTACGCTTTTAATTTCCTCTAATCAATTATACGTACAATTAAATCGTTCGCGAATTTGACGCGTATGATTAACACGGAATTTCCTACAGCAAAGCGTCGCAACATCTGACTTATTTCGTAAATATAACATCCTATTATCATGTCTATAGCTCCGGCTGTTAGGCATTTTAAATAACTAAATTGACATGCATATATTTATATATAGTCCACGGACTGGTTCGCCCCTATCATTGATTCTATTGTTTCCGTTCTGCTGTTAACCGTTTCAGTTCAATATGCAGCTCTATGTTCGTTTCTTTCTTCATCGTGTCGATCAGTGTTTTGTCTCGGTGTTCCTTTCGGCCTGCACACGGGTACTTTTCCTTCAATAATATTTTTCAATAGTCATTAACACGTGCCTTATTTATTTTATTCTTGCGTATATATATATATATATATATATATATATATATATATATATATATATATATATATATATATATATATGAAACTTACCTTCTTCATCGCTTCCGATCATAGTGTAACGGAAAAATCCGGTCAGGCTTCTTTCAGCGCCCAAAGCAAAATCGTCTTTAGTCCACTGCAAAGTGCCGGCTTTATTAATCACGCGGCAAGGTAGCGTTACCTTACTTCCGATGATAGCTGTCTGATCTTGAGGAACTATAGCGAATCGTTGATCGGTAGTAGAGATGGTGGCTGTTTCGACTATCGACGTAAAAGTACTAGTTTTTAATAACAGCAATAATAACGGCCAACATACGGCGTGAATCATTACCATGTATTGCTGTAATCAGAATTAAGGAAAAAAAAATCAACATTATTGCTTCGTGTGTACGTATATAAAGGAAGAACATTTCATAAACGAATGAAAGTATAAATATTAACCCAACGATTTTTTAAGATATAATAATATAATAATGCACACAAGAAAAATAGGTATAAATTAATAATACGCAGGGGTAAGAAAGAAGAAATTCGCTGGAACAGAAAAAGACACAAACAAATCTGGTGTTATATACGGCAGGTAAATAAATAAATATGAAGATGTTATATATATATATATAGCATAAGAAACAATAATTGTATGTTAACGATATATAACGTGCAAGCGTAAACATGCGCAGGATATATAAATGTGCGCAGAGGACGGAAATTTGACAAATTGGTTTAACATAAATCCCATTAATTTATGTCAGGATGGTAAGCGATCATTATGATTTCATTTTCAATAATGACGGCGTTAAACTAAATTGAAAAAAGTAAAGACCAAAACATTTTAATAGCGGCAGATCCTCTTTCAGCATTAAGTAAACTACAAACAATTAATCTGAAAAATGTTAGTAATATATATATATATAAATAAAATTTAGGAAAATAGTCAATAAACTTAAAAAGTTAATCACCAAAATAATTTCTAGGAGGATTCTAGGACACGCTGGACTTCATGGAAAAGTTGATCTCCTTACTAGAATAGAAGTGAAGAGAATAACACAAAATAGATAAAGCTTTTTTTTTATTTTTTTATTTGCCAATTTGTATTTAGCCTAGTAGGCTATCACCCAATGTTAGAAATGAGACTCGTATATTGGGAGCACACACACACATTCGTGTGTTTTACTATATTTATTTACAACTTGAATCTTGATCCTCTAGAAACGTAGTCTGTACAGACGCATCATGTGATTTTGAATTCTCCTGTCGATAACCTCGTCGATAGTATGAATCACTGAATCTCGATGGATCAGTTCATTGGTGACGTACCAAGACATACGGTATATCAATCTGAGGGCTTTATTCACCGCTGGATGATCATCCGATTTAATTGTTTTTCGCATCCCCACAGTGATGCTGTGTAGGTTCATATTGATTTTAGCATAGTATTGTATATTAAAAGATTGTTTCGTGATGACAGCTTTGATATTCTATAGGCCAGTATAGGTTTTCAGCTTTAGGTGCAATTCCTTGCTCGTCTTGTAATATAATACAAATACGTCGAAATAAAATTCTCCGAGCAGTTACCAACATTCCCCGATACGCAACAAATAAAAATATTCACTCTCATTGCAAAGTAGAATGCGCGAATAAAATCATTAACACATTCAAATCCACACATGTAATTCGAACAACATACGAACTCCGATCGATAACAGCCGAACAAGAAGAGGATTATTGCGAAAACATAACATCTAACTAGGAAGAATTGATCATTGGGTTCATCTTGCACAATTTATCATGTAAATAAATATTAGCTAAATTAATTACGGCTTCTTCGGCCGTAGCAATTAAGAATTTATAATAAAAAAATGAGCACTTATTATTTTAATTATTTATAAAAAATTAATTATTCCGATAATATTTAATTCTTGTTCCTTATATTATAATTCGTTATACGTTTTCCAGACTGTTTTCGCTTGTAAAAACAGTTTCTTTATATTACTAACGGTTACGAACTAAAATAAATAAATAAATAAATTCTTCGTGTACCTTTTAAAATATTTTAATTATTTTAAATTTACTTGAATAAAAAAAAAAATATGTTTGCATACTTTGCACAGACAATGTACCAGGAATGTGCAATATTCAACCGTTGACTAATAAAAAAATAATATAAACACCATATTATTATTTTTGTTAGATATATTACACGAATCCGATGAATGAAAAATCGGAAATAACATTAAATTAGGGCTGTTTTAATAATTATCGTCCAATTTTCGTAATATGATATATACAAACACACAAACATATGTATATATATATATATATATGTATATATTTATCACTCCGATGAGCTAAATATATAAAATACGAACGTGGGGTAGGTAGTAAGGAAAACAAAATAATTGGACTCACTTCGCCTTCGAGAAATGAGTACGAAATCATTATTACGCGCACACACCGAATTTATGCGCAAAAAATTCTCGTCGAGAAGAAATTTTCGCATAAACTGAGTAGCTGCGTAACGATTTAGAGACAAAAAGAGGTTAACGACCTTTTTTCGGGGAAAACCAATTTCATTCGCAGTCGATGACGCCCTCGGAGTATTTTAAAATCTTTTTACTGCTACGTTTCTTCGCAGTTTTTATATCGCATACCAAAACCGCTGAAATTGTACAAATACAAAAGTTATCTGTCTCTTAGGAATAGAATATGCACATACATATAGATATATATATATATAATAATAATAATAATAGGTAGCTAGCCATACACACGTATTTAAGAGTTCTTCTTTGTTTCTCGTCTTATTCCATATAGAATAATGTTATAGTAAATTCGCACATAATTTTTTTTTAGTACATTCCTATTTTATATGACCGCCATTTACAGTTCTTATTTTACTTCGTTTTCGCAAACACGTCAAAATTTCCCCAAAGATGAGTTTCGCCATTTCCATTCGTCGAATCCGACTTCTTACATTCCCGCTCTACCCTACACGTTTCTATGATATTTGCCTATCTATGAATTGGAACTTCGAGACGCGGTGACAACTGACCTTCGAGATTAAACGAAAGAGAACCCTCAATTTATTCTCGTAATAAAATACGGCAAAGCGGAAGAAATTCGCGAAAATTGGAGCAAAAACGATTTTCTGTATGGAATTGAAATTTTCGTCGCGCAGAATGAACGAAATCCATTAGCTGGCGATTTACTCCTACATTATGCGGCGGTAATATTTATGGCGTAAATTACGAAAGCGATAATCTCGTAAATGTCCGACTTATTTCTATCTACGGATCATATCGTTTCTTTTGAAATATCGATAAAACTGCAAACTTAAACTTACACCGAAAGAAGAACAAATTAATAATAACAAAAGAATTAATGATGACGATAATGAAGATCATATTTTCGATTTCAAATTTATTTCAATATTATTGCTACTGCAAAATGTACGTAATAAATAAACCAGTCAAAAATAAATAAATTACGTAAACAACGTTCTAAGCGATAAATATAGTATGACCGCGAGAATACGTAGATTAACTGATATATAATTTTTGCTATTAATAATCATCTGCAGTGTACACTTTATTTTTTATTTTTTTTGAGTTATTAACGGTCCTGTGCACCTTTATACATATAATTTTCAAAAATATGCGATTGTTATTTAAATATATATATATATATATATATATATAATAATTATTATTACGTCATTGACATCGAATAATTATCGTTTATTCGGATTGTGTACTCGTTTACTTCCACATTTATTTATACTTCTATTTTGTACGTTATAAGATAGATATAATCATTATAACGATTTCTTATGCATAGCACGATAAACCTATATTTATACACGTACATTTCAAACGTGCACTATACGACGATAAAAGTTACCGCAAGTTATAAGTTGAAACACCGGGGGAGTAACATCGTAAAAACAGACGAGAAGAAATTCGGAATATTCGTATCGGTTATACAAGATTAACGCACGCGCAAACGATTTACTTTGAACTTTACTTCCAATCGGGAAAACAACAGATTAAATTTGTCCGCTTCCATACAGCATGAAGAACATTTTATGTTACAATAAGCACAGAAAGTTTTCGTTATTAGGTGTCTACAAAATTTGGAAATTCCTCTACATAATTTGTTTAAAGATAACAACCTCATTATGATTTCTCATCTTCAGTCCACATCGCTAAAGTTACTCAATCTAATTCACGCTTACTTTCGCCGCAGTTTTGCGAATACTGTGGTAATCGAAATCTATCCATCGGGTTCGCATCATCCCACAGAATGCCTGAAAAGCACTTGAGTTCGCTGGAAGAATGACACTTGCAAACGACGAAGCTATGGTTTAAAGTCATTCTGTACGTAAAAATAAATGTAACATTTCATCAGATAATCTTAAATACATATATATATATATATATATATATATATATATATAATTAATTGAAAGACGTAGGAATATAAAAATCGATGATATGATGTATAGTATTTTGGCCGAGTTATTCTGGGGGGTCGCTTTTGAATTCCCGTACAAATGATGCAATGGAATACATTCGAATGTCCGCGCGAGTGGACAACGTCAATTTTAATACCGATACCGACGAAAGTAAACCACTATTACGCAAAACATACACGAAACAAAAAATTATGATAGTGGATCGTGATCATGAAAACGTATCTAGTAAAAAAAATTAGATATGAAATCGTTAAGGAATTTGAATATCTAGCTGTCCGGATCAACAATAATAAAGTAGGATCGCGGCGAAGAAATAAAGAGACGCGATGAGTTTAAATGCTACGAATAAACTGTAAAGAACATATGAATGGACATATCACTAATTGTCCAAAAATACAACTTATTCGCTTCCTTGGTGTTCTCCATCTTTAGACCTAGCGGTTTCGGAACACGGCTAATAAACTGCACGGATCAGGAACATACTGATGCCTTTGAAATGAAATGCCGGCCCATAATGTTGAATTCGGATAGCGTGAAATATCTTGGCCTGCATCTGGACGAAAGGTTAACTTGGAGAAAGCATATAGAGGCTAAGCGAAAACAGATAAATATGAAATTCCGCAAAATGTATTGGTTATTAGGAAAAAATTCGGTATTGACCATGGAAAACAAAATACTGCTATACAAATGAATATTGAAACCTATATGGTCGTATGGAATCCCATTGTGGGGAATTGCGAGAAAGTCAAATATAGCGATTATTCGAAGAACACAATCAAAAATATTACGATCGATAGTCGATGCGCCATGGTACGTGCGCAATGACGAAATTCATAAAGACCTAGAAATACCGACGGTTAAAGAAGAAATAACGTACGATATGTAGAACGGCTACAAAACCATTGTAACGAGCTGGCACACAGCCTGATCGAAGACGGTACCAGATTCGAATGGCGAAATCGGTCGAATATAATTACTTAAATTTATTAACATTGCCGCTTATTGTTTTAAATCAGACAGATCGTGTGCAGAAAAAAAAGAAAAAAAAGAAATGTTGGGAATAAAGTGGTACGATAAACTGAAACATCATTAAGCGGATTAATATATAGACAAACGGCTTTCGCAAGATATACGCGAAAAAATGCGCAAATCATTCGCTCATTATGATTTAGACAGGACAGTTGTATTAGGAAGAATGATGAACACAGAAGAAAAGGACGGCCAATAACCAGATGAACGCAGCAAATATATCGGCGTGTGAAACTGTCAATATCAGACCCGGTACACTCAACGGATGATCTAACTAACGACGGTTAATTATGATCAATATACGACTGAATTTATATATATATATATATATATATATATATATATATATATATATATATATATATACATATATATGTATAACATGCAACTCACATACGAAAGTATGATTTAATAATACGCACACATATGTATATAGGTCGACACCCACGTGCGCGCATAGGGACGTATAAAAGTTAATAATGATGATGATAATGATGCAAGTAATAAATAATTAATAAAATATTAAAAATAATTTAGATTCGTCTAGAATATCGACAATATCATAATTACCTCTATCTTATCTAGCTTAATCAAACCAGTTGCACGTTGATTACTTTTCAAAAATGAACAATATACACACGTTCAAAATACGAACAAGGAACTTGCGATAAAGTAAAATTTAAAAAATAACTGAAAAATAATAGGAGACTAAATTAATTGGTCGACTGGTATCTCTTAATGAAATCAATTCACAACGAAACGCGAACAAATTATCACCAACACGGTCTGCTGTCGACACAAAAACCGAAACTAACGGACTAACGGGTTCGTGCGCTAGAGAGACGTCTATTTAAACAAAAAAATGAACGTTCGGAAACATAGAGAAAAATTCCGAGAAATCGTCTATTTGTTTCTTAGTACGTAAGACTCATACCACCTCTCAACCGTACCGTGAGTTGTCTCGTTACTCGTTACTAATGTAAGAAACGAAATTGGCCGGCCAAAATTTCCTCGGACGACGACGACGACGACGACACAGTGACGATGGCGACGACACCCCACGTTATATGGCGATCAGCTGACGACTAGACTAGACGAATATAGAAGATAGAAAACGCGAAAAGGCGACATGTAATCGGCGTGTATGTCGTCAAACATTTTTTTTTTTAGTCCAACCTATGCTCCCCTTAGCGACTCTTCATCTAGGGGACGCTCAGATAAGAATTGTATACATCTCTCTTTCTTATATCGTAATTTTAGCGTTAAATTTGACATTAGTCTCTATGTAGCGTTCATTCATAGAATATTTCTTCGGTCTGTGTCTCGTATCGTCTATTTTTAACATTAACCCTCGAAATAGGCGTCATCCACGGTTATTATCGTCGTATCGTCGCAAACCGTAAAAGCGCCCAACCGCAGACCCTACTATTCCGATTACTCTACTATTACTATTACTACTATTCGGACTACTATTACTAGTATCAGATCAGGAATTTCAATTCGAAAGTACCCTAGGTAACGAAAAATATTACCTTTCTAAGGAGATAGTTTCGCTCGACGGGTGTAAAAGGAAGATAACGATATAATATTGAAGATCGTTCGATCGGAGATAAATTCCCAAAAGATCTCAGACTAAAAATAACGAAACGGATTCATATAGCGGAATAATGATAATAATTTTTGGAATTGGTAACCATGTTCCCCGGCAATGTTAAATATATACATATGTGTAATATACATATATAAATACGACACGTGTATACGACATACATATTTATGGAAATGATAACAATATTTCGAAGCGGCGAACCATTAAGTTCGGTTAATATTCAACTTAGCCCGCGTATAAGACGATGATTATATATGTATATATGTAGATACTACTCTTTATCCCATCGACCATTAGATTGGTGAGCAACATGTAATTTTCAGTCGTCGGACAATTTTTTGATTTTAGCATATTTTCTTTTTTCATCAGTACACTTTTCATAAATTTTATTCTTAATCTTCGGCCGTTTTCCATTCATTTGACCTTCGATTAAGTTTGTTATCCGGAAAGAATGTCTTCGTGTTTCTTCGATGTTTTATTACTGACGTTAATTTCGTCTCTTGAGACTTGGGTGCTATTGTGTGCTATTGGGTGAGACTTGGGTGCTATTGGGTGAGACTTGGGTGCTATTGGGTGAGACTTGGGTGCTATCTGGTGACACTTGGATGCTATTGGGTGCTACCTTTGTCTACACTTGGGTGATTCTTGTGTGCTATTGGGTGATATTTGGTGACACTTAAATGATGCTTGGGTGACACTTGGGTGATGTTTTGGTAATGATTGATGATGCTAGGTGACATTTAAATGGTGATTTTGTGACTATTGGGTGATGATTGAGGATGCTAGTTGACCCTTGGGTGGAAACTGGCGACGCTTAGGTGAATAGTGAAACATTATGGTGATTGATTGTTATCAAAACAGGTTGTGTTATCAAATGAGATGTGACATCAAATTGAGGATATGTTATGTGTTATCAAATGAGACATATCAAACAGGAGTGTTATCAAATGGGATGTGTAATCAAATGAGACTGTTAAATAAACCAAATATATTAAACACCTCTCTCCAGTCTAGATTGTTCATATTATTACTCATCAATGTTAATATATGTAGAAATTTCACCTTACTGAAACTTTATTATTTATACAGCAATTGATCATTTCATTTTCAGAGGATTCTTTTGTGTAAATTATGAAAAAATAAAAATACTTAAATATTATATACATAATGTTGATGTTTTGGAGAATTTGATGTCCTGTTTCAAAGCGTCAATTCTTTCAGGTTTAATTAAACTACACAAGATTAACAATCCAATAAGACCATTAGTTAATTGTATAAATGCTCCATTTTATAAAGTGTCTAAAATAATTAAGAAATATTTACAGACTAATTATGAATTTGAAACACAATTTAATGTTAAAAAATAATATAGAATTAATTGATAAGTTGAAAGAAATAAAACTTCATAATAATGATATACTTATATCACTAGATATAGTTAATATGTATAATAATATACCAATAGATGAAGTAATAAGGTATATAGAAGATAATAAAATGTATAACAATAAGTTTAAAAATCAATTTATAAAATTATTAAAAATTGTTTTAAATCAAAAGTATTTTTAATTTAAGGATAAAGGTTAATGATGGGTCCACCTTTATCACCTATTTTAGCAGAAATATATATGAATAAAATAGAAAACATAATATCTAAAGAAAATAATATATTTAAAAACAATATTAAATTTTGGGGAAGATATGTAGATGATATATTGATTTTTTGTAATAACAAGTTGGAAACTTATTAATTAAATAAATTTGTAACAGAATTAAACAACTTTAATAAAAACATTCAATTTATATTAGAAATAGGTAATAAAAATATAAATTTCTTAGATTTAAATATTAATATAAACAATAATATATTAGATATCAATATACACAGAAAACAAACACTAACAGATGTAATAATTCCAAACGATTATTTTCATGCAAAATCACATAAAGTAGCTAGTTTAAGAAATTATTGTAGTAGAGCCAAAATTATTTTAAATAGCAACAAAAACAAACTTAATAAAGAAAAGAATATTATTAAGCAAATTTCCATAGCAAATAAATACAATCCGAATATAGTAGATCAATTATGGAACAAACCAAATAATAGTTCTTTACAACATTAAAAAGAAAAAGATAAATATTTATGATCAATTAAATATATAGGAAAATACACATACAAATTTTTAAAAATCTTTAAAAAGTACAATATTATGATAGCAATAAATAATAATAAAACATTATTTAAATCAATTTGCAACAATAAAATAGAAGATTATAGGGTATTACAAAAATCTGGAGTATATAGAATAAACTGCTCAACATGTAATAATTTTTATATAGGTGAAACAGGACGTCAAATAAATAATAGACTAAGAGAACACTTTAATTCATACAAAAATTAAAATGATGATAAGTCACTTTATGGTAAGCACTGTAGAGAAGAAAAACATTTTATAGAAAACATTACAGATAATATAAAAATTTTACACATAGAATATAAATTTTAAAAAAGAAAATTATTAGAAAAACTACAAATTATAAAATATAGAAGTAGTAATAAATTATTAAATAATATGATTAATTTTGATGAAGAATTAATTTTAAAATCGGTTTTATAATTACATGTTATTGTAAAAAAAAATTTTTATATCTGGCTATTCAATGTATCGATATTTTAAGTTTTTTAGTAATATCTTTGGTTTATTTGTAACATTTTTAACAATAGCTTGAAAATGACTTCATAGTCGAAATCTTCGTGTTTATGTAATACATTTTTTAGTGATTAACTTCGATTTTATTTTATTTTGTTTTGCTAAATATATATATATATATATATATATATATATATATATATATATATATATTTATATATGTCCGGCGGTGCACAGGTTGTTGTAACTAGAGTCGTTTTCACTAGTAAGTAGTTACTCGATCACCATATAGTGCCAGTCCCACCAGTCAGTACGTTCAGGGTGATGGTTTTCTATTCGGCGGGCTTAACGCGAAGGCGACTTAAATGGCTAAGTCAAGTATTACACCAGAATCAAAGTATCCTGCAGGATGTTATTGTAATAGGAAAAACCACTTGGAAATCCACGAACAACGTTCATCGGCATAGTGTTAAAAGAAAGTCGAATACCGACTTATTCGGAATTAAAGATGAAAATTTGTTGGGTGATTGGGGTCATGGTGCGAATCAGCGTACGGGGCTGATACACTGATGATGATTATATATTTATATCAATACTAATATATATATATATATATATATATATATATATATATATATATATATATATAACTGTAACGTTTGCGAATATTTTCATTATAATAACTGCATTGGGCTATTCTTATCACACATAAAGAGAAAATCTATTTCTTTACATTTTTCTCTGTATGTCTGTGTGTATACCTGTTCCGATTTAATTTAAAAACTATTAAAGCAATAATGATAAAATTCACACAGCTTATAGCCTATCTTATCGGGTTCGTTATAAGCTTTGTTTCACATTGATATCACAAATAGGACAGAAATTCATTAATTTAAAGTTTTAAAAAGTACTAAACAGCGATATCTCTGTCAAATCGTTAAAAAAAATTAAACACATTTTCCGGTTCGAGTATACCTTCACTATCGACACACGCAATGCAAACCACGTTTTTTTTTTATAATGTATTTATATAAATATTTTAAAATCGTGACATTTCACGTCAACCGGTAGTGTAAAAATTTTCGCGTATCATTGATGTAACGGACATCGTGACTGAATAGGTTAAAATTATTTTACATAAAAAGTTTCCCAAAATAAAAAAAAATTATTCTTTAAATTTCTTTACAGAATAACGACCTAGAGAAATCGATTTCTTTTTGCAAAAAAAAAAATGGTTTATTAACTCCTTCAAAACGATAATATTCCGATTATGCCTTCTAACTAAGTAGAAAAGAATAAATTTCATAATCGAACACGTTCCACAATGATAGAATTTAGAAAAATTTTATATGAACGTAAATCAATGCATTTAAAGGTTTTGCCGAAAACGTGAAGAAGAACACCGGTAGAGTAACGTGTGGACAGAAGAAAGAAAAGTGCAGCACAGCTTGACGATGAAAGAATATTGAAGAAGGAAAAAGAAAATTGCATGATCATTGGTTTTTCCACCAACTGACCAAAATTAAAAAAAAAAAAAAAGACGTTCCGGAGTTAATAATTATAGGTGGAGTTTAACCGCGAAAAAATTATATTCCGATCGAATAAAAAAATTTTTAAATCGACGTATTTATAAAACTCGGCGCGTTAGTTATGTATATTATTTCCCGTCATTTTTAATTAAAAAATTAATTCTAACGATACGGAATATATATATACATAATGACACCAAGTTGATATATTGGGAATATCAGAAACAAGAATGATTGGGAAGAATGATTTCTGGAGCAATGATTACCGAATAGTACACTCCGGGCAAGATAATGGCAAAAATGGCGTCGGAATAATATTTAACAAAAAATGGGGGGGTAATAAAATTAAAACATAAATACTAGTTAAAATAGAAACACTTCCGGTAATAACAACAATAATACAAGTGTATATGCCAACAAATGAATACACAGATGAAGAAGTGGAGGAAATATACGCTCAAATAGAAGATACAATAACACATGTGGATCCAAAAGAAAATTTAATAATACTAGGCGATTGGAACGCGATAGTAGGGAAAGAAAAAGAAGATGAATGCTTTGGCAACTATAAGAGAGGAGAAATGCTAATAAACTTCTGCAAACAAAATCAATTAATAGTAGGAAATACGCTATTTAAACAGCATGAAAGGAGAATCTATACCTGGGAAATGCCAGGGGATATAAGAAGATACCAGATAGACTATATTCTGGTCAGAAATAGATATAAAAACCACAGATAAAACAGTGTAAAACATATCCAGGCGCCGACATAGACATCGATCACAATCTGGTGTTAATGAAAATAGAACTCTAAAATATAAAAAAATGGATAGAAAAATATTTGACCAAGTAAGGTGGAATATAAGAAAACTGAAAAAGAATAATATACAAACTGCATATCAAAAAGAAATAATAGAATATTTAAAAAAACATAAAGATACTCATACAGGTAGTATTGATGAAAAATGGAATGAAATAAAAAAAAACTATAACAGATTTAATGGAAAAAAGAAGAAAGTATAAAAATGTAAATACAATAGAAGGAAAATTAATGTACAAAAAATATAGAAACAAAATAAATAGAGAAGCAAAAAAAAACAGGCACACTTAGAAGAGAAATGTAAAGAAGTGGAAGAAAGTATTCGAAAAAGAAATGTACAAAGCGCATATAAAGAGATAATATTTTGGCAAATCAAGAACAAAAATAAATGGAATAGTAAATGGAAAACTAGTGATAGATGAAGAAGAAATAGCGGACAGATGGAAGAGATACATAGAAGTACCTAAATGAAAATATAACAGAAGATAATATAGGAGCACCGATAATAATAGCAGAATTCGAAAAGCATTAAGAGAACTGAAAACAGGAAAAGCTCCTGCATATGACAACATTAGTAGTGAACTATTAAAATCACTGGATGAAAATACAAAGAACAAGATGTATGATTTAATAAAAGAAATATATGAAAAAAACTGAGCTCCCTGTAGACTTTAACATAAGCAAGATAATGCTAATTCCTAAAAAGAACGGTACAACAAAATGTGAAGAACATAGAATGATAAATCTACATCCACACGCGTCAAAAATCATAACAAAAAATCTTGCTCGATAGAATAAATAATAAAATAGACCAAGAATTAAGTGAAGAACAATATGGTTTTAGAAAGGGAAAAGGAACAAGAGCAGCAATTTTAGGATTAAGGCTGATCATTGAAAAACGAATAGAAATAGGCAAATCGATATATTTGGCTTTCCTAGAAAAGGCTTTCGACAGATGTAATTGGAATCTGCTAAAAAGCGCATTGAAAAAACTTAATATCGATGAAAGAGAAATAAAGCTTATAGATACTCTACATCGAAAACAAATAGCGAAATTTAATATAAACAGAAAGAGAAGCAAGAATAAGGAAGGGAGTAAGACAGGGATGTAGCCTGTCACCTACTCTTTACAAATACACATTTAGATCAAGCAATAAAACAATGGAAGGAGGAAGATAACAATGGAATACCTGTTGGAGGGAATGAAAGTAAATCTCTTTATGTTTGCAGATGATATAGTTGTGATTACAGAAAGCGAGAAAGATTTCAATAATTCTTTGCAGAAAATGAATAAAATTTTAAAGTTATATAATATGCATATAAATAAAAATAAGACCGCGGTTATGAGATGCAGCAAAAAAGATCTCGACAAAAAAGTTAATATAACAATAGACGGAGAAATAATAGAGCAAGTTAAAAAACAAAAATATTTAGGCAGTCTCATAACAGAAGATGGTAAAAGTGGACCAGGTATAAAGGAAAGAATCGCAATGGCGAAGCAAGCCATTATGAAAAAGAAAGGACTACTGGCATCAAAAAATATCAAAACAGATATAAAATTTTATTAAAACATTTGTACGGAGTATACTACTTTATGGATCAGAAAGTTGGACGATTGATAAAACAACGCAAAAGAAAAACATTGGAAATTTGGTGTTGGAGAAGAATGGAAAAGATAAAATGGACAGATAAGATAAACAACGAGAAAAATTCTTTAATTTAATTAATGAAGAAAGAAATCTGATGAAGAAACTAAAAAAAAGGAGAAATAAATGGATCGGTCATGTACTCAGACATAATCAGTATTTAACACAGATAATTGAAGGACCGTTAAAAGGGAAAAGAAAAAGAGGAAGGCCGCGGCAGAATTATATTAAACAGATACAAAAAGATATAAAAGCATCATGTTAGGGAAACATGAAGAAAATGGCAATGTCCATAAAATTCTGAAAGATAACATAACTGTCCACCGATCTTAGTTTAAGATTGAGGAATGAAGAAGAAGATATACATAATATTTTCGAAATGTGGGCTAGGCGCCGTGTGATGAAGATGTTATGGACGCGGAAGAAAAAAGGAATTCAGATGTTTTGAAAACGGTAAATGAAAAAAGGAAACTACCGGAAACAATACAGCGAAGACGAGAAAGGCTTTATTACATACTGCGACATAACGAGGTTCATAACGGTCATGATCTAAGGAAAATTGGAAAGAAGAAGAAAAAGTGGGAGACCTGGAATAACACGGATAGATCGAATAGAAGAAAGAATGCAAATGACATGTATAAAGAGTTGAAGAATATAGCAGACAGCAGGAAGGAATGAAAGAACATGATTGGCTAGCAAGAGCATGCTCTTAAATATTGACGATGATGATGCAATATCGCCCAAATTATTAGACGTTGCTGCAGTTTGCTATTCAAACAGTCCTACTAACTTGAAAGAAAGTCCAGCGACTTCAAAACCATCGCTTTAGAGATTCAATACGCATTTGATTACCTCAGCTTCTAATTCGTCGATGACGTCGAAATTCTTCGATTGTTTTATATGTCCGACGTTACGATTATAAATAATCCAGCCAATGAGATTGTCAATCTTTAAAATGTAGACAATAAAAAGTATAAAAAAAAAGCCGAACTATACATACTATTCCGAGTATTTGGTATTCCCCGAATTACTCGTTTCTGTCCGAATTGGTAAAATTTACGTCTATTCGTACTGAGTTTATGTTATAACTTAAATCGGTAATAAGCTTACGTTTTAACAATTTTCCCGTGAGTAATTTTAAAATTTCTACATTCCTATTACTTTACCGTATACGTTAATGCATAAGTTTATCTGATAAGGAAACCGTATTTTTTATATGGCACAGATGATTCGCTATCCGCTTTACATCGTTATCGCGCGAAAATTTCTTTCTTCTTCCCAGGAAAAGTAACTTTTTAGACAGTGTTAGCTCAGTATTGTGTTCCCATCCAGTTGTAGTACGTCATCGAAGTCGCACCTATGTAGGCAATTGCTGCAGATGATAAAAATGTCGAATAGGTCGCTTGCTTATACAGGAAGAGAGCTGTCAGAGATTTCGTGTTGTCTCCCGTTTGACAACCTTCGTTTTTAGTCTGTTCATATTATTCTCGGTTCGCGATTTTTTCTAGGCCATTGTTTCTTTTAGGCGTTATGTCGAGCAGTTTCCGAGCTTACTGTTAAAGGCTTGATAACTGCCGTCAAGTTGTCGCGGGACTTCAATCTTTTTTCTACTAGAATCAGAGATTATACGAAAACTGAGACAAATATATTTTTCCTTTCTCCTTCTTTCTTCTTCCAATCGAAAACGATCGTCTTCGCGACGTGTCGATACTTTCCTCGAATTTTGTCGACTACTAAATCGGATCTAGCGGTAGGGGTGTCGGACTGGACGACCGGCTTAGATAAATAGCCAAATGCGATTATAGGAATTTTTTATTAACGTCAAATTTTAATGCGATTAAAAAGGAAAGCCGTTTTTATAAGCAGTTTATATAATCCGATTTACGCGAAAAACGCTATAAAAACATACATACATATATATATATATATATATATATATATATATATATATATATGTTGGTTTATATTTTATTTTATTTATCGAGTGAAAGAAAATTATCGCCCAAAAATTATGGAAATGCCTGAAAATAACGATAACTGAGTCTATTCTATTAAAAAAAATTTGCACCTTATGTTTTAATCTATAGACAAACTTTAGCGAAGGAGAAAAAATAACATTTTTAATTGACTTATTTTCTACAACGTGTAAAATCTCATCAGCCGTAAGTGAACAACCGTTGTAAATTAGTCGATCGGAAGGCCACCTATCGCCATTTTTCCGGTTATCGCGAATTTCCACTGATTCGGGCAAAATTCTTAATCGTTTCGACAAGATGGGCAAGTTTTTTTTTTTTTTAATCCTTATTGAACTTCAATTCTTGTTTCATTATCGCCGGTACGTAATAATTGTCCATCCGGCTTTATTAAAATTTATTCATATATATATATTTATCGATTTATTTGCTGACGACGTAACTGTGTTAGATGTAGTAAACGAAGTGGTTGGACGAGGAAAGGAATTGTATAATTGCGACGGGAATAGTCGAAGAAACCAGATATATTGTACGTGAACCGACATGTGATCGATAAGGATCGAATATGGGGCAGTATAGTAAAATATAACAGAGGCATCTGGGAGAAGACAAAAGGTGAAAAATTTTACGTCGGAGCAGACAGTCACGAGAGAGCGATAATATATGGCCAAGGCGAGAAGCCTGCTAAGTGTTACGTAGTTAGAATGGGACAAATTGGCGGGCGATTTCCAAAAGTCGACATTCGGAGTTTTCAGGAATTCCACTTATAATTGCGGCAATTAACGAAGTGGCTGCGAATTGATTTTTAGTAAGGGTGGTAGAGTCTTTATGGAAAACAGTGCGGAATGCTCATAATCACCGTTTCGTTCTCAACGATTTTCTTATAAAGAATTGTACCTACCCGTGATATTATTAACGTAAAGGAGTCAACAAAATTTCTGTGCGAGCCTGTGTTACGATGTAAGATTCCGAGTGTGTTAAATCTCGAGTTCCGTAGTGCATTTTTTTTCTCGTACTATCTAGGACGTGTTTTTTTTTTTTTTGTTTTTTTTAATATAAAAAAACGTATCTATGCGAACTATTATTGAAAGCCACCGTTAAGGGAATTCAGTCATTTTTATTTTCATATAATTATATATATATATATATTATATACAGACTTTTGTACGGAAGGTACCGATTTCGAACTTTATCGGCGACATCATCAGGAAATAAAAATATAAATAATCCTAATATTATCACGTGGAAGGCAACGGAAAACCACCACGCACAACACCATATAAGCGTTTAGTACACATCGAAAACACGCGGGGCTTGGAATCGTGTCGCGACAACAAAGAAATTACAGTCAGTTCTACTGGGTGTCCGTGTGTCTATCTACATTAACGCCGTATAATTGCCTCGTAAGTTATTTACACTGTGCAACAAAATATGTGTAGATAAGTAGTCTCACCTATCTCCGATACGGAGACGGCATTTGATGATGATGATGAATATATATATATATAAAACCATTTTTTTTTTTTGTACTAAAAATGTCGTTCAACTTATTACGTTTTTAAAGTTCTGTTTTTAAATTAAATTCGTCGCTTTATACAATAACACACGTGTACAACTATTGCAGCTAGGATTAATATGGCATTACGATACGTGATCGTCGTACAAATGCATTTCGAAGTTACTCATTTTTATTTTTAGGCGTCATCACCTCCAAAATTACGATAACCTCAACAGCGTCCCGTATACATACACACACACACTCGTATATGTATATATGTACGCACACATTCAAATATACAAGCACATATTTAAATATATGTGGCATGGCATATATTGTACATACGCTTATATACATGTTTACATGTATACACATATATATATATAATATATATATACACATGTGTGTAGATATATATATATATGTAAATATATTTATATATATACATATATACACATATATAAAAAAAATATGTATACAATTATACACGCCTACATATATATTAGTGATGCGCGTAACCGACACACGAATAACGATTAACTTCTTGTTATTTGTTTAATCTTTTTTTTTTCAAATAACCGGCTAATTTAACAATGTAACCGGCTAAATGAATTTTTCTATTGTTTTTTTTTTTAATTCTTTAATTAATTTAAACAATTGTTCATATATTCTTCTTTTTGTTGTGTATATACGATATTAACAAATTTGCATAAATTCCGTGAAGTTGTTATTTCCCCTGTGTCATTAAATTTCACGTTTTATTTCATTCGTTTTTTTTTTTTTTTGCATAAAAGGTGTTGTTCGATTTGAAGACTACTTCTAATTCCGGATGACGTAAATTCGATAAAATTTTGTTATACTTCGACCTCGAACGACAGTTATCGATATTCTAATAAGGTTTTCGTTGGAATCGATTAAGAAGTAGACGACTTTTCGAAACGGAGATTGTTAGTTATATTTTCGTCGGGAATAAATTACAGATGTTGCCCAAAATGACGTGTTTACTCGTGTTATAATATTTTAACTTATTTATAGATTATCTGTTAGTTAATTTTCAATTGAAATCGTTGTTTTTTCAACTTTATTTTAAATTAGACAAGGGGTTCAAAATGTGGAAGATCAAAGTAAACGAATTAAAGACAGCTTGCGTATTATTCATATTAAATGAAGGAAAATATGTACATATTCATCTTAACGGACAAGTGATTCCTCACAGAATTTTAAATACCTTAGACTGTATTTAGATCAAAGATTAACTTGGAGTTCTCACATTACTGCTAAAAGAACACAGCTTGATATTAAATATCGAGAAATGAATTGGCTGATGAATAAGCGTTCTACATTATCAGTAGAAAATAAAAGACTGTTATATAATGTAGTCTTAAAACCTATCTGGACTTATGGCATCCAGATCTAGGGAACAACCAGTAATTCTAACCTTAAGATCATCGAACGATTCCAAAGTATAGTGTGTGCATCTCCGTTTGTCAGAAATGACGACTTGTATAGAGACTTACAAATTCCTACGTTAAAGGAAACCATCAGATCACTTAGCCAGAATTATAAGCAACGACTTGACCAACACGTTAATTCACTAGCTGTCAATGTAATCAATAATGGTACGCGGTTCAGACGTTTGAAGTGGATCTGCCAAACTGAACTGTACTACATATCCTGATTTTACAAATTAATACCCAGACACTGAAATTGTACAGCGTTCATTTGGTAACTTATTGTCAGCAGTGCTATGCTTATTTTTCTACAGGACAGATTGCAAGCAATTTGAAAAAAAAAAAGGTTTTATTTTATTTCTGTTATTTGCTGTATAACCTGATGTTGTTTAATCGCTTACGACCATTACTAATACGTATATAGGGTGACCCAGAGATAACGGACGGTTATGGTTTTTGAATAGAGCAGTTAGTAACAGCGCTACAATGCAAACCACGTGCTCCACGTTTAGTGTACACACGTTTTGTTATTATGGCATTGTATAATGAGAAGGAGCGCGCGTTTTGAGCGGAACGTTATTTTCGGTATGAACACGCGCTGTAAACCTGTACCATCTAGCAATCCAATTTTAAGGCGAGTTAAAAACTTTCAAAAGACAGCTTTTGCAACGGGAAAAAACGTCATAGCCAAAAAAAACGGTTCTTACCCCCACAAACATCGATCGAGTTCGGGCAGCGATTATTCGGTCTACCGGACATTTTGTTCGTTGTCATGCTGCTTCTTTAGACCTGTTTAGAGAATCTATTCGCCATCCGTCTTCTCTGGGTCGCCCTATTACACACACATATATATATATAGTGTGCGCGCGTGTATGTATTAACACATATATATGTATATACATAAATCAGGATATGACTTTTGTTGTCACTGCACTGTTGGACAACGTCTGCCCAATTTTTATTATAATTTTTCCTTATGCGAGGTAACAGTATTCATCCGAGTTTTTTTATCGCAGGGACTATATGTATCTTTTTATATATATATAAAATCATCATCATCATCATGGGTGTTTCAGTCATTTAAATGGTTCGCCCATATCGTTATTAAGTACACCACCTTTTCCTTTCCGCTGTCCGTCTTTTTAATTCCGCATAGGTTTTAATATTTGCTTACAGAGAACGTATATTGCACCAACGAAATCCGACAAAGAATTGCAATGGAAAAAGTGACATTCATGAGAAAAAGACAGATAATTACGCAGAACACGCTCTTCATTGAACTACGTAAACGTATAGTTAAGTCATATATGTCTGGGCAGTGGCACTTTATGCGGCGGAAACATGGATGCTAAATAAAAAAGAGATAAGTAAAAAATTAACGTTTTTTAAACATGGTGCTAACGACGATTATTAAAAATCTCATGGATCGATCAAAAAACCGATGAAGAAGTTTTCCGTAGAGTGCAAGAAGAAAGGTCACTCATGAAAACGATCAGGAAAACAAGGCTAAAATGTATTGGGCATGTGTTAAGGCATAAATAGCCTACTAAAAGATATCATAGAAGGACGAATACCGATGCGCAGACCGGAAGGAATACCAAGCCATACGCTATTAGACACACACACATATCACACATATTATAGTATGTGTCTGTAAATTGATTAAAAACGACAACAAAAATTGAACAACAGAGCTTACGTGGTAATGAACTGATGAAATTTAACGAGAACAAAATGTAATAGAAAAAGACCGGTTTCGTAATGAACGGTAATTCAAGGAGGATAGACGTAATCGGGGTTAGCGGAATATTTATTTCCCCGCCTACGTAATGCCCCGGTACGAAAATATAATTTCCTTTAGAGGTCGTTCGTAGTTGTTTTAGCTAAGAATATTATTTTCAACCCTTTTTAGACATTTCCCAAAATAATGCCGAATATCGTCTTGCCCTTGGAATCGGGACTTAAGCAAGACGTTCTTTTACGATTTCGTTTCAGGATCGCGGGGTGATGGTCGTCTTATTCGGGCGAAAATGATGTTCATCTTGTGTTTCCCCTCAGCAGGTAGTATGGCTGTTTTATTTTTGTACTATATTACGGACGGTACTACGACTTCGTTAATATCGTACGTGACGCTGATGTCTAATTTGCTTCTCTATACATATCTATAGACAGATGTCCTGTAAACGTGTAACGGTAAACCCGTAGTTGAAAACGTGGAAAATTAAATTTTAACGGGTGGAAAATCAGCGAGAATAATATTTAACAACGATAGAAATTTATCTATAAGTCGAATGATACAACCCTTGGAAAAGTAAATAAAATATTTGCACGAACGAGTAACACCGCAAAATAGCATAATAAAAAAAGAAGCACGATAAACGTCAACTCGCGATTATTCGTATGCGGATTATCCATATGCCGGTTATCCAGTTTGCGGATTATTCGTGTTCATTCCGGATTCACAACAAAAATTTGAAGACAGACATTTTCACGGATGTGCGGTCTCCGTGTCGGAGGTAGGCGACTACTTATGTATTTTGTTGTGCAGTATAAGTAGGGTACAAGGCGATCGTATTTGAACTCGGTACCTTCCGTCTAGAAGTCCGTGCTCTAACCACTAGGCTACCCCGTTGATACTAACGTGAACTCGGGTTTATTAATATATCGTTTTACTTTTATTAATTAATGGCCTTTTTTTTCTATATGTACGCGGTTTTGCTCCGAAATTATAGTATCTGATTATGAATATTGACCGCGAAAATAATTTTAAAAATTATATATTAAAGATTATCTCTGAAGGTAGCTTGACCACTTTTAATTTTTAATTTACGTAATTTACCGGTTAGTGATTAACTGTTTAGCTTTGCAGATGATACTGCGTTAGTAGTTGATTCACATTACCCAAGTTTACTTCAGACGTTAGCCTAAATGTAATTCGTATAAACATTCATCCACAGCTAGATATTAATTTTAAAGTAAATTTAAATATAATAAATTTGTTTAAACTCTATATCTTAGTTCTTACTTTTCAGCTAGTTTGTTTTGTAGTGTAAAATATATTTTGGTCATAAAAGTCCCGTTTATTGCCATTGTGCATTTCTATAGTGTCATTAATGCGTGACTTCGTTTAACAGCTTCCTTGCGTGTGATTTGTGTTCAGTTTTGCTTTTTTTTGCATTAGCATGTGTTAATGTCCGTGTTTTGAGGGAGAGCTTGTTTACGTTGGAACAAGGGTGTGTGATTGGTGCATTTGTGTATAGGTATTGTATTTCATTAGAAACATCATTAATTTTTTTTTTTTGTTGATATTAGTAATTTAGTTTTCTATTTTTAATATTATTTATGTTAATTAGCGTGCGGTGTGAGTGTGGTCTGGTTTTGTTTTTGTTCGTATTTTTTCTTCAACCCACTTCTGTCCTGCACTTTCCTCAACCACGTCATTTCTTTGATCCACGTGGTCAGCCCAACTCTATTTTGTTATAGCCATCCGCAACGCTACATCATCTAATCGTGTTTGTTCACGTATTCGTGCATTCTATTTATGATCTGATAATTTTATAACTAGCAACATTCTCTGATGTGCAGCCTGAGCTTTTCTTATACCTTTTAAATTTGTTTTTGTACACTGACATGTTTCCGAACAATATATATAAGAATCGGAAGTACATATTGGTTATAACGTTTCAGATTAATCGATATTTATTCATTGCGGTAATACTATGCGTAATTTTCCAAGCGCAACCCACGATAGTGATATTCTCTTTGCACTTCTGCTTTTATTATCGTGTCTTTACTTGTTGCGATTTTTTGACCTAAGTATGTGTAACCATCTACTTGCTCCATCTGTTACGATTTTATTGCTATTTGTATACATTTTTGTTGTGGTCATTATTTTCGTTTTATGTAAATTTATTTTCAGTCCTATTTTGTTCAAGTATATATATATATATATATATATATATATATATATATATATATATATATATAAAATGTATACATAATGTATATATATTTATATATGTGTGTGTCTTTTCCGGATGCAGTTTAGAAAAAGTGCCTTCTGTCCCTTCCATTCTGGACAGACAGTCTTCAATCCCGTTCAGTTTTTTTTTTTTTAATGCTCTGCTGTGGCGCGGTTGCGTTCGGAGCTTTACCGTGTCTTGCTACGTTCTTCGGGTATTACACCTCCGTATAATGTATCGTCCTTTCTCCATCTAGATAATCTAAAATTATTCCCCCATATGGCGACGTTTCTAGAGAAGTCAACATCGTTGATTAAAATGTAAATAGTACCCACAGTATCATGTTGGGTAAGCTGTAAAGGCACCCCCAATTAATATGTACGTGTAACGAGGATCATCGTTCAATTGTTTTCGTGTAATGCGTGTCCGGTTAAATACAATTTTGAGGACATTATATATATTGTACAAGTATTTGTAAAAATACGCGCATTGAATATAAATGCGTAAGAAAATTTACAGCAAACTGATAGGCGTTGAAAATTCGATAAGGCGATGGAGGTCCAGTATTTTCAATTCTTTTCGGGTGTATGCTTCTTCTGAAGGAAAGTAACAAATATACAGTGTAAAGATAACGAATCAAATAAAAGCGTAAAAAGTAAGGATACGAAAGGAATAGTAGAAGAAATAGTGTACACCGATGATGTACACGTGCTTCTGTAAAAGCGTGCGATTTAGTCGGGAAATAGACTAGAAGGATGTAATAGGTGATAAATTTAGAACTAAGGCAAAGTAAAGAAGAGGGTGAAAATTAGCCGGGAAAACCACCATACAGGTAAAGAAAAGTGCGAGAGAAAATGATACAAATCGCGTGATGTTGGACATTTTTTTTTAAAGGGAAAATCTAACGAGAAATTTTCCGAGTTTTAGTTTTATTATTAAGTTCAATTTCCGCTATTTTATTATCTCACGTATGAACATGTATGTGTGTTATCATTTATATTCGTACGTGTTAGTAGTGTATATATAGTCGACACGTGGATAGAAACTATTATGTAGTGCTTTTTATCGATAGTAAACTTTCATGTGTTAAAGTGGATTTTTCGTCGATGACGTTATTACTTTTATCAGCGATAAGTAAACTATATAAGCTTAGATATTATTTAAAGTAAATTAGCTTATTAAAATTTAAGCTTAGATATTATTTAAAGTAAATTAGCTTATTAAAATTTTTACTAAATCTCGAAATTTACTTTGGAGTAATTATTAATTTCACAACTAAAGAACGCCGTACGAGACGAGATATTTAGATTGAATTTGAAAAATTATCGCAAATTATCTCATCTCCGTTACCTAGTACGAGAATTTTAAAATAAGGATATGTTAAAAGTTTACGATAATTTCTGAATGTGGTAGAAGTATAAAATTGGCATACATTAAATTTTTTCATTTTACTCAACCAACGTTTTAATTACATCAGGCTAAACAGTCTAAAGCCAAACGACTGTAAACCGATAAAATGTTTTAACTTTAAAAAATAAATATATATATATGTGCTTTCTTCTTTTCCTTTTATAAATGTCTCATTGCTCCCGTAATGTTAATAATGAAGCGTAGTCGTAGTAGTAGTAATAATAATAATATTATTATTATAAATGTTATTACGAGACAACACGGGTTCTCCATTATCGCTTTTGAAATTTCGAACGCAAAGAGGAAATTGTCGGTTTGGATGAAACCCAAAATATGCTGCCGGTAGAAAAGGCGAAGAAGATGATTCCTTTATCAGCTGACGAGAAGGTAAAAGTCTGGAGGAAGGAGCCAACACAAAGACAATTAAGAAGTAATTTTCTACGCCTAATGGGAATACGTACACTAGCAGTAGACCAATGGTGAATAAGTTCAGAGGACGATATATACGTTAAAAATCGTAGTTAGTTTTAGAAACCTCACAAAGCTTTACAAAACGTATCAATACAAACCATATAATACACACACATGTACACATATATACATATATATTAATAATATAAGCTTCCGCGGAGCATATATTTATCTATGTATGTACGTATATGCATATATTATGTATGAACGTATAGGACGACGCACCTTTGTTTTACACTGTTATTACGTCATTAAAATAGCAGTAATGTCCCTAATGTGGACATTAATATAGGCAGAAATTAAGCGGTGTATATATATATACGTGTATGGCGATGTTCAAATGCATTTTGAGTATGAATTTGGAATAACGATCTATTTCAAATTATCTCGTTAATTAATAGCTCGAATAATATATTGAAATGATAAAATATTTAGCATAATATAATAAAATAACATGAAAAATAGAGGGAACTGAAATATTTTTTCGTTGTTAAACGATATACAAAAAAATGCAACACTCTCTTCATCATCATTAGTCGCATCAGTTTTTTGACTGGTAGCGCTGCAGCCTCCTTTTCCATTCACCTCTGTCTTCCGCCGTAATTTTCAAATCGCGATAGGTGCCCATTCCTACGCTATCCATTATTTGTCTAATGTAGCACTGCCGTACTCCTTTTCGGATTCTAGCCTCTACTTTTTTATCATTTATTTTCAATATCCCTTCTTGTTTGGTATACATCTCGTATATGATTTTTATATCTCTGCTATCTATTTCAATTTCCACCATCTTTTTAAACATTATGTTCCAGTTTACTCGGTCGAATGCCTTTTCCAGATCAATAAATGCTATATACGTATTATTACCAACTTCTAATATTTTTCTTATTACCGATTTTAATCCTAGTATAGCATCTCTAGTAGAATTGTTTCTGCTAAACCTAAACTGGTCTTCTCCCAATGCAATATCAATTTTGTTGTATAATCTTTAAGGTAGATACCAGATAGATTATATACTGGTAAAATCAAGGTATAAAAATCAGGTGAAGAAAAGTATCGCTTATCCGGGTGTAGATATAGGAAGCGATCATAATCCTATATTAATGAAGATACAATTAGTAATGAAAAGAGTAGGAAAGATAAAAGGTAATATAATAAGATGGAATGCAGAAATACTAGAGAATAACACGAAGAGAAATGAATTTCAAGAAAATACAAACAAAATAAAGATAAGCGACTCCATGGATGTAGAACTAAAGTGGAAGGAGTTAAAGGAATGCATATTACAGGTAACGAATAAAGTAATAGGAAAGAATACATATGAAGCAAAAATGACAGAGGAAATCATGCTACTGATAGAAGAAAGAAGAAAACATAAAAGAGAAATAGCAATAAATGGAAAAATACAAATTCTTCAAAAACTTAATTACAAAAAAAAAATGTAGAGAAAAAAAAATGAAATATTACGAAGAATCATGTCAAAGAACTGAAGAATTATTAAATACAGGGAAGTTACAACACGCGTATAATAACGTAAAGAAACTAACTAACAACGGAGAAATCAAATGTAGAAATAGTGCAATAAAAGATGCAAATGGAAAACTTTTAATTGATAGTGAAAATATAACAAAAAGATGGAAAATATAGAAATACTGTATAAAGAAGATAAACAAAATGAGAAAATAATGATAGGTGAGGGATGCAGATGAAAAAGGTACTAGCATACTACGAGAAGAATTTGATAAAGCGGTGAGAGAGTTAAAAAATAACAAAGCTACGGGAGTTGATAATATTACGGCAGAATTAATAAAAAACATTGGTAGTGAAGCTCAGAAAACATTATTCCAACTAACCAGCTAAATATATGAAACAGGAGTAGTTCCAGTAGACTTTGTAAAGTCAATAATAATCCCTATACCAAAAGTTAATAATGCAAACGCATGTGAGAAGTTCAGGACCATATCGTTATTAACGCATGCGAGTAAAATATTACTGAAAATTATATATATATATGAACACATTCTTACACATGTATATTTGCAATATACATACACACCTGCTATGTTCAACGTAATAAATTACTGTATATAGAGCGCTATTCCGATGCATCGTATACTATATTGGATATTCGCGTTTTAATTTACGGACAACGCGCATTATAGTAAATATTTAGTCGTTAGCTTAGGATGATTTTTCTTGGTTTTAGAGTGTATTTCTTATATCAATCGGTACAATAGTATAAAAATATTCATATACGTGGATTTTACCGTTATATTTATTATATCCGGTTAACGCACTCAATTCCGGCGCCCATCGAATATTGGAATAATTTTAGAATGAATTTTTTTTCGAAACTTTCGACGATTTCGTACGGGATAACGTAAGATTAAAACATAGGCTGATGTGTAAAGCTTTGTTTCTCCGGCAAAATAATGTTTTAAATAATAGAATAATTTAATTTTCTACGTTTACCGGATAGGGGTTTTAAGGGCGTTCGTTTCGAAGTAATTTACTGTCAAACGAGGCATCTCTAGATATTTCATTTCGAAATCCAAAACGTGGTTCAGAGAATAATAGATGGAAGACGTTGTATAAGTTTTGAGACCGAATGGGTTTTCCCAGCGACGAATGAATAATTTAATATTTATTTCATAATTACGTCAACTTTCTAATTTAATTGCTTTTGTCGATACAACGCTATGAATATTATTACATCTTTTTACGTCAGAAATAATTAATAAATAAACGCTTCTTCTTCTTCTTCTTCTAAATATAAGAACTGATACGCCAATTGATATGTACATGTTAATTTAGTTATTTAATGTGCCTGACAGCCGAAGCTATAATGATAATAAGATGTTATAGTCAGATGTTGCGACGCTTTGCTTTAGGAAATTCCGTGTTAATCATACGCGTCAAATTCGCGAACGATTTAATAGTACGTGTAATTCATTAGAGGAAATTAAAGGCGTAAAAGCCAATTATATTCGTACATAAATCGAAAACATTTTAATAAACAATTGTTAAGCCAGGTATTTTTTGAGTTTGGTAGTTTATTGGCTGACTCGTATTATTAAACGGCGTGACCCAGACAAGACGGACGGTTTTTTCGCGTACAAAGGAGAAGAGATTCGTTTTTATTCGGTTTTAGTTATCACAGCATCCTATAGCGAGAAGGAGCGCGAGTTTTGCGTTCGACGTGAACCAATGACGACTCTGCAAAGAAAGTTTCGAAAAGGATTCAAAGCTACGCGATTTTTTTTTATACCTTAAGAGCCGCGTTGACGAAACACGTCTATGAAATTTGTAAGACCTGAAATTCAGCGACCTATGCTCGAAAAAGTAAAAACTGATTGTTGTAACTATTTGAACGATATTGTGTTCTACAAATGAATGTGTAAATAAAAATAGTTACTGTGAAAGTGTAATAATGTGTGAGTACTACGAATTTGTGTATATGTGGGTATGTGAATTTTATAAATTAAAAATAACGATTTTTGTATATAATAATAGTTTAGATGTACATATTGTAAAATGGTGTAGATCCGTCGACAAGCGTAAGCTTGACGGAACATATATTATCTAAGTACAGAATGGGATATATGAGTGTGTGTGTGTGTGATCGGGTTTACTTATCGTATTTTTATTTTATAATAAATATACGCTTTTTGAAAGCAGTAGTAGTAATTTAATTATTTAAAATGTATCGGTGCACTGTATTAAAATTGAAATAAATTTACGTTGATTAGTATTATTATATTACTATTATTATTTGTATTATTCGCAGTGTGAACGTACTGATATGACTTATATTAACCGAATCACGTAACCAAGCTTCGGTATCAGTCAGTCAATTGAATATTTCAGGGAAATAAAATTGCAAAAGTAAACGTCAGATATATACTGTGCACGAGCAGCGAGCTAAATCAGATATAAATTCAAATTAGTCACCATGACGCAAGAGTAAGAGACAAAATATTCGAAATGTAAAGTATAAAATACAGCCTTTTCTTATTTAAAAACTTATACAGGAACGTAAACAACGATAAGTCTATATATGTAATTGTATAAATTAATACATAAAACCAGTGCCGGCTTATAATAGACGTGTGAATATATTAAATATGTCGTGCGAAATTAAACAGTTAAAATTATCATATAAGAACATGAACAATGATAGATCTATATATAATATACACGTGTAGAAATTAATACATAAAGCGCCGGCTTTGTACATTTTTTATGCAGTTGATCAACAATACGAAGGAAAAAACTATATTATTTTAATTGTGCCACGTAAACTAGTCGATTTTCAGTATATAGGTAAACATGTTTACTAGTATGTGTACGATTGTACGATAATTTTATTAAGTAACTCTACGTACATTATAAAAAAAAAAAATCTCAAATTATTTATCCTAATTCGCTTATTAATTTATTTAATACTTATATCGGTTCGGATTATTCCCGTTTTTATTGTAAATAAGTCTTGTGTACCATAGTCAGCCGACTGAACATAAAATAATGGTGGCTAATTCGATTATTTATTATAAATGTTATATTAGCGCGTGTTATAAGTTTTCGATCGTACGTTTTTAAAACAGTGCGTTCCGTTAGATTAAGATTATAAAGTAGATTATTTTAATGTATTTACATGGCGATGAACCTTTTTTCTATCCACTGCCGGATGAAGATGTATTTAATTATTTAACGCTTAGAATGTTGTTCCTAATCGCGTAATTTAAGACGGTGAATTTCACATTGGCTTCAGATGAAAAGGTTAAGATTTATTTTAATAAATTGTTATTTCGTTTCAGTGCACCGAATAGTGGAAATCATTAACAATGCGCTGGAGGAGAAGAAATTCTGCTCTATTCTTAGATATTTCCCGGGCATTTGATAAAGTGTGCCATCAAGGCCTGGTTCACAAGTTGAGTACTCTACTAGTAGGAAATTTTTGTCGCATATTGAAATCTTATTTATCAAATCGACAGTCACAGGCTGCGCACGAAGAGGCAAGATCGTCATTCTACTATATAGAAGCAGGTGTGCCACAGGGTAGCGTCCTCGGACCTCTCCTGTAACCCATTTTTCTAGGTGATTTAAACCGGCCTGTAATCAATATTGGGTTTAACTGGAAGGTCATGTGTGTACAACACAAATAGAATTGGACCCAAAACAGAACCCTGTGGAACGCTAGCCTCAGCATGATAAAATTCAGATACATCGCCGTCGAGTTTAATCTGGAAGAATCTACCTGCTAAATTGCTAAATATGAGGCCAATAGCATGTAATATGAAAGAGCGTTTTATTTTTAAAAGTAATCCCTCATACCATACACGATCGAACAATACTGTTTCCTGTCAAAACAATTATTAATGTACTTCTGTACTCTACGAATTTGCTCTACCGTAGAATGACATGCACGGAATCCAAACTAGTAGTCCGGAATGTGGATGTTTCGCTGGTGGGCTTACCTGGTTTATGTATCATTATAATCTGAGCCATTTTCCATTGCGAAGGATAGTAACCCAGTCGAATAACAGCGTTAAAGATGCTGGTTAGTAATATTGTTAGCCTTTTTCGGCAAACATTTGAGAATCTTCCCAGTGATTAGATTGTACCCAGGAGCTTTATATACTAGTAAATGGTCCGTTATCACTTTCATTATATGTATGTTTTAAACATAATGAATTAAGATTAATGTATAATATAGACTGCGCATTGCCTTTCAATGAGACAGTTCTATTGGAATATTTTCCAACATTTATATATGAAGTATTTAAGTTATATATATATATATATATATCCACTACACGTTACCATAAGTTATCCAGTAGATTACTTTATCTTTATAATTATGATGTTTATATCTAATAATAATAATAAATATATATGAACGAAATTTAGAAATTTGGTAAATACATTCCGTTTGAACCGATTTTTCCAAAGAATATACACACAAAAAAAGAACCGAAAATGTTGACGGTTGACGTCATTTTTATTTTTCGTCTCGGATGAATTAACAAGGAACAAAATTCTTTGTTCCAATTTTTTGAAAGCTCGCCTTTTGGGTATTTTGTTTCATAACCGATTCTGTTGGTAATCAAACGGCAGGACATAACGATAAAATATGACAATATATTACGTACACACATATTATATATATATATATATATATATATATATTTATATATTTAATATAGAACGTTGAACTCGTTCACCGGAACAATATTCCTGAAGGACTAAAGTGACAAAGAAAAATTTGTACGTATTCGGAAGAAGAGAGATACTCGCGAGGGAAAATTGTCCGTCACTTAGAAGTTGTCTTTGAAACAGAAAACTAAAGACAAAACACAAATCATTTTTCAACGGACGAATATCGCGCGCCATCTACAGGCGCCTATTTACACTTATACGTGAACTACCTACGTACGTTTCGTAACTGCTTTTTTTAGTTCGCTATTATTAAATACGATATAACTTTGGTTGTCCGTTTTCTGTTTGAAAAGAAAATAAATTTTAAAAATTCGCAATCCTGCTCTACTTGGTCTGTCCGAAAATAAAACAACAACGAAAACTTCTAAATAAGAAAATACGTACTTTCCAGTCGTTTCGGCCATTTATTCTTTTCACATTCAGTTTTTGTGAAACGAGAACAACTAGCCGGACCGGTCGGACGTTGTAAAATTTCGCGAATCTCATGATTTATGTATTTTGTCACTTGAATTTACACACGCTGAATAAATATTTCAGTACACGATACACAAAGTAGAATGTGTGAAGGTCAATATGCGTGCTAATATGTCGTACGTATATAAGTATTTACGCTTGTTTATAGGAAGAAAACGCTTACAACGAATTACTAATATATATATATATATATATATATATAAAAAAGCAAATAAATAAAAATTTAAAAATTTAATTACATAAGTATATATATATATATATATGTAAGCTTTTCTTAACGTGGAAAACTTGACGACTCGGAAGTATTTGAAATTACAACGATGTTACATTTGGTCAGTACTACGATATCCTCGAAGAAGGAAATCGACACTATTTACATGTTATCGCAGAATGCTAAAAATATCGTACCTAAATCACGTGACCAATAGAGAAGCGCTGAATCGAGCTGAGATGCGTTATATTGTCCGAACCGGAAAGTTTAAGTACTGTAGACACATGCATAGACATCCGGAAAAGCGTTAACTATTCCACCTTGTACGATAAAAGTGAAATTATTTTTGACCGTAGAAAGCGTCGAAACTTTCCCCGGAAACAGATACAAGAAGATGGTATCCAATATCAGCACCTCCAGCTCCAAGAGGCGCGTCCAGGTGATGAAGGTTTAGTAGCTACGATGATAGCCTACCTTCGATTGGAGATGGCATAATACAATAAAGTATATGTGTGTATACACGAACGGAATACTTCGTTATAATACACGTAGTTAATTAAATTTGAATCCAATAGTGGAGATGGTACTTTTGGACTAGTTCGTGTACAGTTTACACGTTATTGTGCAGTTCAGCGTCATTTATTTATTTATTGTTTGTAGCTAATTAGCATAATGGTTAAATTACGGAACGTTAACTACCGAATCGGAAAATTTACTTATTTCGCCTATATTCGCGGTATACGAACATTCAAAAAGAAAATCTTCAACCGTATCGCTGTCCATAAAACGGACAAAAATCAGATGATCTCCTGGAAAAACGCTTAAAATATTCTCCGATATTATCATGTTCAGGACAGCACCCTATTCGGATATAAATTCACATCCGAATTCCGAATCATTTTTAATCCTAAATCTATTTTCAATACAGTGAAAATAATTGAAATTTTTTCTACCGTTCAAACTGTATGCAAGCTACCGGATAAGATTTTAGCAATTCGTATAAATAAAACGATTATATACTAAGTTAATTAAAATAAACTTCTAACGATATATTATTTAAAACTTATTTTATTTAATCCATTGTTATATTTGCGAAGTAAAAGTGGTCAGTGAGAAATATGGGGGGTTACACATAAATATGAAAAAAAAAAAAAAATGATAATGAAGGGATCAAGAAAACGATAACAACTTTCTCAAAAAGTTTGACATACGTACTTGCTTCGGCTCTGTGTACTCGTCAATTACTGTAAGCAGGGTGTTGGCGTTGGTTCGTGGATAGCTTTCCAGTGTAGCAAGTGTGTGTGTATATGTGGACATTTGTTTATCTTTCTCTTTATGTATATTTATTGTGAGTGAATGTGTTTATGTTTTGTTGTGTGTGCAATTGTATAAATGTTTTACATATGTGTATATATGTGCGTATGGGGATATATACATATTTTTTATTTTTATTTTTTTGTTGATTTGTATAATTTTAGTCAATTATTTAATTATAGTGTTCGTATTGTAATTGGCATTAGCTGTTATGTGAACGGTATCATAAATAAATAAATAAATACTTGGGTTCAATAATCGAGTCAAAAGGACGTTCATCGAAGGAAATAAAGCGACGAATAGCCCTTGGAAGAAACGCCGTGGTGCGATTGAAACCGATCTTAGCCAGCACAGAAATACCCTTGGATACGAGAAAAAACTTACTGAATACGTTGGTTTTCCCGATTATATTATATGCGGCAGACACATGGACAATGAAAGAAACGGATAATAAGCGAATCAATGCTTTCGAGTTATGGACGCGGAGGAGAGTCCCGAAAATACCATGAACAGCGCGCGTAACTAATGCTGTCATAATAGACGAGATAAAGGAACCAAACAGGCTCAGTGCGACTTGTGAGAAATGAGCCATTCAATTGTTTGGACACATCGCAAGAGATGGAGATAACAGAATAGAAAAGAATTGTTAGGAAAAATGCCAAAAACAAAAGAAGAAACGGACGACCACCAATATCGATTGATAGACGCCATAAAAGATCGACTACTGGGTACAATAAAAATAACTTTTTATCTGTGGCACAGAACCGAACACAATGCAGATGTATTTGTCACATAACTAGGACTAAGAAGAAGAAGATATTAATGATAACAAGGGAAAAAATTGAAATAAAAATTATTCACTTAATTATAGAATAGAAAGTGTATTACATTAATTTACGGTCCTTATTAGCTTCCTTTTTCTTGACCAGCGTCAGAACTAAAACTAAATCTATCTTTACGATCAACCAACTCCAGTATTTTCTCATAATTTGAACAAGGTTTCACGTAATGTCTATTCGATTTTCTACATATTAACACATACAAACGTATATTCTTATAAATATGCGTACTGTTCATGTACCTTTTCAAACGTTTCATAATAAAATAAAAGCTTTAATGATTAATTATCGTATAAAAATTTGTAATTAATATATAATTTTTTTAAATAATCTAGTTTATATAAGTAGAATACATACGACGATCGTCGTAATATATTATATATATATATATATATATATATTCTCAGTAGATTTTAAAAACATTTTCTCAAAATGTGCGATAGTAATGGTATAAGGTGACCCAAAGGAGACTGGTGGTTTTGTTGTTTTTTGAATAACTCAAAAACTACGCGATCAAAATTTGTAATTGAAATTTTATTTAAAAATAGGAAAACGAGAGATTAGCTTAGTTATTGTGGAACACAATATCGTTCAGATGATCGTCATTTGCAACAATACATTCATGTAGTCTTTACAAAATTTTCCGAATACTTTTTGGGTCACTGAATGTTTGAACAGGTCATTTGGTGAACGTGTTTCGTAAACGCGGCTCTTAAGGTGACCGACCCCCAGAAATAACCATCGCGTAAGTTTGAATTCTTTTTGAAACTATCTTTGCACTGTCGTGATCATCGATTCACCTCGAAAATATCGTTTCACGTAACACGCTCCTTCTCGTTGTAGGATGCCATGAGGATAAAAAAGAATCTCTCGTATGTACACTAAACGTGGAGCACGTGGTTTGCGTTTAAGCAGTCTTACCAACTGGACTAATTCGAAATATAAAACCGTCCGTCTTCTCTAGGTCATCCTATAGAAAATAGTAACAAACAGATACATCATCCTATTAACTAAAGTTTTTCCGCGAAAATCGACTTAATGTAATTCTAATAATAAAATAATTATAATTAAATATACGTAAGTGTATGTGTTTTTGTGATAATAAATTATTATTATTTTTTTTTTAATAAAGATTTTATTGGGACTGTAAAACTAATTACATTTACCATAACTAATTATAGGAGGATTTCTATTTTATTAAAAAAATAATAAAATTAAATATTAATAAGATTTAATAAATTATGACTGTAAAACTACATCGGTAATGTCGCAAAGTAGCGAATATAATGATAAAATCGTCCGGATGATTCGTCTTTGTTTTCGCACGTATTAGACGTGGATTCGTAATCTGTTCTCTAAACAACATCCATGATGAATAGAGTCGGAAATAGTAGAATTCGGATTTTCTTTCATCGAGCCTGGAGAATTAACTTTTCGAAATGATATACGCATACATACAATAACGACGTTGAAAGTTTGCCGGTGTAAGGGTTGAGAGGCATTGTAAGACTTAACACACACAACATAGCTACGCAATAAGAAATCGTACTGAATGGTGAAACATCCCCAAATGTAACTGTTAACAATAAGCTCAAATGGTGGGAATAACAGTAATGATGATGATTGGGATAAGTAATAAAGCGAACAGAAGGATAGCGTCGTGAAAATCCGATTTATTCGCTTACCTGTACTCGTATAGCTTTTTAGACTACAATTATTATTCTTTCTCATTTCTCTTCGTTACCACCACTAATCCACCAATCCACCAATCCACCAGTACGCGGTATGATTCGCTGTATGGAAAGTCATTAGTTAATTATTCGCCGGGGTGCTCGACACTGGCGCGGATTATTTCTATTGATAAATTATTCGAAGTATATTTTATCGTATCGCGTATGCGAATCGAGTATAGTAGGTCTTCGAGCACGACTATCGTTAATAAATTTATTTATATACACCTACCCAACTAAGATTAATTTACAAAATTAAAATAGTATAATCCGTCTAATTTAAATATTCCGGTGATCGAATGGAATGAAAAAAGTAAAAAAAAATATTAAATATTAAAAAACAAAATAAATTGACGTATATATATATATATATATATATATATATATATATATATATATATATATATATGCATGTATTTATATATCAGTGCTACTTAAAAAAAATTCAGTAAAAAATTTAAAGCATCTAAAATTTCTACAATTGTATACCGCAAGGTAAAAAAAAAGTGACACTTAAAAAGGTTTTCCAAAAAGACACTTTAAAAACTCGCGATTTCGTCAAAATTTCACAAAATAAGGAATGCGCTTATGGTTTGATTTGAAAATGTTTCCATTATCAAATCTAGTTCGCACATACAATCTTTGTGCAGCGAAAATTTGAACGAAACGATGTATATGCGCGCATGCGCGAGAGGAAGAATACGAACACGCAAAAAATATGATTTCATAATTTCTGTAATACACGTATATATGAGTACACAGCATGCGGGGAAGAGTGAAGGAGCCCGACTACACTGTGAGAATAGGCCTGCCTATGTGCCTAATAAGCCTTCGGCTAGCTCGCTCGTTTTACGGATTAACTCCCCATATACAATGCGCCAATAGAAGCTTCACGCCAACAGATGTTGACTACGGATTCGAGCGAATTAAAGTAGACGAAATGAAACTAATCACTCGCATAAATCATATGGTAGAAATTCTTAAGCGAAGTACTGAAGGTTATTCGGAATTATACAGCTTTAGTTACTTGATTAGAATAAAAAAATTCTACGCAATTTTTCGTAAATTTTTTTTTTGTAATTACGAAATTTTATTTCTCGCAACCGCGTTCGAATAATTCCTGCCGTACCATTCTTAATACGATTCTTCGACTGATATTAAAGAATATTTTAAGAATTTTTAATTATAGCTATTTTATATAATTTCCGAACGAATATAAATGTTTATCTTTTAAGTTCTGAGTCTCCTAAAATCTGAAACTGCATCTAGTGTAAAAACCTGATGGGGAAAGATAGATCGTCTGTTTACATGAATAACTACAACGTGAAAAATTTTTACGCCAACGAAATTTTTTTTTATCGTTGACGTGAAATGTCTCAATTTTAAAAGTATCTATATAAATATAAATTATCTACATTTCATGCGAGGGAAGTTATATTGTATAATAAAACACCTGTGCACAAAATGTATAATTTCCTATCAAAATTTGATAACGTATAACCGAAAGAGTCAAATGTCAGCGACGAACATCGTCGGTTAACACACGCGATAATTCGATTAAGCCAAAATTCGGCTATTCTATCTGGTTAAAATTATCTGGTTTTATCTTTATACGAAACTCGGTAAATACATTATTATTATTATTATTATTATTATTATATTACTAGCAAAATTGTATAACTCTATAAACATTAACATTTTCAGTACCGTTTATTATATTCTTTCGATACAGATGCGTTTTCTTAATTTCTTTTGTTTGTTCATGTTTTATTTACTTATTTATTTATTTCTTTTATTTACCTATTTTATTTTTTAATTGTGTTTTATCGATCTATATTTATATACATTTTTTTATAGTTGTTACTTATGTGTATGTGTGTGTGTATGTACCACTTTGTGTTTTTTGCTTTCTGGTCGGTGTGTAGGGGTTTGTGCGGGCATGTTATTTTCTTTGCGTACTACCGTGCTTATGAGTTAAGTTTATTTATCGGTGTCGTCATTGTTGTTTTGTTTTTTGTTTTTTGTTTTTTTAATTTATCCGCAAGTCGCGCAACTTATGCGCATTAGCGGAAGTTCTCAGATTACATGTTCATTTTGTACTTTAATAGCACATAAATAAATGATTTGAAATTATTATTATTATTACGGGATTGTCCATTGGGGACGCATGGGTAAATATCACCTAAAATGTATTGAAACATTACAAAAGTTCGTCTTAAAGTGTATATATTGCAAATATGCGACCCATATAAAATGGAACTATTAAATTATGTATCGAAAAACAAATTCAAATTTAATACAGATTTTCATAAGGGAGAAACTAGATAAATCCCTGCCCTTTGATAAAACACGCGTGAGAATACAGGCGTGTTATTTAGGAGCCAAATTACATTTAACGGCTTAATTCATCGCGTTTTGATTTATTAAACTATAAGCGTCTCGTAAAAGCAAATTATTATCATTCTCGCTTTTTAAATATGAACATCCTGAAAACATATATCAATTTCAGAAGAAGTGTGACGATGGTAAATCAACCATCCCTCTACCATTATTTCTACTCACGTTCCCGGAGAACACCAATATCTCTGAAATCTTAAAAATCCAAGACTTATGCTACTGTCTTGTAAATTGGGAAAAATACAAATCAAAGAATATTCTTACACAATGTTTTAAGTGCCAATCTTTCGGCCACCTATCTATTAACTGTCATAAGACACCAAAATGTTTAAAATGTAGTCAGTCTCATTTTACCAGTCAATGTACTACAGACAATATCCGATGCGTTAATTGCAAAGGGCCACATACGTCTCACTCAAAAGAGTGTCCTCGCTATCTTGAACTTTGCCAGAGCAGAGTAAGACCCAAACCTAGGGAACTAGTCCCCTCAAGAACTATAGGCGCAGCTACATATGCTCAGGTAATATGGGCATCATATTAACAACAGTAACAGTACTAATAGTAATAATCATAACAAAAGTAGGAGTAATAATAGTAGTACTAATAATAATAATAATAATAGTAGTAGTAGTAATAATAGTGATAGTAGTAATAATAATAATCTAAATTCAGAAAACCTTTCGTTCACAGATTTACTAATCTTCCTAAGAACATTCAATATTAATAAAATATTATCATGTTTTAAAAGAGTTATAAATAAATTTAAAGAAATCGAAAATTGTGATGCTTTCACTAAGATTGCATCAATTTTAGAAATTATAATAAATGACTTCGCTTAACAGCTAGTAAGTATATAAAAGTAATAGCGTGGAACTCCAATTCCATTAGATACAAAATTCTTGAGCTTAGCAATCTGGTGCGTGAGAAGCGAATTGACATAATCTGCCTAAGCGAGACAAAGATTAACGCTAATTTTAGTTTAAATTGTCCAGGATACCAAGTATATAGGCGTGACCGAAATGAGAAAGGAGGCGGTGTAGCACTACTTGTAAGCAGCAGACTACTTCATTACTCTCTACCTGCTCTTGCACTAAAGAGCATTGAGGCTGTAGGTGTTGCTCTTGAGGTTGAAAATGATACAATTTACTTCTATTCTGTTTACTCCCCACCAAATAGCGCTAATTTTGAACATGATATAGTAATGCTTATGCACTCGGCAAATAAAGTTATAGTTGCAGGCGATTTTAATGCCAGAAACACCGTTTGGAATTGTTACACTAATAACAAGTCGGGTAAAATCTTATTAGATTTATCATTTAACAAAAATTTCACTGTTCTCTCTCCAAAGGAACCCACCTATATCCCACCTGCCAATCAAATGAGACCCAGTGTAATAGATCATGTATTATGCAAGCAATTTCCATATGTCACGAAACCTATATCTCTTACCTGTCTAAGTTCCAATTATAATCCAATTTATTTTGAAATTAATAAATCTTTCGAACGGGTGCCTGAAAAATATGTATATAGTTTTCGGCATGCGGACTGGAATAATTACAGAAATTATATATGCAACACACTAAAGATATCTACACGTCCTCACTCTCCCAGCGAGATTAATAATACTGTCTCATTTCTTAATAATGTTATCCTAACATCCTCACAACTACACATCCCGCAGAAAGCACTCGACACTAACCCCATGACCATTCATTATGGCATAAAAATGTTAATAAAAATTAAAAATCTATTTCGTAAGCAGCACCAAAAGTATTAAACAACTCGGCTAAAATCAATTCTAAACGTCTTAACACGTTTAGTAAAAACTAAGCTCCTAGAACATCGTAATGATGTGTGGAATAACAAATTAAAATCATTGTCTACCACAGATAAAAGCCTCTGGAACATTACAAAGAATTTCGCGCGCGTACATGTTAATATTCCGCCAATAACGCACAATAAAGATATTGCATATTCTGATAAAGATAAAGCTGAATTCTTAGCTCACCATTACTATCAAGTGCATAATCAAAACACAACCCTCTCCACCATATCTCATACAAAAAAAGTTGATCTCACTGTGCGTAAATATTGTAGTGCTCCGCCAGCATCTGACTCATTAATTAAGCTCGCCACACCAAAAGAAATAAATTATTTCATAAAAAGACTTAAATGCAAGTCATCCACAGGACAAGACTTAATACACACATTAATGCTCAAGAACCTGCCTAAAATAGCCATAGTATACTTGACAAATATAATTAATGCTATTATAATCACTGGTCATTACCCTAAAATATGGAAAACTTCAACTGTTATTCCCATTCCAAAAGGGCTGTAGAACAGTTCCGCGCATAGCAGGAGAAAATATAACAGTTGCGCGCCAAATGCTTTTTAATCAGATAGCAGTTCCGCGCGGATGGTTTTTAGGCTACAGAGCAATTCCGCGCAGAAGGTATTCCATTAAAAAATACAGTTCCGCGTTTGAAATTATTTATTTTACATCAGAGCATATAAGTATTGAATAAAATACATAAATAATTTTTTTTTGAATGCAATAAGTAAATGAATTGAAAAAATTAATTTATATGAGGTTATTAATAATTAAAAAAAAAAACAAATTGAAAAATTATGCAGCATAATGGTGACGCAATTGTTCCACTAGTCTCAATGCTGATATCTGCCCATTATTATACATCCCCAAACAGGTTTCCAAGAGGTTTTTGTGTTGAATTTCTTTTTTTGATTTTCTAACTTTCTTCGGGATTTCAAGGCTGTTGAGAATTGCTTCAGTGCTCACCTGAGTATTTTTGATAGCTTCTAAAAATGAGAACAAATTGGGATGGGCAGAATAAAAATTCTTGCTGAAAGCAAGGTGGAATGCTTCGCACGCATTAGTTGTCCTCTGAGACTCTGCAGTAGCTGCTGCCCATTGAGATGGTGGAAAAGTACTGCTGTCAAAAATATAGTATTCTAGTAGATACTCAGAAAAATCAAAAACATGCAAATCTATTGGCATAGCAGGCAGGATATCGAGTACAAAGCAATCAGCAACCTCTTCAGGATTCAGGAAAGGGAGTCCAAAAATTAAACGTAGCCATTTACTAATGTCATTCTCTTTCTCTTTGTATTTGCTACTCAAACCTAAACTCTGGATATGACGATACCATGCTTGAGTGAGGTGAAAACGGCAACCAACTATTTGAATATTTGACCATATTGATTTTGAAGCATTTCGAATGGCTATTTCAAAGTCAGCAACAAGAGTTGAAGGCTGAAAGTTTAAATTTTCTGCAGCACAGGCATCTACAAGATGGCGAAACAGTTGTACATATATTGCTTCCTTTTTGGAAGGCAGTAATGCCCACACTAAAGGAACGTAGTGGCCATTTTTCACAATATGAAGGGTGAATAGTTGACAAAAAAATTTAGTACAACTATCAAAAGTTCCATCGACAAGAATAGTATCACCAGAACAGAGGTATTTCAAATTACTTTTTGGCGCAAAACACACTATATTATGTACTTCGTCATTAATGAGTAATAAAGGTTGGTCATTGTGGGTAAGTACATTCATGCTATTGAGTGCTACATGAACTTCAGCAATATTCTTTGGCAGGGTTGGTAAAATGGAACGCCTTTTGCGATATATACTAACACGAATACTGTCAATATCATTACCGTTCATTTCAGCAGTGGCATTTTGCTTGACAATTTCTTCTCTTATTAGCTCGAGTGGTCGTCTGGAAATGTCATCCAAAGCCTTCATTTTCACAGCATTCGAAATTTGTTGCCTGGATGTAATAACAGGTTCTTCATGATTATGAAGCACTGGTCCACCTTCAAGAACAATTTGACCATTCACATCAGTATAAATACGAGCACGACACTTTTTAAAGGTACATCTCCAAGATATTCCTGCTTTAACAACACGATCTTTTCGAAATTTAAAGCCATTATAAACTTTTAATGTTTTACCTTTTTCACTGATTGCTGACGCAGCTTCCATAATGAAACGTTTACCAAATACACGTCAAGAATAAAACTAAACAACTTGACACTGGCACGAAACTATTTTATCTTGATATAGGCTGATTTTTACTGCGCGCAACTGTCTTATCTTGTTGAGATATGCTGCGCGGAACTGTCATATGGGGAATTTACGCATGGCGCGGAACTATCTTATTAATAAATTAGCTGATAAGAGTTCGCGCGGAACTGGTGTAATGCGTCCAAAAGTGGGGTAAGATAGTTCATTACCCAAAAATATAAGGCCTATTAGTTTAATCAGCAACATTAGTAAAATAGCTGAAAAAGTAACACTTCAAAGATTAAAACAATTCTCAGATGAACATAGTATTATAAACGAAACCCAGTTTGGATTCAGACCCCAACTCTCAACCGTCATGCAGCTAGCGCGCCTTACTGATCACATTCTTGATCAGTTTAACCTGAACAAACATACTGGGCTATTGTTATTAGATGTAGAAAAGGCATTTGACACTACGTGGCACAATGGCATAATATACAAAATGATTCATTATGGCTTTCCCAAGCAACTTCTAATGATCGTGAAATCCTATCTAACTGATAGGCAGTTTATTGTTAAGGTAAATGATACCTACTCTAGTACTAAAACACTAACAGCTGGAGTTCCACAGGGTAGTATCTTGGGACCCTTCCTATATATTTTATATATTAATGAATTGCCTCGGCTGAGGGATATTGATACATCTCTTTACGCCGATGACACTGCTCTATTTACAGCTTCCTATCGAATCGATACAATAACAAACAGACTCACCAAAAGTTATTATAAAATATACAAATATTACACAAAGTGGAAAATTAAAATTAACACCGAAAAAACGGAAGCTATACTATTTACGAGACGCAGGCAGCAAATATCTCACCACATTGAAATAAGTAACAGGCAACTACCGTGGAAACCTCGTGTAACATATCTTGGTTTTACAATGGACAAGCGACTGTCGTTCCATGAACACATTAAACACATCGCGGACAAAGCGCACTCCCGATTATATAAAATTTTCCCCATTTTTCACAAACGCTCTAAAGTTAGTATTAAAAACAAACTAATAACATATAAAGCATACATACTGCCGATATTATTATACTCTTGCCCAATTTGGTCCGGTGTTAGTAATTCCACCTTAAATAAATTACAAATTGTTCAAAATAAATGTCTGCGTATTGTACTTAATGCCCCTTACTATACTAAGATAACTGACATGCATGCAGCTCTTTATCAGCGTACTATTCCTGAGCTAGTACAGGAACAAGCAGATAGATTCTACAGCAAATGCCTGACTAGCCATTACCCTATCGTACAGCGAATTGGAAATTATACTCGCGACTCGCTGACCAGAAAATATAAAAAATATAAACACAAAAGAATTAAACGTTCACTTCTCTAGCACCAGATTGTCGAACTACTTAAGTCGTTATTAATAAGTCTCTATTCTCATGTAATCTATTGTATCAGTATTTCTCTCTTCTATCCTCTTATTTATTTGTTTAACCTTAATATAATTTGTATAATTTTACCCATATCCTTAATGTACTATTAAGATCAAACTATAATTAATTAATTTCTCTATTTTCGGCTACGCAGGGTTTTTAGTTGTATGTTTTTCCCTGTATAATTATTGTATAATTATAAAATAAATTTTAAGATTTATTTGTACACTATTTCTTAAGACGCGTAGTAAGAGCGTTAACGCTGCTCGGTATGCGCATTTTTTATTTACTTATTATTTACTGATGTATAAAAACATAAATATACTTTATTGATTGAATTGAATTGAAATCAGCATAGACGTGCATTTACGTAAATCGGTGTACGTATGTGTAATGTCGAGTACGTTTATGTGTCCCGTCATAAATTTCAATAACATACGTCCATACTTATTAGTTGTTAATTATTTGTTAACTCTTAATTATTTTAATTTTTTATCATTATAATTCTATCGAGTTTAAACTGTTTATTTTCTTATATAATAACCTAAAACTGGTTCGTGTACGATATTTTCTATTCGATTAATTTATTTGCAATTTTAATTACGTACGATTACTTTCAACGAAGCTGTTAGATAAATATTTTTTTTTTCTATTTTTTTTTTTTGCAATTTTCGGCAGTTTGCACATATTGTAGGTTATTATTCGAAGTTATTTATACAGCCGTTTAGGCTATTAGTAAGATACAAAATCTTAACCGTTTGTTTAAATAATTATCATCTTTAATTTAATGATTACTTACTAGTTAACTTGAGCACTAAGTACAAAACGAGTGCGCAGTACGTATTGGCTACGCATCCGTTATACATAAATTTACATATTGCAAGACTAAATCTAGAGGTTGGCGACGAACAAGTCGTCTAATTCCATGTTTAATGTGAAGCAGTTGTCTTGCTTCTGCATTGACGTGACTGTCCAATCGCTGCTTGTGCAATTCAGCGAATTGCTTAATTGTCTTAATGAACATCATATTGAGATCGTAATGAATGTCATCGTTACGTGAGTAACGATAAGCATCAACTATCGCGCGTAAGATGATGTTCTGACGGCGTTGTATTATATCCCGATTCGACTTAGTTGTACAGCCGCACAGAGCAAGGCCGTAAGTGCAAATAGGTTTAATAATATCCTTGTATAGAGGGAGCCTGCAGGAAACATCTAAGCCTATTAACATATATAATTGACGTGTTTTATTCTTGATCTGCTGAGCCTTCATTTTAACATGAACTTTCCAGATCAATCGTGAATACAAATACATGCCTAGGTACTTTACTGAGTTAGCCTGTGGAATGGGTTTCCTAATTACAATTGGTACATATTATCAGCATGTCGTAATGTAAACAAGACATGCACACAACCCATCGAAGTCAGTACATGTCACATTCACAAATAGACCCGTTTATCTACATGGTCTAATTCCACAGGAAAGTAAAGCTCGGTACTTGGGTATGTGGCTTGATCGTCGTATGACGTGAGAGCACACTAAGATGAAGGCAAAGAAATAAACATGAAATTGAGAAAGATGTACTGGCTTTTGGGTAGACATTCTGAGTTACCTCTAAAATCGAAATTATTGCTGTATAACGCAGTTATTAAACCGGTATGGAACTACCGTATATCCAGTTGGGGTACAGCATCGGTGTCTAATATTAACATAATGCAACGATGCCAGTCAAAAATATTAAGAATTATCACAAACGCGCCATGGTACATGCGCAACGACAACCTACATCGCGACCTAGGTGTACCGTATGTACGTGATGTAATCCAAACAAATAGTGAACGTTACCCGCACAGATTAGAATACCAGCCGAACCAACAGGCAGTTGACTTGCTAGATAGTGATAACGATGTCCATAGACTGAACCGTTGCACCCCCTTAGACCTTCCACATCGGTTTGATTGATTGGCGAGGTAACTCCGAGTATAAGTGATGAATGATATTTCCAATCCTATGAAGACCCATACAGATAAATTGCTTATTAGCTATGTAAGTCAGATTGCAATTTTATATATAAAAATTTATATATATATTATATGATGAACATCCTCGGTATCATTGCCGTACCAATTATAACAAACATTATTTTTAATAATCTTTAATTTGTTTAAATAGTATGCAGTAGAACCGTGTCCGGTTAATAACTGAGACACGTAGAAGTTGATATTAAAATTTTTTATCTTTAAAACGAACTAACATTTCAGAAAAAAACCTATTAATTAATTTACCCTGAGCTTCTGTATCGTATCTAGATTTAAATTCAATAAGAATACTAGCGCAATAAAAATATACTGACTTTATATAAAATTAGATTAGCTTTGTAATTTAAATACCATAATTTTGCTCCAAGCTATTTAAAAATAAAATAATGTTTATTCACTTTATAATTTATATATATGTATACATATGCTTGGTGAAAGTTAATTCATTGTCTATAACAAAACCCAGATATTTAATTGAACTGACAGGGATAAAGTTGAAATTATTAGGCTTAATAATATTATACATCATTTGCTGATATATAGAACAACGACGTGTGACAACCATTATATGATATTGTTATATATATACACATATATGTATGTATAATAAATATAATATAACCAACGTACATATATGTATTTAAGCATGTATATACTGTAATACTATTTATATATGTATATAAATATTATATAATTATATATATCTATATAATTTTATTTTATAGTCAAAATTAACCGCATTAAAATTCTTACAAAATTGATTTTATGAGGAGGTTCAATAATTTTTTTTCGTTTGTTATTTGATTTACCTTTCTATCTTATTATAATTTACTGGTGATTTCAAAGTTCTGCGGATTTAATATTTTCAAAAACGTATAATAATAATAATCGTAGTAATAATTAATTCATTATCGTTTCGAATATGTTGTTCCTTATAAGCAAATTGCAAGCGAAACATTAAATTTCAAATAGAAAATTTTTAATTCGTGTCAATTCAAAAATTTGATTATCTCGAAGATGCATATAATTTGATATGTTGTGCAGGTTATTTTTTTTTAATTGTATTCATTTTATTCATGTGGTACCAATTTTTGTATACGTATATACATATATATATATATATATATATATATATATATATATATATATATATATATATATACATCAAATGACGAAGAATAGACTAGAATGGAGAATCATCTGCGTCTACAACAGCTGAATCAAAAATCAAAAGAAGCTGTCACGATTAAAAGTGTTCAAAATATCCTCACATTGTGACTGCCTTGTATATGGACGTTATTGTTCAAGCTTATTATCACACACCTTCACACTCACAATTGATTTTTTTCATGTTTTCCTGCTTCATTCCATGTAAACAACGATAATCCGTCACGAGTTGTATTATTATTATTATAACATACATACATATATAAAAATACTATGTTATTTATTAAATTTATATTTCGAACATAATCATATTTTAATAGTGCTGAATTGATTGGGTGAAGAAATGCATTGTAATTTTCCTCCCGTTTATCTGAATTGGCTTTTTAAGACTACAATTTTTATTAATTAATTATAGATTTTACTCCATTTTCATTATTAATATTTGTAACTGCGTTCGTTAATTTAACCCATATATATATATATATATATATACACACACACACACACACACATATATATATATATATACATACATATATATATATATATATGTATATATTACGACCTCTCGTTCCGCCGCCCATTTTTTCCTCATATTATCGTATTCTCTACGGAGTCAAACCTCTTATTACATGCTCGAAGAACACGAACCGTGTTACATGTTGGAAGTAGGCATTCCCAGTCTTTAATATCAAATATTCCTTTAGCGCAGATGTGTTAGTTCCTTTTTTCCGTTCACAGTATCCGTAGTTGGACTAAATTCATATTAAAAAAAAAATTGTAAAACAAGACAAAATTTAGTTTACAGGTAAATAAGATCTCGTATCAAAAGAAACGATTTTGCTTAAAATTCGCGTACATTTAAACGTATCAATGTTTACGTGTGTGTGTGTGTTTAAGCGAAAAATCAGTCGAACGCATTCGAAATATTCGCTTTAAGATTGTAGGATCAATTCAAGATGTGGCGTTTGAAAAAAGGCAAAAAAAAAGAAAGTTTAGTCGAACGGCTATTATCAATGTAAACATTAAAAGCGTTTTACTTATATATATATATATATATATATATATATATATATATATATATATATATATATATATATATATATATATATATATGTATGTATATATATAATGTATATGTGTGCGAGTTCATTGTAAGAATTTCTGTTGACGAAATAATAAAAAGAAATTAAACAGGTTAGAAAGGATAAATATCGCGGGGAAAGTAGCGTTTTTTCTTGATGTAGGGGGTGGTATTTGCGAGGAACCAAATTTCGTGAGAAAATCGTCGTATGGTTTAAATAATCCGGGAAACGGTTAACCGGAACGTTTTTAACCCGCGCGTCGTAAAGGTAATTCCTTTTTAAATATTATCGTCGCATACTACGTTAAAAGCCGTATAAATGGATATGCAAATGCCGCTGTATTACTTTGCCTGTACACACACACACACACACACACGCATATATATATATATATATATATATATATATATATATATAAAAATAAATGGTGTATAGAGTATCCGAATATATATCAACATATATATAATTATGCGTATAAACATAATTATATATATATATATATATATATATATATATATATATATATATATATATATATATATATATATATATATTATATTCAATATATAATATGTATACACGATCGTGTTTACATTCGCCTGTACTTGTATATAATAAATCGATACATATCCGGAGTTTTTTTTGGCATTTTTTATCCTTATCTTTTTCTTCGGTTATTATCGAGTGGATATATGTGTGTGTGTATGTGTTTGAGTGAGGAAGGGGGTTAACAAATTCCTAGAATCACGCTATCGATCAGTCATTATATAACGCGGCTAAGGCGAGGGTAAACAAAACGGCTATTATCGGTCGTTAGATAAAATATACAGTCATTCGGAATTTCATTATAATTTTATTTTGTATTCATTTATTTTTTATTAAATATTTTCAGGAAAAATTATTTATTAAAAAACGAAAACTATTTTTTTTTTTATTATTATTGGGATTAAATCGCCTGAAACCGGAATTTTGAACTTAATGAATTTACCTCGTTAAGTATTTGCGTCATAGACATTTATAACTCTTTCAGTCGAGAATTAACAGGTTTTCTTTTTTTTCTAGAAACCAATCGGTTATTTACAAAATAGCGCGCTGAAAAATCAAAATGAAGCCCATCTCGGATGTAACGGGTGCAATCTTTAACGCTGAAATTAGGATACACGTAGAAAGTAAGGGTATTTTAAAAAATTAGATACATTTACAAGGATGTTAAGCAGAATGCGAGAAGGGAATATATAATTTCAGCTTCTAAATAACTAAGCAAAAACTTTGGAATGAATTTTGTAGCTTCAGAAAACTGTTTTATTCTTGTTAGTACTTTTTAGCGATATCACGTTAGTTCCTCGGGAGGTTTTTACGAGTAACAATTTCAATTAGGTAGAAAAATGCCGTAATCACAGTACGGTATTACATATATACATGGATAAAGTTACGGGAAATCACAGACACAGGGGAGTAAGATAGGGTATTATCGCCCAAAACTGTTCATTGTTGCCCTGTGAGGTGTTTTCGGGACATTGAAGTGCAGCTCAACGGATATCGGAATAAATGGGGAAAGATTGAATTACTTACGTTTCGTAGACGATATGGTCCTAATAAACAATAGTACTGTTGAGGAAATCCAATTAATGATAAACGAACTCGACGAGCATTCTGTGAAAATAGGATTTAAAATAAATATACGAAAACCGCCAAAATAACGATGAATACCGCGGAAGATACGGCACGAAAAAAATTGAACTGGTAAGTGCATACCTATACGTGCGACAGGAAATTATTATGGATAAGAATAATATAATTACAGCTGGAAACTAAAACAAGAATATCGCTCGCCTGGGTGGCATTTGGGAAATTAGAAAACGTTTTTAGAAATAGGGAAATACCGAATAGCCTCAAAAGTAAACTGTATAATCAATATGTATTGCCAGTCTTGACATACGGATCTAAAACATGGAACGTTACTAAAGAGACAGCTAGAAAAGTTAGGAAAACCTAAAACGACTCACGAGATAATTATCCTCGGAATCAGGCTCAAAGGTCGCAAAACGGTTATATGGATACAGACGAAGTTGGCAGACGCAGAAAAGCGGATCGCCAGGCTAAAACCGGACATTTGACAAAACAAGAGGATGAAAAATGAACTAAGCGGATACTGCAATGATTAGCAGTCGGTGTCCGTGAAGGAGGCTTATGGCTAGGTGGCGAAATGATGTTATTAAATGGACAGGAATCAATCGGATCCGAGCCACACAAATAGGAGTCGTTATAAAAGTGATGTAATTAAACGGTATCCGGGTGGGTCGTTTAATTTATCGTTTCGGAAATTTAATTATGTTCCTTGCGTCGTATAAAGATGTTGAAAGTATTCAGTTCCAAGATTAAGATATCAGCTGGATAATTCCTAAATTTTTCGACTTTCTCCGAATCATTTCGAGCCCTTTTTCCATTTAGTTTTCTAAAATTAGTTGTAGACTTTTCATCGTTTTTCCCTTTAAAGCCGCTTTCCACAGGCAACAATCACATCGTAAGTCGTTGACGGGTCGTATGAATATGCGGCTATTTTACGTTTGTGATTTTGTAGCAGTTTCTTTACTATTTTCGATGGGTTATTAAATTTAGTCTTGTCTACAATTCCAAATTTAAATCAACTCCCATTTGTAAATTTCTTTAAAGTAATACTCGATTAATTTTCTTATTTCTGTTAGATTTTATAAAATCGCAGTTATGTTCTTCGTTAGTTTTTAATGAAATGTTTAAATTGATTTTATTCCCGAGCATTTTCCATCACAGTCGCTTTGTCTAAATAGTTCTCATCCAAAATTATACGACCTAAAATTTTCGAGGTATCTATGCGCTTAACGAGTGTGTTTGTTTACCACGGGTAATTCTGTGACTTAATATAACCTATAAACGTCTGATTTGTTAGGAAAAAGAATGCCGTCATCAGTGCTACGTAAATCTAAGCTTCGTGTAAGTGAAAAGGAAAAAGCAAGTAAGAAGTTATTTAAGCCTAATACAAAGATTCCGCAGTAAGTTAGAGGTGCTGTGAAGAGCAATATCATCGGCATATGTTAATATATTTGCGTTATTATCGACCGGTAATTTTAATAAATGGAGTAGATAAATATTAAACGAGCTCTGAGTACAAAACGCCGAGGAAGCTGTGGGAGGACAGCATGAATTTTGATTTCGATGGAAATAATGTTCTTATTGACAAGGAGGTTGCTCGCAAATAACGTTAATAGAAGTACGAAGGATGTTTAACGCAGAAAGTGAGATCCCTAGAGCTGGAACGACCGTTCTTAATATCTAGGAAAACGAAAATAAAATATTGCTCGCCTATGAGAAAGTGATACATGTCATCTGTAAGACGTGATAAGCGGGGTAGTTAGTTCGTATTTGTGCGAAAACCCTCATTGCCAGTGGTAGAAGATTAACATATTCAAGTGTTCACGGATTAATCTTTTTTTTTTAATATCTTTCATATGTTTTACGGATGCAAGATGTAAAGGAATCGAGATGGTTATGGTATCAATGTTCGGGATAACTAGTGGTGAACGAGAAATAAGTGGAGTAATTCAAAGTGATGGTGGATGCAGAACACGGAACATGGTTTACTATCTTGTAATACCATTAGGAAAAGGAGGGGATCACAAATGTTACTTCGAAATAATTAATAGAAAAATAAGAAGGTTTGGGGAGTCAGAGTTCGATGTAGTAGAGATAAAGGCGGATGAAAATTCAAATTAATTGTGAACATAGATCGTCAATATTGCAGTAATCATCCACACTACAAAACTTTTTTGCAAATGTATAATTACTAGTTGATTGCGATTAATAGAGGCGAATTTTTACGAATTTTTTTATTTTTGAAATGTAAATAAAATATCGTAACTAGTTGTTTCGACAGTTTAAATGTGGTTAGCCGGTTCAACCAGTAAGGTTTGAATTTTTCGGAGCTTTTCTTTTCAGAGCGAGATTCTATAGTGATCTGGCGGATAAACAAATGAATTACATATTTTAAGGTAAGGCAGCATTAGAATAAGGACTGCAGGTGTAAGGGAAGAAACAGCGAGAACTGTTGTGATTCCAACGAGGTGGAAATAAAAAAATTAATAATAAAAATTAAAGAAAAATTAAAGAAAATTGACAAACTGCACGTCTTCCAAAAATATTTTTCTTAACTGGAGAAAGTATTAATTCTTTCGGGTAATCTTAATATCGGTGGTTTACTTGATCGCCGTATCTGAGGCCATAAATTACGATATTGGGTTCTTCACTCCGAGATTTTATTTCGCGACTTAATGTATTTTACATTGTAAAACCACTAGTAGCGTCATCTAATGTATATTTATTAACTCGTTCATCCTAACGATATCATTTACAAATTTCCTATACGATTTTTTCCTTTTATTTAATCCATTAAGGAACTATTTTTAAAAACTACGTAGCGATGTACCATTAAAAATTAATGGAGTTTATGAAGAGCAAATAAACAATTTTCTTAAAACACAATACATATATACATATATATATATATATATATAATATATTCGATGGGTACGACGTACACACCTCAATATGGAACCCATTAATTCTCGAACACTTGACGCGTACTAATTTCTAATCTAGCCCGTTATCTTCGTCTAAATTAATCTGTTGTTCTTTAAAATAAACGAGAGTTTACGTGTGTGTGTTTGTGCGTATGAACTTTACGATTAAGCTGATAATAGGAAGATATTAAGCGTAGAAACCACGGAGAGGTGTTACCGCTTTTCCTAATGAATCGTCTATAATCGAAGATTAAGGATAGCAAAACGTTAATAAACCGTGCGCGGCTAATTTGTCACTGGGCCGAATCGATGTGTACACGGTTGAGTTGAAACCCTCCCAAAACATCCTTGCTATCGAATTAGTAGAGATAATCCCTTGGTCTAATAGAAAATTCGATGGTGTCGTATGAAAGAAAGGTTATCTCTTCATTTTTATTTATTTATTAAAAGATTTTACCGAGTAGACGATTTATTAATAAAAGGAAGAAAAAAGGTATTATTTGGAGAACAAAGTGTAAAATAGTTGCGAGTTTTAGCCAGTTAACAAAAAAAAAAAAAAAAAAAAAAAAGTGTAGATCATTAGGAATTAACCGATATTGATAATTTGAAAGTTTCGAAATCGTCTAAATCTATATGTAACACTAGATCGTTATTTGTTCGGGCACTTGAAAATGACAATATCGACACAGTTTTCGCGATTTGAGCATTTTTGAGAAAATTCTTCGTTATCCTTTCCAAAATCATAAGACACGCGCGTAATGGCGGCAGTTTTGAATTAATAAAAATTCGGATGACGAAAGAGATGAGTAAGCAAATCATCGGAAAACTCGGGGATAATAAATTTATCTCTCATAAATGATCTACGAATATCAAGAGGTAAAACCTTATCTTCTACCATTATTTCAAAAATTGATGTAGAAATCATAAACCCTGTGAAACAATTCAGCTGAATAACGTCTTTATTAAAATAAGTTGTGAAATTTGTATATGTTGACCTATTTTTCAATGATATTACACATACACACATACATATATATATATACATATATATATGTATCACCATTGGGGGTACTGATACCTATTGGTGGTACTTTCAAGGATACGTCAAACCGGAACGGGGCGCTTTCGTTTGGGTTAGCTGCGAATAACTAATAAGCAGCCGCGAATCAAGAGCGGCCGATGGAAGAGGGTGTATGGAGATAAGGAATAGTAGACCTTATCTGTGTAAACAATACTTAAAGACACCATCGGTGACATGGCGAGTCATGCCGCCATCAAATAGGCGTTTACACGATCATATAAGTAAAACTGTGAGAAAGCATGAAATAGGGAAAAGAAATGATAGAGGGGAACGTCTCATACTATACTATAACTATTTATAAACATCGAAATAATTCGGAAGAAACATGTATGTAATTAAAGGAAAAGATAAAGAAGTCGATGGACACTATTACCGATCAGGAATGTAATAAATAAACAAAGGAAACAAGAAAAGTACGGATAGCAGAATTACGCATGGCGTTTAATTAAAGACAGAAGAGATATAAAGAATAAAGGCAATCAAAAGATAAAGAGGATACACATCGAAGCTACGCCATGCTAAATCGAGAGATCAAAAAATGCTGCAGACGAGATAAATCTGCACATATAAATTCCACATGCAAAGAGATTGAACGCCATGCAGAGAGAAATGAGTCTGATTACCTTTTTAGGAAGATTAAAACTTTCGCCAGAGAATTCAAACCACGGAACTGGATTATCAATGACATAGATGGGAAAATACAAACATTAACGAAGCGGAAAAACGTTGGCGACAATACTGCGAATCATTATATGCGGATAAGCAGGATAGCTGGAAAATAAATCGAGATGAAAATAGAATTCGAAGCAGACATATCTCAATATCAGAAATCGAACATGCAAATAATAAATCAGTTGGTAACGATGGTATTAGTGCAGAAATAATTCTTCCCTATGAAGGAGTTAAGGTAGTTCATACATTATGTAACCAAGTATAGAGGACTAGAATATGACCACAAGATTGTAGGAGAACTGTTTTTATATCATTACATAAGAAAGGCTCAACCAGACAATGTGAAAACTACAAAACGATAGCGTTAACATCGCATTCTAGTAAAATTATGCTGCATGTGATTAATGATAGACTGAAACACTACCTAAGCTGGCAGATTCCAAGAGAAAACAGACTGGATTTATTAGTGGAGAAGGGACCAGGTAACAAATTTTGTCTGATTTAAAAGTTGTAAGGTAGTTCATATACCTCGGATCACTGATTGCTTATGATGGCGGATGCGAAAAAGAAATTAAACGTAGAATCACATTAGCAAAATCTGCGATGGCTCGATTACATAAGATCTGGAAAGACCGATCTCTTAAAACAAAAATACAATCCAGACTAGTGAACACTCTTATATTCTCGTTATTCGATATAGTAAGAGAAGCAGATAAACGAAAAATCAATGTGGACCTGGCGGAGAATGCTAAGAATTCCATAGACTCCGGCAAATCGCACAAATAATTTGATTATAGATCAATTAAGAATTAAGCAACGGCTATCCGATATTTGTCAAGGGAAAATCTTAAAACACTTTGGACATGTTATGAGAAAAGGAAACGACAGTCTGGAAAAATACATTTTAACCGCACCAGTAACTGAAACAAGACCACCAAGACGGTGGACGTACACGGTAAAAACGCTGAGCGGTCAAACCAGAAACATGATAATGGAAACCAGTCAAAATAGAAGTCGCTGGAGACAGTTGGTACCCGATGTAATACACAAGAGGTCACGAACTGCAGTTGTTGCTCGAACGACTATAAAATAATAATAATTATATATATATATATATATATATATATATATATATTTATATGTTTTGTGAATTAAAATAGAATTAAAAACCTTCTTTATAGATGTAACACTCAACCTCGTATAAAATTAATCATTTTAATTGATTTTGCTATTTTCTAAAATAAATGTATATGTATGTGTGTGTTTACATATATTTGTAAACTAATTTTATCTTTTACGTGAACAAACGAAAAACAAGCCAACTTTCAAAAGATAAGTAGTTGGATTTGTGTGTGTGTGTTTGCGTATGCGTACGGGTTTATTATGTAACGCAATCTCGTGAACTTTCCTTTACCTTAATGGAATTACTGACCAGTTTCCCCAAAAGAAAAAGAATCATAAGAAAACTAACGGCTGCTAGCAACGGTTCCAATTAGCTAATGTAATTATTTCTACCGGGAACGTGTACGATAACAGAAAATATTACCTAGGAATCGATACGGTTCCTGACGGTGTTCGAAACAGAACTGACACTTTCTATCGTAATATCGGTTACACGCTACGATTTAATAACGAACCGTCAGTTATTTTTATGTAAACATTTGTATCGTTCTCGTTGGTAATTTAACTCTAGAATTTTTATTTCTCTAATAATCCGGATTATAATTTTTTCTTTTTTTAGATATCATATCCGTTTGTAATCGTCTATCATTAACGTGTGAAAATAAAGTGTTTCCCTTAGACTGTTAATTAGATGGCAGGAAGATGGAGGAAACTACAAGAGTCTCCTAACGGTGCTGCTGAAAAACGATACATACAAGCAACAAATAAGCGCAAACCATAATAAAGTCGGAAATCTTATTATTACAATTAACATATTTCTTTAAGTCTATACACAATTATACACATATCGGAGATGACGAAGTAACAACTCTACTACAATAAAATACGCTTACTATACTATACGTAATTGCAAACGTTATCAATTTACGATGCAAAATTATTAACTTGAAGAGAAACGTATATCGATGATAGAAGTACAGGGAGGAGCAAGAGTCAGCTTGCAAATTTGCAAAAGTTGAAAAATGACAAAAAATCAAGTTTACGTAATTCAAGTTTGATTTAATTATATCACGAGAAAATTTTTACAGTAAATGTTCGAAGTGGTTACCGTTCATCTCAAATAACGTTTTTCGATGGATTTTAATGATGTCAAATTCAGCTATTATCCGGTGTTTGAGATCTTCGACTTTTTGTCCTTCAACAACATGCCCTAAATCGAAAGATCTAACATGGTTATTGGGGGCCAAGCGACGCAGCCACCTCTACCAATCCAATCAGCGAAATTCTCAAGGTAATTGCGAAGTTCTAAGCTTAAATCCGCCGGAGACTGCAAAATAATGTCCCGCCCTTCGAATCTCTCATCTTCATCCAAAGCGGCGCGTAGTTCTTATAAAAGCAGTAAATAGAAATTCGTTTTGACCGATCTGTAGAAAAAAAAGGGCCAATATCGCCTCGATAATTCACACCAGCCCAAAACCATTATTTCTAGAGAACTGACGCATGCGCGATAAAATATTTCATAATGAGCGAAAATTTTACGATTAGATATCGTAAGGATAAAGTTAATAATATTGACGTGAACAGAGACGTGCATGCATGTGCCAGTGATTACTGTAAAGCTTTCGATTGTGTGAACCATAAAAAACTAATTGAAATATTAAAGGCGATTCCTATCGACAGAAATGACTTACGCATTAAAAAGTCAACTGTATTGGGGGACAAACAACAGCAGAAGTAACAGTCGAAGGAGCTGAATTTGAAAGTACCGCTATCAAAAAAGTAGTTCGCCGATGGTGCGTACTTTCGCTCTTGCTGTTTAATTTGTGCACGAAATCAATCTTTAAGGAAGATTTTGATGAAAACGACGTTAAAATCAAAGTGAACGGCTGTAATAACATACGATATGCAGACGACAGAAATAGTCAGGACGAGTTACGGAGAATGGATAGATAAAGTCGTTATCCGCGGAAAAGCTTTCGGACTCTCTATCGACAAATGTTAAAACAATAAATGCTCGATATCGTTAAACGATACAGATCTTTTAGCATGTTCCAACTATCAAAGACTCATGCACCAACTTTTACGATTACTGTGAATCGAAACATGAAGTACGATCGAGAATAGAACAAGCAAGACAAATGATCACAAGAATTAAGAACGTGCTGGCTAAGAAAGAACTAAATTTAGATGTACGATTAAGAATTAAAAAACAACCCATATAACTCCAAACTGCAAGAAGTATCTACCAATTACAAATTAACCGGACACGGTCATATGAAGTAACGATTTCAAATAAAATAATGAAAAATTAATTATTATAACGTAAAATGTATATGAAATAACCGACCGATTAATATAAATACATTATACATATATATAATATATATATGTATATACTTATTTAATTTATTATATAGGGTGACCGAGAGAAGAATTTTGTTGTTCTTTGAATAACGTCAAAACTACTCGACCAAAATTTTCGAATGAAATTTTATTGGATAATAGGAAAACGAGAGAATAACTTATAATCATTTTTTTTTAATTATTTTTTATTTAACGTGCCTTATACTGCTCTAAGGCCAGAGGCACGAAAGGATAGTTAGATTAAGGGGATAAGGTTGTATAAAGTAAGGAAAGTTATAATTTTAGATTCAGTAGATGGTGAATGTTGTAGGATTTCGGTTAGAGAGGATACAAGTCCAACAGTAAGACGGTGAGCTGAGTACAAAAGACATGATAGGAGAATGTGTGGAATAGTAAGGGGTGTGTTACATGACGAGCATAACGGTGCACTCTGGCCCAGAAATAAATGCTTGTATGTAACAGCATATGCGGAACAGAGCGACTTCATGTATTGAAATATTCCGACCAGGTTGCCTTCTCCGATTCGTTGTGAACTACGGTAGACATGAGAATCTTGCCACTGTTTGACACTGCAGGATCCATGAAGTCTTGTCTTTTGTTGGAATTGGTAGGTTTAGAGCTGGTGCTAGGATGGCGGATTCTTTAGCTGCTTTATCGACCATTGTGTTCAGTCCGACTTCCTTATGACCCGGTATCCACATCACAACTATTTCTTCTTTATAAGATGCTGCCTGGGTAAGAATTTTTTCAACTAAAAGATGTTGAAGTTTGAATTTTTCCTGGAGACAGGTAATAGAGCGGAGCGAATCGGTGCAGATGAGGATTTACATTTAAGTTGTGCCGTTGCGATTTCAATAGCGTATAGAATTGCGTAATTCAGTAGTCAATGCGCTAAACATCTGTGGTAGGGGACACGTACGACATTATTATGGTAGAGGATTGCGCATCCACTCGAATGTTCAAGTTTAGCAATAACTTCATGTCCTTTAAATTTGCGAGCTGTGGTATGAATAGAGGGGCATGTTGACTTATTATATTGTGAAAGGATAGATACATCAAATTGAATTGTGAAATACAATATCGTTTAGATAACCGTCATTTGCAACAATACATTTATTTAGTCTTTATAAAATTTTCAAATACTTTCTTCAGCCTAAGTCGCCGAATTTTTGAAATTTATTCATAAATCCTAGTTTTCAGATCTTCCAGATCGCGTAACTTTGAATTCTTTTCGAAACTCTATTCGCACTCTCGTAATCGATCCACGCCAGATCACCTTATATTTACTGTTTTTTAACACTATTACCAATTGCATTTTTGAACCTAAACTGATATTTATCTAATATAAGCTGACGTAATCAATCTGAAGGTAATCAGACGAGAACCCTAAACCTCTCAGTTCGACCATTTGATCCGATACATCGCATAATTTATCCCGTTTCCAAACTTTCGGATAGTATTTCGATGTGGTTTTAAAATCTCTATAATAAGTAACGAATTAGATATGTTTAATATTAATATACAAGTAATTCGAGTCGCGGTTGTTGTTTTTTATTTGTTTATTTTTTAAATTATTCACATCAGTAGGTTAAACGTCCTCTATACGGTACGTATTACGATATAGATTGAGAGTCGACGTTAAATGTTTAAATTCCAGCGAGATCTATCGTTAAGAATTATCTAAAAAGCTACGATATATTCTCGAATTATTTTCTAAAATTATCTCTTAATTCGAAATGTATAATTTCGTGGTAAAAAAAATGATAACGTACAACTGGAATGGAAGGGTCAATAAAATAATTTAATAAAGAATTTAATTTTAAGAAATTAAAAAAAAATTAGAAAATGTTAGAAGGTAGGATTAAATATTCGAACTAAACAAACGTTTCTTATTTTATTCAATTAAAATAATTGACGATAACACTGATCGCCACCGATATTTCAAAACGGGTTAATAAGTTCCGCGAATTGAAGATATTTACTACATAACGGCATTCGTGCATTGATGCTGTGGATGAACTTTAACGTTTTATTTAGCAGTTACATTATACTCGATTTATTTAATCACAATCATCACTTGTTATAAATATATATATATATATATATATATATATATATATATATATATATATATATAATATATGTATATAAAATTAAAAGACCATTAAACGGTTAAATTTACATTAAGTCCAGCTAATAAGAACAAGAATAAATTCCAACAAGCATTACGGCATGCTTAATGAAAAAAACTCGTTTTAAACATTTACTTAATTTAATGTTCGATATTAATGACGATTGAAATATTTTCGGTATATAACAGAGTGGGCGACCTGGAAATATTGAATTATAAGAGGGATTAACGAAAGCCTGTAAAATATAATACAGAATACGATGCATATAGTAAAGTACTTTTATTAGTAATATGGGGGGTACATTTGTTTGAGGATGGCGACAAGACGTGTAATTTGAATGATAATGATATAAATATACGTGCACACATACACACACACACACACAGAACATAGTGAACAATAAAATTTCCGATAATAATTATCGTAATTTTTATAATATTTAACTCATTACGAATTCATTTCCTATGTATCTATTGGGTGCGAGTGCGTATTTTTGTGCTTACATCTATGTTATTATATAAAGACAAAGCTCGTTATTTTTCATGTGATTGCGAGTTTCAATGTCCATTAATTGATTATTTAATTCGATTATCATTTTTAGAATAATTATTTTAGTGTGATTGCGAGCATGACAACAAACGTTGTTGAAGAATTTTTAATATGAAATATTCAATTAATCAATTAATTTGTAATAATTAATTAATTAATTGAATATTTAATACAAAAACTGTTCTACATATATATATATATATATATATTCATATGTATGTGCAACGTTCCCGTATGTAAATTCCCAACTCTTATCAATTTTCCGTTACGTTATTATTATTATTGTTGGTATCGGTATTAGTATTAATGTCGGTATTTTCAATAAGGTTGTTTTGTGGATTTCTGAAAACTCTGATACCCCGATATCCCACTGATTCCGCGTTATACACCATTCCAATTTAAAAGACTACAATTTCCGATAAAACTTCCTTTTGTCATGGCAATCAATAAAACACGGGGAAAGATATTTAAGCGAATTATAGTATTGATTCCAGATTAGAATGTTCTTCGTAATACATGTAGCAGTTTCTAGAACCGGCGGTGTAGGGAGTTAATATATTTTATTGTCCGGCGACCAAATGGACACAAAAAATATTATTTTTCCATAAATTTATTGTAATTTTCATAAATATAACTTTAAAATACAAAAAAATAAACTTTCAAAAAAAATATAAATAAAAGTATATATATATATATATATATATATATATATATATATATATATATATATATATAAATAAAAAAAATCTTCAACTGCCTCGCGGTAAGAGTCGGGGGAAACGGCAAAAATTATTCGTCGGCCACGGGATATTTAAACCCAATTTCGAAAATTCGTCACATTCTAATCTCGGATGAAGCCGAGCCGGAGTGCTAGTAGTAATATACAAGAAAAAACTAGTTGTGTTCGAGTTTTAATTCTAACGAAAGATATAAAATAAACAAAACGTAGCTTTAAACACATTTTTATATTTTTCAATATTTTTAAATTTAATTGCATTTCCTATTAATATTTTTTAAAGGAAGATGTTACAGGTTTATTCGTTCGTATTGAAATCTAATCTGTATACGTAAAACGGTTGTTTTCCACTTATTCGCCTAGAAAATAATTATCGATATTTTAATCTTGGCTATTGCTCGGAAACGATTTAATATTTATATTATATATACATACATACATACATACATACATATATATATATATATATATATATATATATATATATATATAATCCGTGGTTGGTTGGTAATGGTTCCGTGAAAATAAATCCGGGGGGGGGGATCTATACATTTTGCAGTATGATTGCAATTTACGATTATCACAGTCGATAATTGAAACACATACATATGTACTTGTATGCCCGCGTATATATACATACATATATATATATATATATAATATATATAATATATATTGAACAAAATAGAATAGAACAAACTCGCCGGAAAATATGAAATCTATTATAAAGGAAAAATAACGTAAATGACTTAAATACGGGATAGTTTTACAAAAAAGGTACAAGTAAGTAGTACAGGAATCGTTATTGTACTAGTTTTACAGCAATAGTACATTATGTATGATTAGTAATATTAGCTGCATTAGTAATAATACTAGTTGTTTGTTTGTTCGATAGTAATAACAAACAGCAGCACCGGGCGAAAATTACATTAACCGGATTTTGATATCGTACCGGATGAAAATGGACCAACCTGAACGACCACCTTGTAAAATATACCCCATTGTTTTCATTTTGGCCGTACTTATTCGCACTAACACAAACTTACATACACGTTTGCACATATAGGTATATTAATGCGTACAACTATATACACGTTTCCATATATATATAGGTATATTAATGCGTACAACGCTCGTACGTTATATATACGTGTAACGCGGATAATCCGTCCGATAGCCGGTTGCCGTTATATATCTGTTTACTTATCCGTTATCGAAGCTAAAGCCGAGAACCATTTTGAAATTAATTTTACCGTCCATCGTTGTTTCCCGTTAACCGGCAGTTCGAATGAAACTCTCGATGCGATATATCCTCTTTCAACTGGAACAGTTCGGCTACCTGTGTGCGAAACTGCAAACCCACCCGCGTATACGCGCATAATATTCGAAAAGAATTGAAAGGTATTAGCCGTTTCGCATCCGTTATTACTAATGAACTTTTCAATCCTGTTTTTTTTCGTTGCACGTCTAAATATCGAAATTAATTTTTCCACAAAACGAATAATACAGAAATAAATCTTGAATACACTTTGATGCGTAAACCTTAAAAACTGTTTTCCCAACTAACTTAGAAGCATCGATTTTTATTTCTTTAAAAAAATTAGTTTTTAATCAAACACCGTCTTGAAAACTAGTATTATACAGCCATATCGATCTAATACTTAATCTGTTCCGAAAACTATGCTATTACATATACGGAACATTATTCGTTAAATAGTATTCCAAAATAAAATAAAAATAAAAATCGTGTCTTTTACTGAGTGTATATATTACATGTGTGGGGTGTGATTGATATATATATATATATATATAGATATATAGATATATAGATATATAGATATATAGATATATAGATATATAGATATATAGATATATAGATATGTATGTGTATTTACATTTTCTGTTTATAAATAATAATAATTATTCTTTCTTTTTCGTTGATAACCGTGCCGTGTACTGCTATTAAGGCCAGAGGCATGAAAGGAATTTATATTAACGGGTAGATTTCGGATAAATGAAGGAAGACAAGCAGTCTAGATTCGGATGTAGGAGAATGCTGTAAAATATTTCGGAGAAAGTTTGGAAGTTTTGCGGTTGTACGTTCGGAGGAATATAGCGGATAGGTAATAAGCAAGTGAAGAATAGTTATATTACATGCAGTACATTTTGGTTGGTCACTATTAGCCAATAAGTGCTTGTGGGTAAGCAGTGTGTGGCCGGTACAGAACTACTTTGTTTCTCCTGTTTGAGATCTGACATGTGGTTGACGTTATCCAGTTCATGTTGTATTGCTGCAGATTCGAAAATCTTTCGTTTGCTCTGTTGGATAATTTAGATCTTACGGTGTCAATCGTTCATTGGAATTGGTATATCTGGAATAGGCGATATTAGACGCGCTTCTTTTGCAGCTGCATCTGCACTGCCGTATTGTTGCCACTGGCCGCAATAATGAATACGAATGCAAAATTAGTAATAAAGTGGACGAATGAGCTTTTATTTATTTATCGATTTATTCGATTGATCGATTTATTTTAATATAGCCCATACAACAGCTAAAACCCCAATTATAGGGTAAAATTATGAAATACGGAAAAAGGACTGTTGGATAGGAAACGAAATATGGTATGCGGACGAATGTAGATAGTGTTGGAGTATCGGGTAATGTAGTAAAATGCGCCGAATAAGAAACAGGTTTGAGAGTAGACAAAAAAGGTAAAAAGCAGGTGGATGGGTGTATAGATGGTCATGAAAGGCTGCTGGTATCAAGGCGGAGAATTGTGAGTACTGTATAGTTGTAACGGGATAAATTAACAGTTTTGTTTCCAAAAGTTAATATAATAGCGAGAAAGAAGTTACTTTTGTATAAATTCCACTTCTGTTGACAGTTGTAGTTAATGAATTATTTGAGGGCTGTGTTTAGTACTGAAAATGGCCAGGCTTTATTATAGATTGATCCGGTAGACTGTAGCACGGAATTGCTATACCTACCGCTTCGTGTACGATTCGCCTATAATCTGGAACCCGTATACCGAATCTGTGCCTTGCGATAATCGGTAAAGTAGGGATTGTATGCGAATAATTCATTAGGCACGATTATTTGTCGAATAGAGTGACCAATATACAGTTGAAGAATCGCGAGTTAAAAAATAATAGTTAATTATTTACGTAAAATTTTAATTTTTTTCATTTTTTTTTTTTTAATTTTTAATAAGTAAACTATTTTCATACTAACCCAGTTGGAATTGTCGTTTTGAACATTATTAGCAGCGTGTTTTACAATAATGTTTATAATAGAGGTACTCTTCGGTGCATCTGTTATTTGAAATAACGACAACGATAAAAAGAAAGTAGTCTCGGTAAAGAAGGAAAATAACCGAATAAACGGATATATATAGTAGCCGGAAACAACAACATACTTATTAGGAAGTTCTACGACTCCTGACGGTTTTCCTCGGCCTATACCTTAAACTGTAAATTTCGGACGTAAACAAGACGGAATGAAAAAATATTCCAACCATATTTCCCGAGTAGAAGAATAGAAAATGACGCTGGAAGACAGTCTTTCCGGGAATTAGGTTTTTATCGAGTATAAATAGACTGTAGAAAATTCCTATTCCGAATGTATAGAGGCAATTTCGCGGAAATATCATCTTTTGTTAACCGCGAACAAGTAAATCTGTGTCTGTAGTTTTTAGCATCGTACATCGACTTCTATTCTCGAAATAAGAAAACAAAAATGAAAAAAAAAAATACAATTTTGTTTTCAGCCGGTTGATGTTCGTTTTTTGCCGGCATCTTTAAAATATTCAAATCCGAAGAATATACCCTTTTACTTTCGTTCGCAGTGGAAATTTCGCAAAAATTTAAGTTAATAATAATAATAATAATACCATAAATAAAATCGGTAGGGATGCAAAAGGGGACGAGAACAGAGTCTACTTAAAAAATTATTCCGTCCTAACCGGTTACTTCGTCTACAGTAACAACAGACGCCTGTCGTTCCGTTCTTGATGTTAGTTAAATTTTTTCTTAGGCGGGAAATGATAATGTATAATTTTCTGTGTGTGTAAGTGTGTGTGAATGTACCCAGAAATAAGAACTGGGAAAGATGAAAAATAATCAAACGTACCATAAAAAGAAAAAGAAAAATCGCCAAGTTAATTTTCTGCTGAACGATTTTCAATTTAACGTCGGTAATAGGTAAAACCGGCTAGAAATGAAGTGAAATTCATCGCTGCTGCGATAAAAAGTTTTATCGGAGAGACTGAGAGGACTTCATCCCGGCGTGTGACTGGAATAAGTGCGAGAACGTTTACGTAAGAATGAGACGGGCGATATACATATATATATATATATATATATATATGTTGATAATTTTGCGGTCAAAAAGTGTTGCGATTATTACAGTTAAAAAAAAAAAAAATTAAATAGGAAAAATAAAAAATGAAAAATGAACTTTAGAAGTAGTTAGAGAAACGAAGAAAAATTGAGGATGGTTTGAAATTCGGGATGCTCAGTCAAAAGAGGTTAGGTTGCAAATACATATGAACGTTTATTTAGCTTATGACGTCGACAGAAAATTTATAAAGTTTAGAGAGAATTAAGAAAATTAATATTATTACTTCTACAACGGTGATGATGATGACCGCGGTTATTTTTATTATTAAACGCAGCTTTTTGATTTTGTACTTAAAAATTGAATAATTACTCGTAATCGATCCCTATACCGATAAAATAATCTGCAGGAGTCGGCCATAACAAACAACGTATTGATGAATAGACGTTCCAAAGATGGGACGAATTCTTTAAACTAATTAAAGTACATTTAAAAAATTATAAACCCTCTAGTCAACTGAGCTATCCATTTAGTTGGTCTGTTTATAAAAGTAAAGTATGCGGTGGCAGGACAACGCAAACTAAGTCGCATTTAGCTTCTTCGTCAATCTTTAAAAGACGTGGCACCAAATTTAAAAATTAATACAGGACTTTACTTTATAGCAAATATTTTAATTTTCAAGAAAGGAATATAGAAAAATTACCATCCTTCGACACGTCAAATCATAAAATTGTAAAGATTCAGATAACTATAGGGTACTTATAGGGGAAAACGAGAAGACTAACGGATGTAGAATTTTTTTAAAGGTTTGTAAAAATTTGAAAAAGGTCATGAACTATTAATTAGATACCACTGCCGAACTTCCTATAAGCGAGTAATGAATTTTTTTTATTCAGAATTAAAGACTAATATTAAATTTGACACGTAAATCGGAAAACATTGAGCAAATAAACATGAAAACCACAGATATTGGTGTTGCAGAAGATGAAGGACCAAATTTGCCGTGGCCATAGAGCACCCGCGTATTATAGAAAAATTAACTTAAACGTAGTTCTGTCCTAAACTTTTTGGGAAGAACATATAAATCTTGCTCCTAGTTCAACAACTGTCCCTGCTCGACAGTAGAATATAATTTATTTAGTACAATCGGTTTATCCAACGGGTGACACGTAAATCGGAAAACATTGAGCAAATAAACATGAAAACCACAGATATTGGTGTTGCAGAAAGCACAAGATGAAAGACCAAATTTGCCGTGGCCATAGAGCACCTGCGTATTATAGAAAAATTAACTTAAACGTAGTTCTGTCCTAAACTTTTTGGGAAGAACATATATCTTGCTCCTAGTTCAACAACTGTCCATACTCGACAGTAGAATATAATTTATTTAGTACAATCGGTTTATCCAACGGGTAAAACTAAGAAAGAATTAGATGACAGAATTGGCTCTACCTGACAAACGGAATAATAATTTTTTTCTTTTATAAACTTTATGTTTTAATAATAACTACCAGATAGTGCAATCTATGAACGCATGTAGGAAGTTACGCCTATATTCGAGTTGAATTTTTTAACTTTAAAACCATCTGCATACTCATCTATTTAATTGTAATTATTTTAATTAGAATTATCGATTACGGTGTTAATATTTTCGTATTACGTAATGCTTTAATAAATTAGATTTTATTTATTACGATTATTACAGTTATCGTTATTAAAATATCCGCTAGAAAATTACGATTAGAGAGTATTTTTTTAATATTACTTTACTTTTACATACAGAAATGCAAGCAGCTTGCAATCGGGAATAAAATTCTTCGGTTAATTAATCTCTAAGGTTGTAAATAAGCAGAAGAAGTTGTAAAAACTAGATATATATATTTTTTTTTTCTACGAGATACTTTTACAACAAATCGAAATGAAACAACCAGCACGGTGTACTTTTTGTAAAACCGAATCTATCTCAGTAATGGACTTTATCAACTTTTTCTTCAATAATGTACTTCGTCGTCAGTGCGTTTAAATTTATAATCGCATCCAGCGAGCGTGTAGCAATTACATTAAAGCATCGCAACAGCCACGGATGAACTTTAGAAGCGTATAATAATAATAATAATATTGCGTGCGTTTTGCTCCCAAATTTTGCCGAAAGAAATATTTACACATTGACTGACGCATTTTACAGTTTATTAAAAAACACACACACATACACATATATATCACGATATTACTATATGCATATATTAATGCACTGCTGGCTGTAAGCATTCCCCAAACTTTTCCCAAGACTCCTATCTTGTACGACTCGGATCTAATTGATTCCTGCCCATTTAACAACATCATCTCGACACGTAATAGGTTTACCACAAATTGGCCACCACTGTAATATCCGCTTAGTCGAGATAACGGTCAAAGTCATGTATCAATACCTACAGCTTGGTTTTCAGTCAGATCTATCTACCGAGCATGCTATTCGTACGTTAGTTTCGATCAAGCAATAGATTTTGAATGATTGTTCGGCTGTTGTGATTTCGTACGATATCAAAGCACTATTTGACAATTGTTGTTGGTCTGTAATATTCGATGTCCTTAATAATAATTCTATTAATCCGTATGTAGTTAATGTTATTATAGATTATTTAAATAATCGCTCTGCAACACTTAAGCTCGGATCATCGGCGCCGGAACGAGGACACTAACGTTTGGTGTTCCATAAGAGTCTGTTTTCGGACCTACTCTGTGGAACATATTTCCACTGTACATTACAGTGTTGAAAAATTTCTGTTTCGATATAAAAGCCCTAATCTCGTACGCTGATGATCTGCGCTTAGTATTTAAGGCAGAAAGATTATCATCACTGCCATTTCTCGCATGTATTTCTAAATAGTTGGAGAGTGTGGTGACGGATATAGATTTTAGCTTTTCCCCCTACCAAATGCAGGTTTTCTGTGTTTGGCAATATCTCGCTTATTGGCCGAGGTGCTTGTATTATTATCAGATTCGAGTATTTTGCTTACCGCATCTTTAAAATACCTAAGTTTAATTATCGATCCGAAATTCCAATATATTTCTACGAAATGTACGGATATATACAATAAGTTATTCGGTTTGTAAAAAATGCTCGGGAATTATAATCGATAGTATATAAAAGCCTTATTCAGGCCCATTTTGGATAGAGTGCGGATATATATGTTAATAAAAGAATTCTCGATCTGGCCAGCAAACAGCGAAGGAAGTTATTGCTTCCAATGGCTTCTTTGTATCGGACTACTCCAATCTCTGCTGCTTGTGTCATCATGCATCTTGATCTATTTCTCGTGTGTAAGACTCTTACAGGTGAGCACAGGATAGTTGAAGGGAGTGGTGTGGGGTTGAAACATTCTAATCTACTTGAGAATATCGGTGCAATCAATGACTAATGTAAATTTTAAAAAACATATTCTTCTACTTCTATTATTTACGCGACACCATTACACTCACAGCAACACACTCAATCATTTACTTATACAACAGTGCCTATGCAAGAAGCGCATATCGTACAGTCTGATAACGGTATTTATACTTCATCTCACCAACCTGTTTATTATTTATCGCAACCAGGCCCAGCAATATTACCTAATTACTCACAACGTTTTTCTAATTTGGAAAGTAGTTCAAATCAGCCATCGTGCTCTTATGATAATATTAGCGATCAAATTGAAGACGTGTGCGACACCTTGAGCGAATGTAGTCCTAATGAAGAGTGGCAATTACCTAAGAGAAAAGCCAAAAAGCGACCAATTTCACCACAAAATATTGAATCCAAATGTAAAAATAGTAACCGTTTCAGCCGTCTGTCCCTTGATGAGGAAGTTCCGAATCACGATCACACTAAATATGTACAACCCAAAGCATCACCACCTCCACCGATATTCATACATGGAGTTACACATTTTTCGGCAATGACCAATAAAATTGCAGCGATTATAGGTAAACAGGATTTTGTAGCGAAAACTTTAAAGAATAATACGGTCAAGGTAAATGTTCAGGGCATTGATGACTATAGGAAGCTTGTATCTACGTTTAAAAAAGAGGACGTTAACTATCACACGTATCAACTAAAACAAGAAAGATCATATAAAGTAGTAATCAGAAATCTCCACCATTCGTTAACGGATGAACAAATTATAATAGCTCTTAAAGAACAAGGTTTTAGTGCTCGAAATGTATTAAATGTTAGACATAAAAATACTAAAGAGCCTCTACCATTACATTTTATAGACCTTGAGCCCACAGACAATGTTAAAGAGATATTTAATTTAACTCACTTGCTTTACACTAAAATAAAGGTTGAAGCTCCACACCCTAAGAAAACAATTCCTCAATGCGTGCGCTGTCAGTCTTGGGGGCATACTAAATCTTTTTGCAACCGGCCATATAGGTGCGTAAAATGCGGTGGTCATCACAATACCACAGAATGCAAAAAAGATCAAAATTCTACCCCAAAGTGTGCATTATGTGAAGGAAATCATCCTTCAAGTTACAAGGGTTGTGTGATCTACCAGAAACTACACGAACAGAGATACAAATCAGGAAACAGTGCTGTTCAAATATCAGAGAAAAGAAACAACCAAAGTTCAACCAATCCAATAGTGTCGTACGCTGAAATAACAAGAAACAAAACTGATGCAATTAACTCTCTTATCAATAATAACGAACCTTCACCAGGCTATAATGTTAATAATAACGTGAACGGTTCATTTAATAACCATCGAGAGAACAATACTGACTTTAAAAGTATCATAACAACTTTTTTAAATGAATTTAAATCAATGTTCAACCAGCTTATGCAGCAAAATACAGTCGTACTAAACCTGCTCACAGCATTAACAAATAAATTAATTAATTAACAATGACGTCGTTGCGGATAGCCACGTGGAATGCCAATGGTGCATTTCAAAATAAGTTGGAAATAGAGATGTTCCTTACTCTTGAGAAAATCGACATATTGCTACTATCTGAAACGCATTTCACAGATAAAACGTATTTCAGTATCAAAAATTATAACGTCTACAAAACTACGAGACCTGACCATAAGGCGCACGGTGGCAGCGCTGTTGTTATTAAAAGTACAATAAAACACTACGAACTAAAAAATATATCCACTAAAGAAATTCAGGCAACAAATATAATGACATATTCATTGAATGGTAAAATTGCAGTCTCAGCAGTGTATTGTCCTCCAAACCACAGATTTTATGAACATAATTTATGTGAATACTTTACTATTCTAGGCCATAGGTTCATCTCTGGCGGTGACTGGAACGCGAAAAATATAAGGTGGGGTTCACGGTTTTCTAACCCTAGGGGAAAACTATTAAATAAGATAATTTTAAACAAAAATTTCGGTTGTGTGGCGTCAGGTGCACCAACATATTGGCCCACAGACTTAAACAAACGTCCTGATGCTTTAGATTTTTTCATAACTAACGGAATTTCAATGTTGAACATAAATGCCGATTCCAATTTTGATTTATGCTCTGATCACAGTGCCGTAATTTTAACCGCGAGTACAGGCTTAATAAACCAAGAAGCTTCTCCCTCTCTACACAATAAATATACAAATTGGGAAGATTTTCGAGCATTCATAAACTCAACATTAAAAATAAATTTATCACTAAAGACTGAATCAGAGATAGATGTAGCGGTTCAGTATTTTACTGAAACTATTCAGAGTATCGCATGGAAATGTACTCCAAACATTAATAAAATGAAAGAAATAAATAATATTCCGCGATATATACTCGATCTGGTAAAAGAAAAAAGAAATATCCGTAAAAAATGGCAATCATCCCGAAATCCCTATTACAAAACATTATTAAATAAAAAATCGAAAGAACTAAAGATTTTACTTAAAAACTTTAAAAATGAATCCTTCAAACGCTGCCTACAAGAACTTTCACCCACAAAAGCGACAAATTACAACCTCTGGAAAGCGGTTAATAGCAGAAACAAACCTATACAACCCCTTCCTCCAATTCGTAAATCCGATGGTAGATGGGCTAGAACTGACAGAGAAAAAGTTGGAGTATTTGCCAAATATTTCTGCGATGTCTTTAAACCAAATTTACAGACTAATGATGAAACTGACATTCTTGAATTTTTAAGTGTGCCATTGCAATTAAGTCCTCCGATTTCGCCAACGTCTCCCAGTGAAATCAAGTATATAATTGATAAATTTAACAAAAAAAAGAGTCCGGGATTTGATTTAATTACTAATAAACTGTTATCGGAACTACCCAGAAAAGGTATACTATTACTTACAAATATTTTTAATGCTGTTTTTCGACTTCAGTATTTTCCTTTGTCCTGGAAATTGGCGCAAATAGTGGTTGTACCAAAACCAGGTAAGGCACCGGACGAGGTTTCATCCTATAGACCCATTTCCTTACTTCCTATCCTTTCAAAACTCCTTGAAAAAGTAATATTGAAGCGGTTGAACCCCATTTTAGAATTGGAACATGTTGTTCCTCAGCACCAATTTGGTTTCAGAAAAAGACATGCGACCATTGAACAAGTACACCGAATTGTGCATACTATTCAAGAAAGCCTTGAAACTAAACAAGTATGCACGGGTGTGTTCTTGGATGTCAAGCAAGCCTTTGACAAGGTATGGCATCATGGTCTGCTGTATAAATTGAAAAAAATATTACCGCATCCTTTCTATTTCCTTCTAAAATCCTACCTTGAAGATCGCGCATGCCAGGTTAAAATACAAAATCAATTGTCTGATATCTATCCTGTATCTGCTGGCGTGCCTCAAGGAAGTGTCTTGGGTCCGGTGCTTTACTTAATTTATTCTGCTGATTTTCCAGTTGATAATAACGTGATAACAGCTACGTTTGCTGACGACACAGCGTTGTTAGCTGTTGGTAAAGACAATAGTGAAACTACTAATAAGCTTCAAAAAACCCTGTTAAATGTTGAAAACTGGCTGAGACGTTGGCGTATCAGGGTAAACGAAAGCAAGTGCACACAGGTTGATTTCACATTGCGAAATTTTATGTACCAACCATTAAAAATAAATGGGGTAATTATTAGCCAAGAAAAAGATGTCAAATATTTAGGCATGTATTTAGATAGTAAACTTACATGGCACAAGCATGTTAATCAAAAAAGAAAAGAGTTAGATTTAAAACTGCATGGATTAAATTGGCTTCTTGGCAGGTACTCAAGTTTATCACTGGAAAATAAACTTCTGATCTATAAAATAGTCTTAAAGCCTATTTGGACATATGGTTTAATGTTGTGGGGTTGCGCAAAAGATGTACATGTAAATAGAATTCAGCGATTTCAGAACAAGGCCATAAGACTCATTGTTTCCCCACCTTGGTACGTATCGAACCATACATTGCATCGAGACTTAAACATCCCATATGTAAAAGATGAGGTTAAACGTGCTGTTGATCGATATGTAAATCGTTTGGAGACACACACAAATGTACTGGCGATCAGTCTACTTGACACTAGTCTAGATGTTCGCAGGTTAAAACGTAGACGACCGTTTGATCTAGCCTAATTTCTCAGTGGGGTCCATCATTGGATGCTAACCCCTAACATGTTACTTCGCGTTTCAGTCCAATTGCTGGATGGCTGCCTGGCCAGTTGTAATTAAAAATATATTTAAAAAAAAAAAAAAAAAAAAAAAAAAAAATTACTAACGAAACGACAAGGCGCAGGTGGGATGATGCTATTACTGGTAGAAATACTAATGCCCCAGATATATCAATACGATTAAAAATTCTGAAATTTCAATTTCTATAGTGCGCAGGTGTTGACCGGTCACGGTAAGTTCGGATCCTATCACACTTATTAGCGATTCGGTCTGTACCTGTTGTAATGTAGGCGATGCTTACAATATTCAACGTACTCTGTTTATCGGTCCTGCATTCACTGTTCTACGTCGGAAGTTTGGCATTAATTGTACTGATGTATTTCTCATCGGCAGGGAAGTAAAAGACTTTCTCTTTTTGTCGGAAACAGGTAATGCGATTTAAGTTTAAAATTTCCTAGTTTGTAACTAGCCATTGATTTAACCGTGACTCCAAGGCCGTTCTTAAAGCGTAGTCAACTATTCTTCATTTTTATTTTAATTAACTTTAATCTTTAACTTTATTCTAGCTAGTGTTAGAGAATTTTATTTAATTTGAAGTTTTCTTTCGTCCTGTTCGACTGTATCGAAGTTTTTTTTCTCTCTATTCGTAAAGAGATTATTTTCTTTTATATTGGTAAAATAGTAAAGCCGATGTATAGTATACTTAACTTTATTTCCCGATTGGTATATTGTCCTATTTATATATTATTATTTCTGTAACTTTTTATTTTTATTTTCTATTTCATCTTGAAGGTAATTATTATTTTAGTTGTGACGTGGTTATACCATTTGTACGAATGTGTTGGTGTTTATTTTTTTTTACTTTTTTTCTTCTTCTATTATTACTATTATAAAATAAACTCTTTAATTATTTTTAATTCATGAAAGAAGGGACTATGTAATCTCATCCCTTCTTCCGTCGCAATAAGTTAATTTAAGCGTGCAGGTCTATGCCTTTTGCCGGGATCTACATCATTATATTGAAACTCCAAAGATTTTATAGAGGATTTTTAGTAGATACAAATCCCACACGCCGATTTCGGAGCTACCTAACAGCGCATGATAGTATGCACTGCCTTAATAAAAAAAAAAAAAGGGAAGAAAACTTTTTATTTTCCGACGTGAAGATTCAATTTTTAAAATATTTATATAACGACATCGAATATTAACTATATTCTGTAATAAGCACACCCTTTATAAAGAATTTTCTAAAAATTTTATAATATACCATTGAAAGCATTCATGTACAAAATGCGCCAGTATTCCAGCCATTAAATTATACGCAACGCGTGTTATGCCCTATTATCGTTGTTTTCATAATAGATGAGAAAAAATTTTATATCACCGGCTCAGATCGAATCGTCGATCGTGTTGGGTTGACAATGGATTAGCGACTACGTTTATAATGAATTATATTATAAACGGTGTAAATTATTTAAATAGCGAATTATGTAAAATATATCTCCTTCCATGTAATATATATATATATATATATATATATATATATATATATATATATATATATATATATATATATATATATATATATAAGGGCGGCATTTAATTTTTAATCTCCTAATAATAAAAATAATTCAGTTCTCCAACTTCGATGACGCTGTCACTGAGAATCTACCTCACTGGAGACGTTTAATAAAATTTTTATCACTTTATTCATCACCATTGTATGATATACTTCAGTGCCGCTACAATGAAAAAATATATATAATTATTATTTCGACAGTTCCGTTTCGATCATCGTTTTCCGTCTCTCTTCTTCCGGTAAAGTTTTTCATCTTTTATGTATTTTATTAATTTTCTTAATTTTATTATTTAGACAGGTCGGTCGGTTGGTTTATTTCACCACGATAGTAAACGGTAAGAAAATTGCTCGAGGTATAAAACGAGCGGAGAAAATTGCAAATTATTTTTTATCATCCTATCCTATCCTATCCTATCCTATCCTATCCTATCCACGTAGTGGTCGGCAATGACTTAAGGCAAAAGAAAAAAAACCGGCAGAAGGGCAGCAGCTTTGTAATCGTTTGATGATGATGATGATGATGGTAGCGCAATGTCTTTTATTTCCCCGGGGATTATTACCGGTTTTCCGAATCGAGTAATTTCCACACGGTAGATTTTCTCCATTAATATTTTAACTGGCAATTCTTTTTCATTTCTTTTCTCTGTTTTTTTTTTTTATTTGCATATTTTCCTCGCTTTATACACATACATACACATACAACACTCAGGTTAAACATATCCGCAAATATAAATATACACGAACGTGTACAGTCACAGGCATATTTTCCGTGTTTGTACATTAGCCCAGATAGCCACGGACTTTTCTTTACGTATGACGACTATCAAAGGTCTGCCGCTAATATCTGAAACTAACTTTCTTCTTAATTAAAATATTTTCTATTTACGAGGAAATATAATCGGAAAATTCTACATCTCGAACTTTTTCCGCTTCCATTAAGCCCGTTACAGGATATCCGCTGTAAACATTATTTCGCTTCGTCATCCTATTCTTCATCAACAAGGCGCGTATTATTAGCACATGATTTTCTACAACCACGCCCAACGCCCACGATTAATTGATTTTTGTCAATTTTTTACGAGGGTTCTATCAGTGTGCATCTTAATTTCATCATATGGCGATCCATTTTTAAATCCCTTTCTCTCCTCGAGATTTTTTCAATTCCCCCTCAGCTTTAAATGACTGAATCAGTTTGCTTCTAACTTAACTAGATACATGTAACGACAACTTAACTAGATACATGTAACGACTTTCTAGTGTTGCTATCATCATCGATTTCCATCTCTTATTCAGGAGGTTGATGCGTTGGTTTGTTCTAATTGCCAATGCCCTGCCATTTGTGGATGCTCTCGTCTATATACTCCATCATTCTTCTTCCTGTTGGTCGTTTCGTCGGGATTTTTCCTTGTATCGCAGCGACGCTTGAAATAACTAATTTTAAAACAAATTAACAAACTCTATACTTGTCTTACGTGTTTACGTTTTTTATTTTGTTCAATAACTGAAACATTTCTTGTTCTGAGGTTACAATAAGAGTCAAGATTTCGAGTTAAATATTTTCCTTCCCCCTTTAGCAATTTCACCGTCCTATCCTTTTACTGTTAGACAACAATTTGAATAATTAGGCGTTGTCAGCGAAGCAGTCATTAAGAAAGCAGTGTGGACTGTGTCGTGTGTTCATTTCTTTTTAATGTATGTGTGCGGAAAATATACTCTGGGAAGCACTAGAATAAAATGGCGGTAAATTGAAAATGACATGTAATCACGAATAATATTAGATATGAGGATGACTACTTAAAAATGAACTTGAACGCAGTTTAGATAAGATTGTAGAAAAAAAGGTATAAGAACATCCAAGACAAAATTAATTTTATTCTCGAAAAAGTCAATTAAATATCTAAACAAAATAAAAGGTTGAAAAATTGACAAAGTAACACGTATCAAATATTTGGTATGCGCAATCGAAGAAAGTTGTACTTTCAAACCTGAGCCACGTAGCAGAATAGAGGTAGTGAGAAATTCATTAATAAAAAATGAGGGATCTTTTCACGCGTCGACAGTTAAAATTGAAGCTGTGAATCATATTTCTCAGAGAAGCTACACATTACACATCCTACTATATGGTTCGAAATACCCTGGGCATTTGATTCAACATTACAAAAAGAAAAATCAACGTGTTTGAGATGTATTACTAATATCGACGTATACTTAAATTAGGGCGGATTCAAAAAGTTGAGAATGCCAACGTACTCAATAAACTATTTGCAAGAAGAAAAACTACGAAAAAAACGTACATTGTAATATTTCGTCCACCTGCTCCAAAATATTATTCGAGGGGTAAAATCATTAGAGATCAAAAAGGAAAACATCAACTGCTTTTCAAAATAACTATTACAGTCAACCGTTGACATTGATAGGATGGAATTTCAATTGTGGATCACCAATTTTCAAGAGGGCGATAGATGAAAAGAGAGATATATAACAATTGCAATAGCCTGTATTTTCCATTTTAAATTAAAATTTACAAATATTATTTTCTTAACGTTAAACTAGTATTAATATGTATAAGTTTCTTAATACTAAACTAATACTAATATGTATAACTTTTCTTAACACTAAACTAATATTATTATATATAGCTTTCCTTAATGCTAAACTAATATATATAAGTCGTTAGTTGCATTTGTAATGTGTAAATAGGTAACGAGCTTTTCATATAGTAATTGAAGTTGCTAACTGATTTAAAAGTATTCGGTTGGAACTGTTAGACTGATGATTTTATTTTGTAAATTAAATTTTTTATTTGTAAATTAAGTTCTACTTCAATTGTTTATCATTATTAATTACTATGTGATTACGAGTTATTTCCTGTTATGCTTTTATGTATACACGGCTTTTAGTATTTATGTTTCTACGTTGTATATTTACTTTCGCGCGTTAGGTATTATATTAATTAGCATCGTGATATCGTTATTATAATTAGTATTACCGATGATGATGGTGATTGTCATTATCGTTATTTTTTAATCAATTGAAGTTCACTTTTATAATTCGGACTTTTCCACGAAGGCCTAATGGTTCATTGTCTCCTGTTTTAAGATTAGTCATGCTGATAAAACAATCATACTAACATTTTCAATAATTCATCAACTTTGTTTAATCAATTATCAGCGTTTTTTAAGCTACTTATTTCAGGAGTTTTTACGGCTTTTTAGGTGACTACAGATAAATTTTCAACGTGTTCGTAGAAATACTTTTAATATTCCGTGTCAACTAGAAAATACGCAATTATTTCAGTTATGGCAACGGGACTCCGCACCAATGTCAAACGAATTACGATCCATCGAGCTAAAAATAACACCTTGGAAGACTCGCATACAACATCGGAGATTACGATTTGGCTCCATACTAAGCTAACACGTGTATATCTTCTTCATATATCAGAAGCTCCGCTATGTACGGCCTGCAACGTTGTGCTATCATACAGACTACAGAGATTATTACTAAGGCCTTTCATCTTCCTTGCAGTTACTACTCCTCGATGACAACGTTTATACGCTGTTCAAGACCCATCCTGTTCACGCAAGATACTGGCCTATATCGCTTAATTTATTTACGTGTGCGCTTCTAGTCATTAGTTGTATGGCGCATTTAAAAATATTAATATTATATTTTGTTAGCCGTTAGAATTTCGTGTACCGTATATGGGACGACGTGATTGAAAGCGTTCAAAACGCTAAACTAAACGCAAAAATGCGTAAAATACACATCGTCGTAAATCGAATAAAAGTTATTTCTGTATTATTGCAGAAAAATAAAAACATGCGACGATTATTTTAATTAAATATGTTTTTTTTTTCTTTTTTTTTTTAAGTACAGATCCGGAAAAGGATAGCCGCTTTATTTCTGCAATCTTAGATCTAAACTAAATAAGCAGTGTTTATAAATAGCGTAACATGCGCAGAGGAATAGTGACTAAAGTCTGCTAATTATAGTAATCGGGAATTGACGAGGTTTGATACGTTTCAGCCTTCTGAGATCCAGATCAGTAGACAAAAGTGCCGATGCCTCCGGATTTGGATGGTAAAAAAAGCGGTTTCTGATGCTGTCGAGTATAGTCATATATTTTACTTTATTGACCCATTTGATCTGTAAATCTGCGTGGAGTACCACATTTCGATGAAACCAACAAGTATTAGTGATCGGTCGAAGAAATTTATTTTGAGCTATTTGGATTACTTTTGGATTCGATGCTTCAGCACATCCCCATCTTCCACATTGGACGTATAACAGTTTTATATATTAGGAGCTTGTTCTCTCTAGCTTCATTTTATTGCTGGTTATTAATGTGGATAACATAAAATGGATCCTGCTTCCGTGAAGCAAAAGTGACATGAACAGATTTCGGTTGATTTAACTGAATTTTCCGATACTTCATCTATTCTGCTACATGATAATATAGGTAAAAAAAAAATATATATATATATATCGACAGTCAAATTTATAACCGTAATTGAACATTTGAAAATTTACTAAAACGAACTCGGATCTATAACGGATTAACGTATAAGTGGGAATCAACTTGGTCCCCGTCATCATGGCTTATATTAGAACCATATCTATTAGGCAACCTTTTTTTCTCAATTAGTAATATTGATTGATTAAACTAGTAGTAACGAAATAATGACATCAAGCAAAATTTCATTCGTTTACAGTTCAGTTTTTAATTATATATACATTATAAAAATACTATATATATATATATATATATATATATATATATATATATATATACAAAACTGTCGATTGAGGAATTTACGTCTCGTTAGGAATTAATGAAACAGAAGGATGATAAGCGACTACGCCAAACATCGATTACGGAGACTAGTGAAAAAAATCCGACAAGGCGAAACGCCAGTAAAGTTGTGAAAAGCTCATTTCAAAGTTTACCGCTTCCTCCGGATTGGTTATTCATTATTATGTCTGTATGCGTTTGTGTGTAAATGTTGGATAAGAAATCAAAATTAATTGAGCAACTACTTTCGTTTATTTCATTCGCCTGTGATTAATGATAGAACATCGTAGGTAGAGCGCTTAAATATACATTTTGACCGGCGGCTGTTAAATTCCAGTTATAATCTAGTCGGCGCCTCAACTTCTTCCAAAAGCAGCAGGTGTATATACATATCGTAATCCAGCAGAAAGTATCGTTATAGACTATAGACGATACTTTTTAATGCGTTCCATTTGTTCCGTCTAATAATTAATTAATAAGGACGGATGAGATATCCCCGTTTATGCGGATTGCCGTTGTAGACGACAAAAACGAAAAACTTTTCCATTCGGTAGTATTAAAGCTTGTCGCTTTTGTTCGATGTTCTTCGTAGAAATATACATTTCGTAACTATAAAAGTTTTCCAGTTAGCGAATAATAATAATTACCTCGTTCAGTTTTCGCTTATAATTATAATTATTATAATAATTATTATTAGTCGTCAAGATATCCTATAGAGTACGGACTTCATATAAGGAAGCTACCGAGTTCGAATACGATCTGCGACGCAAAAGTTAAAAATAATAATATAAATAATCCTAAATATTAATGACAAACCACCACGCACAACACCATATGCACGCTACTAGCCATATAGTACTCCACAAAATACCCTGAGCTGCATTGTGTCTCGCTCGTTTTACCGGTTAAATTTCCATCTACAACGCGCTAATAAAAGTTTCGCTTCAATATATAACATTGAAATAATAGCGCATTATTAAAATCAAAATTAGTAACGGCAAAATAGAAGATACGAAATATATTAAACGACTTCTATATAGAGACGTTCTTTGTAAACTTAGACAAGTACGTACAATCTCGAGACGACAATAGACTTATTCATATAATACTTAAGGGCAGGACTCTTAATAGTTGTAATATTTTTTTTCTTTTAAGAATAATCTTCTTTCTGGTTCGAACTACCCGCCACAACTGGAGTTATTAACAATTCTCTTAAACAGCATACTAGAAATTCCATGGTCACTGAAGTTTTTGCGTTCTGAATCCGTGATAAAACTTTTACAGTAATATGTATAACGAGTGTATTTCTGCACGCGTACATGTATGTACGGGAGTGCTTGTGTGAAATTTATGCGTATAATGTTTAAGTTCTATATATGTATATGTGTATGTATGTGTCATTATGGATAATTCGTACATTTATGCATCTAGTATACTTAAGTTATAATTTTAATTATTAACTAGTATAAGAGAAGTTATAAGGAAATACATGTATACTATGACTGCGAGTGAAACTGACGCACAGCCCGCGCAAATGTGTCAAAGTGGTTACTATATTATTGTCAACTATAGAGTATTGTAAAGGGGATAATTAATCCTAAGCGGTGGTGCAGTGTATTGCTCCTCTGTAAATGCAACATAATTTGCATAATAAAGTATTAATCAAAAAAAAAAACAGCATACGTGAAATGGTGTTCGATGATGTCCAAAACGTAATCTGTCCTTACATAGTCCTTCTCTCTATATTCTTGTCTACATACTATGGATTCCCATCGACTGTCCGTTTTAGTAATATATAAGTTTTCCCCTATTTGTTTGTTTTTCTGATTTGTTTCCATTGTTGATATAGCCGATCCTCGATAACTGTAATATATTTTTCCCCGTTTAGCTTTATTAGTTTTATGTTATTACGTTCACTTCTATTCTAGTTAGGGCATCGACTGTCTCGTTTCCATAATGTTCAATGTGTCCCGGTTATTCCGACAATAACAAGAAGTAACGCTAATACGATTATAAATAATAAAAGAAAAAAATACGATACAATCATTCCGAGAATAATTCAATATTGAAAATTAAAGAACGTAAGTACTATAAGTTATACAAATATAGAGCAAAGATTTAGTGGAAAAGTTTATTAGAAAAAACCTACTATCCAGAAGAGAGATAAACTTGCGATATTATAGAAATTACATAAAAATACAACTCATCTATCTTTATATATACAACTAAAAATAAAGAAACAAGAAACTAGAGCTCGTAAATTCATTCATCTAATAAAATATGTTCGAAGCGCCTGTGTTTACATTTTTTTTTTATAACGCTATCTTAAGGATATTACCGATTATTATTTAAATATTTGATGATGTACATGGGGATCAAAGAACTTCGTCGTTCTCGTTGCAGTTTCGTCACGTATATGGGGGAAGTATAATATATCATACATGGATTTGATCCGAACCGTATTTGACTTGTTTAATATAATTCCGTAGCGTTGATTTTGTAGCTCTGTAATTGATTGATACTAGGTAAACTATCAGAGGACCATACAGTACAAGTATATATCATCGTAAGCAGGATCACACGATGATAGAGTAAGAGTTTATTTTTCACTGACAGGGTAGATCTTCCGTTGAATATGGGAAATAAAATATGCAGTTTTTATTACGTTTCATAGCACACTGATTTATATAATTTGCGAAACTAAATTTATAATCCAGTAATAAGACACCCGGATATGTAATATTTGTTCACCAGTTCAAAGGTTCGTTTTTCACAAGAATTTTGTTATTTACGACAGGTTTACACTTTGTGAAGAGTATCGATTCCGATTTGGTTTCATTTATTTTTATTTTCCATTTAAAACGACATCTAGAAAATATGTCCGTTACCATAGTTAATCTATTATACAGATAGTGTCAACCGTAAACGAAGATGCGATGAATGCAACGTCAACTGCGTAGAGGTAAGTGTCTACTTTGTAACAGCCTGGCATGTCAGATATGCTGATAATAAATAATAATGGTCCTTCCTCGGGGCACGCCAGCTGCGATATATTAATCAGAGGTTTCATGATTACTTCGACATAAAATTTTCTATTGGTTAGATATGATTTAGTTATGTATATTAAGTATGTAAGAAATTTATATTTAATATATTTATAAAGAAGTCTTTCATGTCAGATAGTATCGAATGCTTTTTTCATATTCAGCATAACGGAGCCTGCGTGTTTTGTCAGGTTTCGCAAGTAGTATCGTTATCGATAATCTCCAAGGCCTCCGCGAATTAAAAATAATAATAATAGCTAATATTACTTTGTGGGGGGTCAGTTCTTTAAGCAATTTAGTATTAATTTGGTCAGATCCGATTAAGTTAGTTTTCCTTAAATTACAAATATCCTTCTTTACCTCTTTGTGAGATGTTAAATCAGAGGGTTTCATTAATTTGGTTTGATATATAATGATGTATACGCTTTCTAACTTGTCTCTCGTGAGAGCGAGTAAACGTGGTAGCATTTTTAAAGAGAGATATTTATTGAATTTAGAAAATTGTGTTATTAAGTTTGCCAGAAAATTATTATACTTTTTTATTTTTTTCATATTGTAATCGCCGTCTGATGATATTCGTCAATTTATAATAAAGTATTTTGTATTTATTACTATCTATATAAGCCTTTGATAATTTTTACGAAAATAATGTTTCGGTTTAATAAGCCGTTTTGTAATAGCTGAAATTGATGGCTTTTTAAATTGGTATGTTTGGTACAGGCTTACGAGCTGCTTCAGTTATTATAGAATTTACGATATTAATACAGCCATTTATATGAGACGGAGTTGATAACCAGGTAGAAATTCGTATTTCCTTATTAATATAATTTTCAAGGTTTTTCCAATTTTCTCCGTTATTATTAGGTGTGTGCACATTTTCCATGTGTTTTACATCGTTAGTTATATTAAAAATGATAGGGTTGTTCGTTTGATCTTATGGAGCCGAGTAGAGTAAATTATTATTTTAGATGTTTTTAATCCCAACACCCATTGTAACGCGTTATTCGTGATGTTATGTGCATCGTGTCTATTAATCATATCATGATTTGAGAAAATCTTACAATTATATAGATGATCCAAGATTTGGATCTCTCCACATTCGCACCAGCGACTCGGGATCATTTTCCACTTGTTTAAAGTGTAAGCACACCTACCCTGTCCGGTGCGAAATCTTTTTACTCTGCACCATGCCTCTCTTGGTAGGTCAATTCCCGGGGGTTCAATAATAGGGTCGTGTACCAAGTCCGCATTAGTAGCTTTGCAGTTTATCCACTCATTCTTCCATCTTACTTTCCAGTTTGGTGGTATACTCTTTATACGTTGTTCTTCAGGGTGGCCATCTTGATTTTAATGCTCTTACTGGTGTGTATTCGTTATCTTTATGCACTAGACAGTTATGTGAGACTGAGAAATTTTCCCAAAGTTTGCTAAACGCATCTTCCCGCCTTATTTTTCGAGGAGCGATATGTGCAAGAACGGGTAGCCAATCTTTGTTTGTCGACTTTAATGTGCCGCTAAGCGAGGCAGCAACCTCCCCGTTGTGCCCCTGGATGCAGTTGGATTATTGACTGTAACGAATGCTGTCTTTATAGAATAGCGCTTGAAAGTGGAGAAGAAGTTGCTCTATGCAGGCCGCAATTAGGGCCGCAACTTTTTCACCCGAGATGAATACATCTAGTACCCGACAAGTTCGCTAGCTTGTTGGGGGGCAGTGGCCCCGTCTCTGGGGTTTCACTATATGTTAGTAGTCGTTTTTACCGGCTCGGCTTCGGACACCGAGAACTATACCGGTAGGTGATAAGTTGGACGATGACGGCTGCCGCGACTCCTCAATCGCGCCACCAGATCATCTGGCTGGAAGTCGTCTAGGTCTTTGGAAGGAACGGGTCGGTGGTATAAGCATTGGGCTTGTCCCGCGCTGAGGAACACCGGCTCGGGGAGGTGGAGGGCCTTTCAAAATCAATAAACACTGTAACGAATGCTGCCAGAAGGAGCCAGAGTATTCCGAAAAAGCCCTTCTCAGGGCAACATGACGGTGAATAGGGTTGTGATTAGATGATAGCACATTAGCGGATATATGGTCGATACATTTATAAAAATTCTATAAGAATATCTAATACGCTTGTTTAAGTCGGGGATTCGGGGATGTCCAGGGATATACGTTGGTTCACGGTTTTTTTTTTTTTTTTTTTTGTTTTTAGTTAAAAGTTAAGTTTGAAGGCCAGTTTTATTTTACTAGTCATATTTTCTGTGTAACACAGTTTCACTTTCACGTGCGGCTTTTAACATTCTAATCTCCCGTTATCAGTACACGATTACCAGCATTGAAGAGTGTTCTTATATCATTTTAAAAAATTTTGGGTTTAGATGGAGATAAAGATAACTAGTATATTTTCACCAATTTGAATTTTGGATCTTATTACTTGAATCTGTTTGGTACCTAGGAATAACCGAGCGATCGACGCTATTATGAACTAATAAAGCGACAGCTCTACATATCCATTCGTAGAAAAGCTTATTTTATCGTCTAATTTTGTCTCCCCCCTCTAAAGCAGCTATTAATATCTTATCGACTTTAACGTATCGTTCAAGCTCTAGTATCCGTTATAGAATTGGCATTCCACACAAGTATGTTTAAATTTATATACGTTTAATTCAAAAATAACGCTGCGCCATTATTACTTCGAAAACTATACTTCATTTCGTAATATTATCAGCATTATTACCTCGTAATTTATCAAATATAATTTTAGCGTCGTTTATTAATTTACATATATTAATTAATTCTAATAAATCAGATATAAAATTGGACTAAGTAGATATAAACTTTTGGTTAGATTTAATTTGCATAAGTTCGATAATTAGTATTATTATTTACGTTCAACGAGGGCGATGGTCATATGAAGTTTAAAAGTTCGTTGCTGGTTCTTGAGTTATTTGTACTTTTATTCATTACGATTTCATTCATTTTTACACGTTCTATCGTCTGTTGCATGATTTTTATGCTAGTTTGCATATTTTAATATGTTTGAGACAGTGCATTCGTCACGATATGCGGTCTGCAACACACACATAACGTACATGTATATATATGTTGTGTGTGTGTCTGCATGTATGTGCTCGCACTGTTTACCAGTCCGTTTATATATGTGTACTAGTGCGATACTATTGTAAAATTTATATAGTTAAATTATTACCTGGTATAACTTGATATTTGAGTTTTCGGTCAACGCCTAAAACAGAAAAAGAGAAAAACTAATTAGGAAAGATAAAAATAAATAAAATAGTTTTTTTAATAAACATTAATTAAACGTATTTATACAATTTTTTTTTTTTTTTTTGGTCGAATTAAATTAAAACCTTTACATCTCAAATATTTCCGAATATTGCGTATTAATTCAGTCGGATTGAATGGGCGTTCGAGGGTGTAATTCTGGTAAAAATTTAAAAAAAATTAACACTAGGCAACTGTAGGTACAAAGTGTGAGATTAAAACTCGATTCCATGTAATACACACATGCATAAATACGTGTATGTATGTAAATGGGATTCTATCGAATAAGGAGGGATTCAAAACGAGGACAGAGATAAAAATAATCTACGCACGTAAGGCTAGAATTACCGTTTATATATATATATATATATATATATATATATATATGCATATAAAGAGACGTGGAGAAAATGGTCCATGTCAAAGAGGCTGAAATTCAAAAGGGGAAAATATTTAACTAAGGAACGAGAATAAACAGGAAGTAGCGGAAATTGAAAACAAGGTACCGAATTTTATATATATATATATATATATATATATATATATAATAAACACATCACTCTCTGATGTGTGTGCGCGTATATATGTGAGGTTATTTGCTTTAAAGTAATTTCTCCGTGACGAGAAACTAAAAGCAAGATGTCATTGATGAAAATGTGTTTGTACTAATATGCACTTAAATAAAAAATATATAAAAAAAAATAAAAAGTATAAATGATCTAGCACTCGTACGTTTACATACACGAACTCGTTGAAACGGAGAGATTAACCCCAATATATCGTATTAGAAATGGCTGATTAATCGTAATAATTAGTAAACGTTTGATAAAATTTTCTTTGCATACATTTAGTCAATAAAATGGGCTTTCGACTAAATAATTTTCATAGTTAAAATTAAATCAGACGAATAACATATATAAGAACATCATTATCACTATTATTATTATTATTGAGGTTATTGTTTATTATCATAACGGGAAACAACGGGTAAAGACGTTTAATATTCGTATCCAGATGTCAAATCATCGTATACATTCCGTCGACTAAATATCGGCGACTTATTTACCGACGACGACGGAGACTACTTTCTACGGCGCGTCGTTTAAATGCTAACCGTTGAAAATTCTGTTTTAATAAACCGAATTGAACTATGCGATCTAGACTAATTAGTAAAAACTATCCGCAGTATCCATACCAAATGGTATTATTATTATTTATTCCGTTAGTTAGCTCGGTGATCTGTTGCCAACTATTGTTTAAAGCGCTTTACCTGATCGATAGATCTTTCTTTATCACCTACATTTATTCAACAACGTTCTACTACATCTTCCATGTTCCATCCTGATGCGATTAAGTTCATAATTTTCTCGGTAGATCAAACCTAGAGGTTCGTTGTATAGGTCTCGAATAAGATTACGTTTAACTTATCTACAAGCATGAGTTATTTTTATTCTCGATTAAATATGACGAACTTTTGTACGCCAGGGTTTCCTCGATACCGGAGTGCGTCCGGTAACGTTTTTAAACAGCGGAACCTGTCGGCGAACTTGTAAATCAACCTCTCGCTATATTGTCTACAAAATAAAATCGTCTATAGGTAAAATGTCCGGCTGGCGGTAGAAGAAGTGCGTCGTCTTTAGAATTAGATTGTAGATATTCACCGGTAAATCCGTCGTAACTTCGGGCGAGTGAATTTCGTACGCGGAGACGCCTCCTGATTTAGGATATTTGTAATTTAGAAATTGCTGGAAAAAAACGTCTAAAAAGTACAACAATTTAGGTATCTGGGTCGAATAATATAACACACGATCTATACTGTGACGGTGAAATTAACTCGCGGATTAGCGAAATATATTCTTCGACAGAAGCAAAGCGTACTAATGCAAAAGTCCCTGCCAGAAACGAATACTAAAAAATGCGCGCACGGTCTATAGCCCTTCATGGTGCGGAAACACGGTCCTTAAATAAAAGAAATATAGTTAAGGTTAGAGGCGTTCGAAAGTGGAGCGGATAAGTAGAACAGAGAAAAAACCGATGAACAGATGCTCCAACAAATTGAAGGAAAAAGTGAGTGGGACATGTACTTCGGCATGCACTTACATACATACTAGAAGGCAAAATTATAGGTAAATCGTGGAATACCGAGAAGTACATTCGGAGCGACATTGATAAGTGGGACTGGTAAATTATGCGGAACTGAAACGAGCTGTTGAAGACTGGGAACGCTGGAAAAGAATTATCACGAAGAACAACCAATCTTAGGACTGAATAAATGATGATGACGCGGCAATATGATTCGGTTGAATTATATAGTATCTTCAATATTTGTGATATTAGGTAATCTCGAACTTTTAAACTGTATCCGTTTTAAATATTACAACATTATATAATACGTACGGAAATTTAAATAATCGTTTTCTAAAATAAGCGAATGTCACTTTTTCACTGAGCGGTAAATAATTGAATAAAAGTATGCGCAACCGAATTAAACTGTAAAAAATTTGAGAACAAAAAATAATATTAACTTATTCAAATATACAACTGCTTATACACGTATACATAAAGATAGTCATTCATAATACACATTGAAATGTACGTAGATAATAATGATAATAATAATAAATAATTTCTCACTACGCTGGAAGGTATTTACACAAATAATACGTGTGTATATTAATTAATATATATTGAAGAAAATTTCGAATATGACGATAATTTAAAATTATAAAATCGATAATTCGAACAGGCTGGAACCGATGCGAACACATTTCTCGTAACAAAAACGTGCACATAAAGCTGAAATTTCACTAAACCAAAGAATCAGTACTGGCTTCGACGAAATGTATATCGAAACGTGGATGAGTTTTAAGTAACACAGATGGGAAGTAGATACTAACGGTGAACAGAAACGGAGATTATTAACGCGAACACGGCTGGAGGAAATAACGATCCGTACATTCACCTTATAGGTGTGTCACGTAAGTAATTTACATCATTTCTGTACAGGTCACATGATTCCGGTCTTTTACGGTACTACCTAAAGCGATAACGTCCCATAATTTACGCGGGGTCCTGCTGCGTTTCGTTATAGGAAAAAATAAATTATAAACAAAAACATAACGCAGTTTAAAGATACTATAATAAAAGTTTTTTATTGAAAAGCTTTTATAAATAAGCAGCAATCGTGATTATTCAAAATGTGCAGAGGTTTAACCCAATGGTTAAGCTCTGTTACGTATATTACTTAGCAACAACCAAGTCAGTAGGTTTGAAATGTTTAAGACTTCTTAAGTCACGATCTGTGGACAAAAGTGCCACGGCCTCCGGATTTGGATGATGATGAAGTCTTCTGTGGTGTTGGTCAGCATAATCCTGTATTACTTCGTTGTTTGATCTGTAAATCTGCACGAAGTGCATCATTTCGTTGGAACCAGCGAACATTGGTAATTAGTCGAAGAAACTTATTCTAAGCTGTCTGGATTATTTTACGATTCGATGCTTTAGTACATCCCCATATTTTCATATAGAACTGTGTTTAAACTAAAGTTTAAGATTGCAGAAAGGAAGTAGCTGTACTTTCTTGGAGCTACATTGAAAAAAAAAAAATGAAAAGCTTTTATAGTGATTAAACTGTGTTATATTTTTGTTTATAATTCATAAAATCACTACTCTCAGATATATTCAACGTGAAAAACTAAATATTTCCAAATTATTTCACGTGTGTGTGTGGTATAATTGTTTTAAATTCAAATTATCCAATACTCTAACTGAAAATGAACGAGAGCTTTGTATAGAGCATGTAACGTTCATGGAACGCCGAATAATTTTAAGTTCCTTAGGATCAACAATTACCATTCGAAATTTACACATATCTATGCACTTCGATATCTTTACACAAATCCAGACACTTTGATACGTTTCTTCGATAAGTTATATACATATTTATATGGACGATCCCCGATGGAGTTGGTTCCGCATTAATTATTCCTTCCTTAAACGATACACTAAACTTTAAAATATCTAAATTTTCTTCAATATTTACATCCGAGTGTCTTGCCAGTCTCAAGGCGCTTCGCTTTTACGTTTCTGCAAATATCAGTGAGAATTTCGTAGTAATTTTCTACGATTCACGGAGCGCTCTCGAAGCTATTTTAAATTCACTTAATAGACGCTGTTTTCCATCAATCTAAGATATTCTAAGAAATATTTACCATCCATCTCTGAAACGCGTTAATGTAAAACTTATCCTAGATTCCTAGCCACTCAGGTATCCACTGGAATGATACCGTAGACAATCTTGCTAAAAGCGCCTTAGATAATGACTCATTCTAGACCGGTTAGGGACATTTTATCTGAAATTAACTTTTCGTGCAAGGAATTCCGCGCATAAACAATTCAATAATATTCAACGTTCGATTCCGGTAATTCCTTGGTTCATTATAGTAGGAGAAAATTGGTAAAACATAGAATTAAAAATGGAGAAAACGATATATATATATATATATATATATTAAATATAGTATAGAATCCGAGAAGATGGTATTTTCAGAGCAAGAAAGAATACGAGCAAACACAATAAGAAGGAAAAAGTGTGACTGGAGTTGATATTTTAAGAACTTCAAAAAATAGACAGATATGGAAATGAATGTACGATCATGATGATGACGAACTGGAGAACTGAGCAACCGTATCTAGTAATACGGTTTATATGCATAAAGAGACTCGAGTACTCCGAAATCGCGAATACGACATTATTCGCAATAGTGTTTACGATGTAAGTTCATTCGACGGTCGGAAGATAATGAGTAAGGCGTTTACTATAATTATAAATTTCGGTTCAGGAAGTGTCATCGAAGAGACTAATACGTAAAATCCGAACCGTTTTCAGACGGATTATGTTTCATATGCGGTACAAACTGACGAGAGGAAGTTCAAGAAGAAAACGTAAAGCGATACTTTTCTTAGATTACCGGATAATTCGTAATACGGATAGTTTCAAAAATCGTTTTTTTTTTTTTTAATTTTAATATTAAAAGTTTACGTAACGTATAAGGAACAGCGACTGTTGAAAGCTTTAAAAAATAACACAAATTTACAATGAAGCGAATTTCGCAAAAAATTTCATCCGCCGAAATATGAAAAAACTTTCATATCCGCATTCGAAGCAAAGGACTTAAAAGCGGACGAGCTCATGTAGAATAGAATTTTTCGTCTTTTCGTTTTTTTTTTCCGACAAGGAACCACTCGAACAGACAAAGAGTTCCGACATTTTCGAAATAAGTCACGAAAAGTACTATACACGTAATATATATATATATATCCATTAGGGGGTGTTTTCGTGTCCATCACAAACGGATAGTATAGAAAGAGCGTATGTACGTGATGAACGCTAGACGATGTTTTTATTCGCGGAGTTGTGGTAGGGAGGAGGAGGAAGGGTAAAATCGAGGACATGTAAACTCTTTCGAAGAAATAAGCGAAGTAAAATAAACAAAACAAAAAACCACCCTCTTACTCCGACGCGGCCGTGTGAAGAGTACTTTTCTTAAGATTGGTATAGAAATCTATACCGATTGATCTATCGTTTCGTAGAAGGAGGCCATCGAATTCTGAAGATGTGTGGTCTATCGTCGATAAAGCTCTAGCGCGGAATATCCATCGCGCGATAAGTATACGAAATATGCGAAAGTTACAAAAGATACGTTACAAAGAACAAAAGACCAAAGTTGATAATAGATTTACTTCTCCGTTATCCGAATCTTTTGTCTAGTATGTAGTTTAAAAAATTGCCGAGTCAGTCAGATGAGCGAAAATAGTTTTGTTAATTAAAGTAACTTTATCAAAGCGGGAACCTAGTTAGTACGTCGGACAATGTCACATCCAGAAGAGCACAACAGACCACGTTCGCAACACCAAGAAGATATGAGGAAGAAGAGATATTTCGTGTGAAACTTTCGAATCGATATTTTAAAAAGTAAGAAAATTTCGACTCGTTTTTATAAATTATAGCCGTTCGAATACGTTAATTTACGATAAAATCGTTTCTTTCCGCAATTAATATGGCCTGATTATCCAAATGCGTTTAGATTAACGGGCGTTTTAACCTACAAAGAGATTAGGTATTTGTAGCGCGCTTACAGTGTCTCGTTAATTATAGGGGGTTAATGAGATATAGTATAAGTTCAGAATCAGTTAGTCGCATTTGAAAGAAGATATAAAAAAAGAGAAAAATTAAATATATCCCTTTTGAAAAAAGGAGTTAGACGGCTTTTTCTCAAACTAGCCTAGTAACGCAGGGCAACATTCCAAGAAAGGCACCCTTTGATTTATTAACAAAACAGCAAAATCGTCCTTCTTCTCTGGGTCGCTCTATATGTACTTTCTTACTTCGCTTTCGATAAGGAATATTAACAATCGTTTTCAACTGTAATTATTATTAACAAGAGCACATTTTATTTACAGTTATATTTTCCACTGTTAAACAAATAATAATAGTATTTTATCCGTGCAAAATTGCAATATATATATATATATATTTTACTCTCTTATATATTACTGCAAGCTGACCAACAAGATCATTTAGCAATATTTCGGAGAAGAGCATAACAGGGAGGGTATAGTACCCACTGGTACACACCCGGCAAACAAAAAATGACGTGCGATTTTTTAAAAATTTTACATATAGATATCGCATTAAAAGCTGGCCCATTTTGTAAGTGAAAATAACGTACAATGGGCCGATTACTATGTTCGCTAACAAACAATACGAACATAAATATATGTATATATATATATATATATATATATATATATATATATATATGTATGTATATATATATATATATACATCTTCGTGCGAGTGTGACATAGACATTTTGCGGAATTACGAAATTCGTATTATTTTCAATCGAAAATTTAACATAACAGAAAATTTGAACGTTGCCGGTCGAATGTAAATACGAAAATAATATTAATCTAGATATTTTAATCCTGGAAGGATAAAAATAAATAGCGCACTAAACCACTATGCCATTATGCCGTATATTCGGTAAAAGATAATGACGGACAAATATGTTCTATTCTTGTCGCAAAAAGCGTAGGTACTATGTTAGCTACCACACAGATGTGCTACCACATACCGTCCTGCCTGGACGATATAATTCGCGTAGGATTAATTGAAAACGAAATTAACCGATTATGCAAATAAACTAACACATTATATATATATATATATATATATATATATATATATATATATATATATATATATTCAATCATAGTCCAACGAATGCGTTTTAGACATGATGCTTATTGTTGATATGTAAAGTATCGATTTCGATTTTAGGGAGATTAATATCGGATAGTAATACCAGAACGGAGCTAGAAAATTATTTCGAAGAGGTGTACCAACAATTTTTACGACTTCAATAACGACGATGAACTTCGATCAATATTACAGAACTCGGGACAAATAATTAAATTTGATATAGATAATTGATTCGATTTTATTCCGAACGCGTTGTTTCGCTTTCAAAACTAATATATGAATATATATATATATATATATATATATATATATATATCCCTTTTAATACATCGCTGAAAATCATCTCTTGTTCTGGGAAAAACTTCATGCTGTAGAATACGTATCTGATTTATAGATTTATTATCGTTCCATTCTATCGATTTGTTATTTATTAAATAACAACAAAAATATTTAAATTTTATCGCGGCCGCAATTTTTAAACTAACGAATAGTCGCGGCGGCCTAGTTGCTAGAGTGCTCGACTGTCAACTTGATGAACGAGGGCTTTGAAACCAACAGACGACATAGAAAGTTTTCATCATTATTTAATTCATAATTATCACGAAAAGGCAGTGGCACCCCACTCCATATAACATCATATGCATGCACATCTGCGTTGCATATAAATAGTGCCTTGAATGCTATAGCTCATTTTATACGCGATGACGATGATGATCTTATTAGAAATGAAAAAAAAAAACGAATAAATAAACCTAAATCCTGTTCGCGAATAATAAGTTTTCAGCTTTCAAATTTAGAATATAAACAATTTTCTACGAACCATCTTAGTTTGAATTTTAAGGAATATATATATTTTACAACAAATTGATTTAAACTGCGCTCTAATGTCTTTACGACAGTCGAAGTAGTGGCAAAATTGTAAGTAAGAATAAAACGGGTAAGACGTAAGACAGCGGATGGATCTAACGTAATGCAGAAGACGTGTAGAAAGTTTAAAAAGAAAGTCGACAACAGAAAATGGAAGAACAAGGTCGATGCTTTTAATAAAACACGATGACAGACTTAAAGAATACGTACTCGGTTAATATGTAATAGCGAGATAATATCACGGACACTATTCAATATTTATTTAGAACTCGTAAGTAACAAATCGTCAGAAGAAATTAAACAAAAAAAAAATTACTTTAGGACGATGGTTGAAAACCGGAAAGGATTGCCAAAAACTGTACAATAATTAAACGGCGTAGCGGATATAATGACAATAAATATTGAAAAAAAAAATAGGCAAAAAATCCCCGAAAAAAATGAACACGTCAATAAAATAAATAAGGAAAAAAAAGGCTAGAACATAATCCGCGAACAAGCAGAATGAGAGAACGTATTAAGGGTGGTAGCACTGTGCGAGAAACACGGACTTTAAACTTAAACGGGCAAACGGAAGGAAATTGAAACATGCTGACGAAATATGTCGAAAATCTCGAGGATCGATAAAATCGCGAGTGAATAATAAAAATTTTTAAAGCTAGTATTCATTTTTGGGGGAAAAATACGATTAAAATCGATAGGTCACACGTCTAACTAAGTTGAATTAGAAAATCAGTGGAATCGGAAAAGTGCACGGGTTGGACGTTATTAGAGGCGAATTAGTCAAAGAATTTATATACTCGTTGATCGATATACATGAATATATTATTATTATTTTGTTGACTTCTGTACACATTACGGGTTGCCACTGGCATGTTTTACATCTGTAATATTAAATAATTTATAACTAAGCGTCCATTATCGTCAGTCTGCGCCGTTCCCTTGGAGCCTTGCCAGAGCTATTTTTTCTTGTGCAACAGTTTGAAACTGACGCGTTTCATCTTATCTTTCAGGCATTTCTTTTTCCCTCCGATATTATTGACAACCGGATTTTTTCTCGTAATCCGATCCGTTAGAGTACTTCATATCCATTTGATAACGTGTAGACGACGGTAGCACCACATTTCGAAAGTATTTTCTTTTTGACGGATTCCCTTCATTATCCACGTCTCCGATATATAGTTCACTTTGGACCGTAGATTTATGTTCATCAGTTTGTCTCTAAGTATACGTTCGAGATTATTGAAATCATATATTTCGATTCTTGATCTTATTTCTTCGTCATATTTTTCGTCGTTTATGAACTCCTACATATTTGTAATGACGAACTTCTTCAAGCTGTACGCCATCCGCATGACTTTTGTTTTAGCCGAGTTTATTTTCATTCCATATTTCGCGCTTTCTGACACTAGCCGGTGCTCTGTAGCTGTTGCGCAGCGTTTCAGTAATTAGCACCGTGTCATCTGCATAAGTGATACTGTCAAGTTTTTTACCGTCCACTTTGAACCGCGCGTTTGTAAGAGCGCGATGTTTTATCATCTCGTCTAAACAGAAGTTGAACTGCCTTAGCATCCCTGTCTTACGCCCTGTTATATATTACACGTTTTTGTTATGTATGACTCCACTGCTGTATAACATAATATATATTTGTACGTATGAGAGCGCCGTATGTATTATACATACACGGATATAAAACTGGTTATTCGGATGAAATTATTCAAAAATTCTTTTCAGGATTGATCGTATACGAATTGGCGACCTGTAATACTTTACAGTCGTGTTCGTCGCCGCGTACAAGGAATTAATAATTTGATCATCTTTTTAACGATAAGTCGTACGTAATTGATTAAATAACGTTTTAGCATAGCGAATGTTGCGATATATCGAACGAATATCGTTAAAGCAAAACGCGATTATTATGATTTGGATTATCGCAATTTTATCGCCGAATTTTTTTATATCGACCTATAAAAATGAATAGAAAAAAATTTTTACAATTTCGAAATTGAGCCGGAAAATAAAATTAAAAAGAAAAAAACGGTTAAAACTCTTTTCGAAAGCGCGCGCAACCAACTTCACAACAATCCGGACAAAGAGATTCCACTCGGATGTTTCGTTATCTCTTCTCTCGATCTTCGTTCTTTCGCACTCACTCGTATCTCTGTTTCCGTCTTTTCCTGTTTTCGATGTAAATCTTCCGTTTTGTCTTTACATTTACTTCTATTTCCGTCATTAAGAATAGACGAAGGATAGCGTCTAAACTTAGCCGTCGCTGCGACCATACAGCTATTTTGTTGCCGTCTTATCAGCTGCAGCCGCTTATATCGGAGTATATAAGTAAATATTGTTAAGCAAATACACAATACATAAAACGTCGTTAAATACCGGAAATGGAATGACGATGCCACGCTTATATATATATATATATATATATATGTGTGTGTGTGTGTGTGTGTGTGTGTGTGAGTGAATATAAGATAGGACCGATTAGGAAAACACGAAGAAAACGATGAATAATAATGATGATAAATCCGAAACTGAAAGATAAACCGCGAGTAGTTGTTAAGAAAAATTATCATCCACTTGGATATGTCATTAGTTTAAGACATTTAGAAGCAAAAGAAAGAGTATTAAAAGAGGAAATAGCGATAATAAACTGCTAAGAAATAAAATAAAACCGGGGACTTATTATGTTTGTAATTAGAATAAGTATGAACATTTCAACCCTGTATAAATTTGATCGATAAGGCGATATTTCTAGATATATGTAAATCCAGAAATAACTCTTACGCGCATAATATAAAATTCTTCTCCCAAATACATCTTCAGCCTATATCGATCCACCGGCTGGACGTACGCTAATTGTTTTTACGATCCGGATCTGTTCTTATCCAATTTTTTCCTGCGACTCGTTTTAAGTTACCACGCCGTTTATATTTTTCTTCTTATGGTCACCATTCCAACATGCGTTTTTTTATTCTTCGAGCTAACGGCCTATCTCCGCTTTATTTTCTTCATTTGGTCCACACCATCCTTGAGTCCAGTTTTTCTCTTATTCACTTATTTGGTTTTCGGTTGAATAGTTTTATGTTCGATAGTAGTCTTTCTTGCGCTACTTGTATCTTCGATAATTTTGTGTTTTTGTACGCGTCCGTGTTTTCGAATCGTATATAAGATCTCGTAAAACACGTTGATTATATAATTTACATTTCAAACATATCGGTATTTCTTCGTTATAAGCTCTTTAATTTTCCGAAAGCTACCCACGATGCGATATTCTGCGATTTACTTCTGCTAGCATTAACATATTCCTGTCCAGTAGTAAGTGTTCGTGGTGTCGGCCGCGGATAGACACGTTGCGCATTTCCTAAAATGGATTACACTGTTACCGAGGCTGGAAGAATTTTCTATCTAGCATGAGCCCGGCAAGCATGGATCAAACAGCTGAAAGATGTGGACGCCATCTTCGACATAGCTAATAACGGCTCGGGATCGTTGTTGCGTTTAAAATTACAATTTTTTGTAGTCGAATCTATATATCGAGTTTCAGATTTTTAGACTCCTTACGCTTTCCGTAAGACTATTGTTTTTTTGTATTAATCCAGTGATAGATTATACGATTGGAACGATTGTCTTCATTAATTCCTTACGATATAGGAATACGTTTGTTTATCATCCTACGATATAGAGCTAAAATTTTGCTAGTTATTACCTACAGGTGGTCAATTGCAAATTCCCCACGCCCGTAATTATTCCTCCTTTTCGAAGAACTATATCATTTTCAAGTACAGCGTCAGGTGTGTTCTTTCTATTGCTTCAATTTTTCGTGACTTTTTATCGAGCTGAATTTCCTTTTTTTTTTTTTTAAACAGGTTTAGATATTTGCATCCGTTATCATGCCATCACGCCTAGTGCGTTGGAGCCAGAATTTTACCTTATCCGTTAAATTCATTATCATTAACGTTTTTTCCGTTCTTAAATATATTTTCTACCATCATTATTACCATTTAATTTCATATATATATATTTTGTCCCCATTCCAGCATATGCAAGTGGGGTTAATTTATTAGTTAATTTCTTTACAAAGATTGCAGTGGCTTGTGTAGAGTTATATCAATTATGTTTAGAAAAGAAAAATAAAACAGAGAAATGTAGGATATTTGCGCGCATACTATATTTATAATAAAGACGGTATACAGGATGACATTAGTTCCAATCATCCAGAAGACGTTCGCTTAGTAAATAGTTCCAATATAATATGATAGCTGTACACATTACGTGTACGTACATTTTGAATCTTATTATTCGTTTTCGCGTTTTTTATTTTATATTTCTCGGATATATAACTAATAAAAAGATACATTTAACGAAGTATTAGATGCCATACTTGCCTCTATTTAAGCCGTCTGCTTAGCTACAATAAAACATTTGCATACACCAAAGAATGTACATCCCCTAACCCCCATCAAATGACCCTATACCAAAGCTACTTAGCATATTATCAATATATCACATAACGTTCCAAAATCAACATTGAATTTACAATGTTACCTCCTCGGGACCCTTTCGAAAAAAAAAAAGTAGATTTATCTCTCACACAGCACAATAAATCGACACACCCTACAAATATAAAAGAAATGGTATTAAGCACTCTTCAAAAATACAATGACTACACACACGCATACACAGACGGAGCAAAATCTACAGCAGGCGGTGACAATTCACCGGCAGCTTCCTCTTACTAAACTGATAATACACTACAGTCAAGCACTTCTCTGGATGACTCCCTCTCCTCTCTACAACTAATATGCCGTCAAGACAATAAGAATACCATAATATTAGAAATCCAACACAATCTATAAGGAAGGATGGGAAATCCGATTTCTGTGGATCCCAAGTCATATAAAGTAGACCTTGAAGCTCGGTCTATGGTACTTTCACCAGTACCAGAATGCTCACCACCTCCACCAATATTAGCACGCGTACTCATGAACGACAGTAAACAAGAATAGACTACCGACTGAACTTCATAAACAACCTTCCTGAGGAGCATAAAATCAACCATAGACCCTTGATGGCGTCCAGATGGCACAAGTAGAAAAGTATATTGTACTCTAAACCGTCTACGCGTGGATCATACAGCCGTATCACACAATTATCTGTATACCAAAAGCCCTCCACCAACAAACTGCCCCCTATGCGGACATTTAACAGAACCAACAGTCACACACTTAATCTACGACTGCCAAATACTCACATCACACAGATTAAAACACAATATAGAAGGCCTGATACGCCAAAATGCTCTCAAACTACCCTCAATCGATAGTTAGAATTCCGGCTTTACATATAAACTAGACACATGTCTCCTTATGCTGTAATAACCGTGGTAGTTACAAACGGCATACGGAGATTTACATAATTTAAAACAAAACAAAAAGTAAATTAAAAAATTGCGTTAAAAATAAACAAATATTGAAAAATTAGCGAATAACACCAAGATAAGAGCTTCAAATCTAAATAAATGTATATATATAAATACACACACACACACACACACACATATATATAAATAAAAATTTTTGATGTCTTCCTTTAAGAAAATATGACATTTAGATTTTTTTTTTTTTTTCATATTTTTATCCAATTCCGGACGTGAAGTGCCTTTCGTCTTAAATTCGAAAATTCATACGTCTACACGACGGATGATGGTAATTGTAATATTATCCACGTCAGCTTTACGAACAAAAATGCTATATGCGAAAAAATTTGATAAAATAAAGTTCGAATGTCACTAAAAATTTTCCGACAGATATCTTTCATTATTATATTCTTATTATTACTATTATTATAGCATTTATATTTTTCTATTGAAACTAGTACATTCGCCAGTCTATGACGTAATATACGTGTATAAACGAGGATCAATTTGCGCGAACGTTGATTTATTTTCAAAATTCGACAGAAAACCGTTGAGATTAAAAAAAAAAAAACGAAAAAAAAAAAACGAAAATAGAAAAATATTATTATTGTTATTATTATTATTATTATTATTATTATTACTATTATTATTATTATATTGATAAAATAGGTAACGCTGTGGTAGAAAATTGTTAACGAGCGATTTGTTCGCTCTCAAATATGACGTACGTAATACTTTATTCTTGTCAAATTGAACTTTACAGGGACCGACACCGATAGACAACTTGCCGTATATTTAGAAGAGAATACGCGGAAACACGTGTATTTTTTCTAATATATATATATATATATATATGAATATGTGCTAGCGTAAGATACGTTAGTACTGTATAGAATATAACGAACCTCGTACGTGTATATTTTACATGTTCTACTTTGAATACATTAACGGGGGAAAGGATAAAAGTTCTACCGTTCGCGGGTAGAAAAGTTTCGACGTAGCTTTCGACTGTATCTTGTATTCGGTCGAAGACTTATAAGAGACTTATATATCGGATGATGTCAGAGGCCAGAAAGTTAAGATGACAACGAAGTGATGTATTATTCTCTAGTGCAGTGTAAAGTTATATATATATATATATATATATATGTAATATTTTTTTGCCGAAAGTCCTACCAAATCTGCCAGATTTTATCAATCGGTTTTTAATGCGGTAAACAGGCATCTAAGAAAGATACAGTGAACGAAAAAACTAGATAAGAAAAGATCCATGCTATACACACACATACATACATATATATATATATATATATATATATATATAATTATATATACGCATAACTTTAGAAAATTATAGTGGAAAAATAGATGAAGAAGGATGGCTAGAAAGATATTGCGAAAAAGTGAAATAATTGAAAGAAAAAAAAAAAACAAAATATCAAAATATTCGGAAATTTTTAGGAAAATAAAAAATGACGAAATAAAAAAATTCTTACGCTTGATCGAATGCTTCGTAAAAATTTAAGCTCACACGATTAAGAACTTCTCGATGAGAAATGTCCAGTGATCAAATAGTTTAGCTGCAATAAAATAAAATTAAGCTCGCACCATTAAAAATATGTGAAATGCCGAGTAATCAAATAGCTTAGCTGCAATTATACGTAATGAACACGGACAACTATCATTCGCTGTATTAAAGGGAAAAAATTAGACTTATTCATGGTAGACGACCATTTAACGGGTAGATGTAAGTATATGTAGAAAGTAGAAATGTCGAACGAATTCTCGCGTCCGTCCTGTTTCCAATTGTGAAGGTACTCGTCGACGAGTAAGAAGACTCAGGGAAAATATCGCGTAGAATCGTAGGTGTACCGGTCAGGGCAGATTTCTTGCTTTCGGAAATCTATCCGAGCTATCGATAGATGTCTCCTGCGTTTCTTCTATAGAATTGGACTTCAAAGAGTACTGTAGCGCCGTGAAATCGTCGTTCGGGACGATGTATTCCAAAAACAAACTGTTGCATTGTTAGGCGATAGTGGTTCCGAGTGTTACTGAATGATAATTGTCATTAATTATCAGCTTAGTTTCGGACCAGAAAAATTAGTAGGTGATTCCTCGATTATTCCAAATAGTTTATTAGCGGGAAAGCTGTTTAGTTGTTTAAACCGGTCGACGGTATAAACACCCCGAGCAGAAAGGACGATTTATAAGACAGCGTAAAGGCATAAAATAACTCGGAAATTATAAATCTAAAACTGAACAAAAATATACGATATTTCCTATTAATAGAAATTATTTAGAATTATTCGTTTATTATTAAAACCAGACTTGAAAATACATTATATAATTATATTAGAGTCATTAATCCGTGCCGTATGCAGCAACTAAGGCTAGAAGCACGAGGAAGCGGGAGTAAAATCATGGAGTAGAAGACGAGACATGCGTAAGAACATGATTAGGTTAGTAAGAGATGAGCATTCATCTTTGAAGAGAAGAGGTAGTGAGGAGGGAAGGTTGAGAGACAATCAGAGTGAGGATTGGACAGTCAATGAGGACAAGGGAGAAGGAAAACGTGACGCTACATACGGGTAATTTTGTTGATCAGTTATGAATTGGTGAGTCATGAATGACCCAGTCGCAGTCTGCTGAGCACAACATAATCTCGACGGTTTGGAAGTGAATTCATCCAACGTGAAACGGAATTCTTGATTTAGCGAGCTTATTTAATGAGGTGAACTGCCACTTTTGTTGCCACGAAGCAGAAAGTCTTGATCTGACATAATTATGTACATCAATAGCCGGATGCTAGTTCTTTCACTGAAATCTCGGCATGAGCTGGAATTCAAAGGAACCAGACTAATTCTTTCGGTTTGACTAATAAGAGCCGCGTCGCTTCCTCATCTATAGGATGCTGATCGTTGCTGAATACATCGCATAAGGAATTGAGAGCTGAGTGAGAGTCGGTATATACAACCGATGGCTGTTGGATACTACAGTTTATTATGAAGTCTACGGCGAGGTAAATTGCATAAAGTTCGGCTGAAATAATGGAAAAAGATTGAGGAAGCGAATACCGTATCAAGAAAACATTGTTCATTACGTCCAAGCATCCAACAAACCCATTGAATGAGGATGCGTCAGTATAGAACACTGGAAAAAACCAGCGGTTAAGAGACAGGACTATTTTGCTGATATCCTTGTTGGTAGGCCATCTTTCCTGAAACTGATGATTGAGATATCCAGCTTGATTTGACTTTCCATCTCCTGTGGCAGCACAACGACTGAATATTATGTGCAGTTTTAGAATATTTATTTCTGATAAGATGTTGTTAAAGAAGGTTGTGACCGATTGACGTGGTTTCGAAGTGGATGAGATAGTAGATAGAATGAGGGAATAATCCAGAAGTTTGATTATAAAGTTTGCTGGGAGGAATTGCCTACAAATATCGATATATATATAATATATATGACGAATAATAAGATAAAAATGGACTAGTACCGATAGGATGGGGAATTGATTGCCATAAGAGATTAGGCGATGATAAATGGAAAATACACAAGAGAAAAGGGTACAAGATATTTTTGGATATCGAAACCCCGGTTAATGAAAATATACTTACTAAGCTACTAAGGATCGGTTATATCAACACTTGGAATATATTTATTGGAGTGGAAAACCCCAACAAAAAGGTAAAACCCATAAATTAATCAAATAAGACAGTCGATATAATTAAAATATTCCGCGTATATAAATATTGCATATTGAACGTCGTCGAGCATCAGTTCGCTTATGATGGCGATTAGAGGGAGAAATTGCTAATAGTTTTGCACGCGCGATAATTGTAGTTCAGAAGGATCCATAATGTATATTACGATATGGCAACGGTCCTACAGTATAAATAAGAAAGTATACTTAAAACAAAGTATATATTACCAATTCAGAAACTTCTGTCCTTAAGTGTACTCTATAAATCTGTAATAAATCATGTTTATCTTGAGCATGCCTAAGTGATTATCTAAAAGTTATAAGTTAACATACATTTTGAAAAATTTAAATTAAATTGATCGAAAATTTAAAACCCGTGCCATCGAAAAGAAAAAGAAAATTCGGCTATTCCTGAATGTGCGACTGTCTTTACAATACCGTTAATCAAGATTAATGAAAAAATAAATATTTAAAAATGAAAAAGAAAGCAAATAAAAAACAATAATAATAATAATAATAATAAAATTAAATCGAATCGAGTTAAGATTTATTCAGAAAGTAGCGGCGCGATAAATATAAAATGATCTAAATCCGAACCCGGCTATGCGCAAAATTGTGCTGGCCGCAGGTTCCAAAAAACATTTTTTTTATTTAACTGCCGAGCAACGGTAATTAAGTACACATTCGCGGTAAAGATCTTAAATCACGATAAAAGTTTACAACCTCCATCGAACAATATCTATATCTATATAAATATATAGAACTGTAGTGTCTGTGATTTCAGAATATTTTTATTACAATCACTGCATCGGGCTATTTTTATTACACATAAACAGAAAATCTTTTTTTTCCAAATATTTGTCTGTCTGTCTTTCTGTTCCAATTTAACTCGAAAACTATTAAAGCAATAATGATGAAATTCCCATAACTTATAGCCTATATGATTGGATTCGTTGTTAGCTTTAGTTCGCATTGATATCACAGATAGGACAGAAATTACAACAATTTAAAATTTTAAAACGTATGACACAGCGATATCTCTGTCAAATCGTTTAAAATTAAACATCCACCTAAATCGGGAGACAGTACATCTATTAGCCGGTAGACCGACTGTAAAAACATCATCCTCGTTCGTTTTGGATTTGTTACTTAAAGAGACAGCGATATTTCTGTCAAAGATCATCATCTCATCATCGACCCTTTCTGGAATAGTTGCGTTCGTGTAACAAAAGAGACAGCGATATTTTATTAAAAAAAAAAAAAACAAAAAACAATTACATAGGCGTGGGTAACTTCCAGTTATTTATAAAATTGGAACGCATAAATGATTTATTTTAATAATAAATTAATCAATAATAATAAAAGTAAATACGTCGAAATAACTTTAAATTAACGGGTAAATATAATCAAAGTTTCTCGCGTACGGGAAACAGTTTGATTACAACGATAAAGATGAACAACTATTTTAAAAAAATATAAAAATTAAGATAAAATAAACTATCCGTGTACATCGAGCAGTGGTAATCACATTATCTACGTCGACAATTATAATCGTGATTTCGATCGTAGTTTATCGTTTTTTAAAAATGATTTAAATTATTACAAAAAAAAATTAATTAGTAATAATTACTAATTCTTAGGTAATTAATAAAAGTAAGAAGAAAAAATTGTTATTAATTATTAATAATTAGCGAATTTTACTAATAATGTTCTCGTTTCTTGTTACAAAAATCACCGTTCCATCTCTATATTACATGATTATTATTATTTTAACGTTATTATTAATATTAATCCTGACTTATGTAGGTTGTTTCTCGCTTACACTAATTATACTCAACTCAGATGCGCTCACATATAATGTTATGCTGAAGATAATTAAAGAGTTATTATGTAATAATAAAAAACTTTACGTCGCCAGATGGGAGTTTGACCCCCGATTGTCGGCAAGACTGTAACAATTATGCCAATAGCTTCATTAATATACCATTATTGTTATTATTATTATTATTATGTTTTTTTCGAACAGGTTAACTTAGGACCACGGTATTTCAACTGTTTAATTTATTTTTGATTTCTTCTCTATCCAGAATTGCCCGTCGATGTTGTACTTTCCCTTGCCCGCGCGCAATTTTGCCATATTCCGCTAGTATTTTCCTTAATAGACGACGGTCTTCTATGATTTTTATTACTAGTATTATTATTATTATTATGTTTGTTGATTATTTTTATTACGGATTTATATACGTTAAAATGGTAATAGTTTGACATATTAATGCGCAATGGAAAGACTAGGTTAGGATGTATAACCAAGACGATAGTCCCTCATTATAATAAGACAAGAATAAGGTCGCAGGCAATTTATGCCGGAGCAATGGAGTACAATTGCCCAGAGAAATAAATATTAACCTAATTAATTACGAAAGAAAGCGAAGGAAACTATTAACTAAATGCATATGCTGCAAAAGACGAGGTGTTAAATGATGACAAATTATCTCAAAATTTAAAAGAAACATTTAAACGAAACCTTAAATTCATCAATACCTAGCATATTTTGTAGTAGGGATAAACTCGCGTACCTGTTTATTTATATAATGGCTATGTGGATTTCTAATAATTAAGTTCGAACGAATATTTGGATTGTTATAAGTTAAAATTATAATAATGATAATTCAGTCACCGCTCGCGCAGTGTGCCCATAGACACGGTTTAATTCCTTTTATTTTAATATCACATATACGTTCAAAGATGAAGTGTGTACGATATCCTCTGAATGTCATTATTATTATTATTAGTAGTAGTAGTATTTTAATTATTTTCTCAATGTTTGTCTATCCGTTTTTTTCTTTTTATTTTATTTGTTTGTTTCTAATTTGTAATTAATTTTCATTTTATATTTATTCTATTTTAAAACGTACCGGTGTATCGTATCGAAATTAAAATAATTTTGATTCGGAAAACAAAATTATTTTAATTTCGATTTTTTAATTTCATTTCTTTTAA